>OX291542.1:811212-1202758 GCA_946406115.1 Apoda limacodes
GCTGTACCATGATTTTTCCTGAATCCTGACTGAACTGTGGAAAGTATGCTGTGTTACTCCAAGTACTTTGATAATTGAGTACTGACAACTTTTTCTAGGACCTTCGAAATACATGTCAAGATAATTATAGATCCTTCTCACTCAAAGGATTTGGCTTTTTTGGGATTGGTCTTACTACTGCAGTTTTCCAGAGATCAGGGTAAATACAGTTAATGATAGATTTGTTTACTATGGAAGTAATAACATTCAAAGTTTCTGGTAAGCTCATAATTATCATTTCTACTGAGATGTGGTCAATTCCTTGTGCATTTGAGTGTAGTCCTCTAATTATATTAGCAACAGTTTCTTGGTTAATTTCTAAATGAAATGTATGAGTTCCAAACCTATTGAACTCATAGTATGTCATTGACAACCGCTTTCATATCTTGTCCTTCTATAGCGGTTATAACTATCATTGCGTATTTGCATCATTTTTCTTATGGTATCAGTTAGCCATGGGTGTGAGCGTTCTTTGATGACTACTGTCTTAAGTGGAGCATGAAGGTCAAATAAGCCTAATAGGACTTTAGTAAACAAAGTCACTACTTAGTTAACATCCTCAATTTTAGTAATGCAATCCCAATTTATGCTATTAGGATCTTTGCAAAAGTTATTTAGATCAATTTCTTTTAGTGGCCTATAAGTTACATGCTGAGGTATAAGCTTTATCTTGTTTAAGTTCAATTCAATATATACTACTGCATGATTTCCTAGGTCAGGGAAATCAGGGAAACACATGTTTTATGTACAGGTGCGTTTGTGCACATGAGGTCAATCATAGTCTCACTGTGAGAAGTGAAGTTAGTTGGTTTGTCTGTATATTGGGTAAGACTTAAAGTCTGCAAACAGTTAACTAATAATTTAGTTTTGTTTTCTAATGTGATTGTAAGGTTTATATTAAAATCTCCAGAAAGTATTATGTAATCTGCATATAAGAAAGAACTAACGAAGTTGCAATTGCATCTAAGAAATTGCTTACATCCATCCAGGGTGGACGATAAGCAGTTCCAGTAACTAATTTAAACATATTTACATTAACACTTATCCACATTTGCTCTATGTTTGTAGAGACTGGGTGTAGACAAGTACGAGCATATATTCCTTTTTTTAAGTAAAAGCCTACTCCACCACCTCGGCCTCCTCTAACATTAAACGGGCGAGGAACATGCCTAGACCTGTATCCTGGAACCATAGGAGCGCGGGCGTCCTCTCCATCCCGGATCCATGTCTCATTAATTGCGATTATGTCTAACGATAGATATTCGATAGTTGCCATAAACTCATCATGGCGCGTCCCTACGGAACCCGCGTTAAACAGTCTAACTGTAAAAATTTTACACTTATGCATCTATAAGCTTTGCTGTGACAATGTCCAGACCCGATAACACAATCGTGAGACAGAAATAAAGTGTATTCAATTTATCCATCTTGATGAGTTTTACAGCATAAGCAAATATTCGTTCGTAATAGTACTGGCATGAGGAGTACTTTATTTTTGTATATATAAAATGTAAATAAGATAGTTGTTTTGGCATTATGCAACGTAACAAATAAGATACATACTCTCTATAGGGAAAACTAAATTGACATTGATTAATACTTTTTGGCAATGAACAATAGCACACATCCATAGATGACGCATAGATCACTTTAGCGTCCACTAAAAATAATATGCAAGTTTTCTTAGGATTCAACACTGGTATTACAAAAAATATTAGCTAGATCGGAATCCGTTTATGGTGGCAGAGTGGCAGGTAGGTATATCTTCACGCATTAGTAAAAAATCCTCGTATCGAATCATCACAATACAAGCGGTGTTTCCTATTTCGGATACGTATACGAACCCTTGAAGTTAGTTGGAGACAGCGTTAGGTATTAACAATACAACGCAGTTTGTTTATACCACTAAGGTATCAAACAAGCTTACGATCCGCCTGATGATAAGTGGTCACCGTAGCCTATGGACGTATAGCGACATCGCTATACAAGCAATTGTGCTGACATAGCACTAAGTCCCACACCGCGCCAAGACCGCTAGCCCGTGACGCTAGTCATCGCCGCGCATCCGTACTGGGTACTAGGTTCCTAGCTCTAAGCTAAATTTGTAACCTAACTTTAGGTTTTGCCTATAGCAAATAAATCCAATTGTTTCAAGTGAACCTTTTCATTTAATTGCCTTCGTCAAGTCACACCACCTTACCAACACTACATAGGTATTCCTCAATACCACTACCATACAACAACAGTAGCTAAATTGGTGACCCCTACTATAGAACAAAATAAGGGCAACCTCGAAATTGGAGTCAGAAGAATATCGTCGGAAAGTGGCTTGACGAAAACTAAAATTTTCTACGGACAACGCACACAGCGGTGCACTCAATTTCAGGACTAGTACCCAAGTTCCCAAACTTTTACAAGTTTTACTTTTATTTTTTTACAACTCTTTTTACAATTTTTTTTTCTCCACGCCTATTGCGTGTGCTACTAAGTAACTCCTTGGACATTTTCGCTCGTTTATCTCACCGACGCGAGTTTTACCACGCGAAGTAAAATAATATGACAAGTCAAGAAGACTCAAAAATGGACATGGCACAGATATCAGTAACCTCAAGAATCCCCGACTTCTGGGCAGACCAACCAAGGGTCTGGGGTTCATACAATTAGAATTCTAAACCCTAAAAAGGTGTCAGACGAAACAAAGTACAACGTCGTCTTTTCCAAATTAGGAAGCGATTAGCCGAATAGTCGGCATTCTTGCAAACCCGCCAGAAGCACAGAAGTACCAGACAATAAAAAATAAACTCCTTGAAATTTACGAAGAGTCAGAAAGCAGAAAAATCCAGAAACTAATCGGAGAGATAGATTTAGGAGACCGCAAGCCTTCACAATTGCTGCGCTATATGAAGGACCTAGCGCGGGACTAAATCACCGACAGCACGTTGAAGGTACTGTGGAAAAATCACCTGCCAAAAGCAACACGAGGAGTACTCGTAGTCATGGAAGATAAAGACCTAAACCAACTGGCAACGGTGGTTATCTGAGCCGTTGTCTGGAATCCTTTCCAGTACCTGGAACTCCTATGTCTAAATCTGGAACCGGAACCTTGAAACTATAATCTGCAACTGTAAACTGAAACTATATTCTGGAACCCTGTGGACAAAGGTCGAAATTAGAGTTTTGTTGCCTATACCGTCTCAGATCTGATGTCCGTTTTCCAAGCAAAGCAAAACGCAAACGGCAAACGATTCAGAGATTTGACTTACCCAAGTTTGGGGTTCCGTAGTTACACGTAAAGCTGTATATAATATAAAAAAAAGATCGAGCTGCGTCGGTCCGCATCGAGCAGCTGATTTGCAATGTGGCGTGCCCCAGCGAAAACATTTTTCACAGTAGATGTAGGTACAATTATTTTGAAAGAATACTCTAATACGTATCATACGGCAAAATTTTAAATAAGTATGTATTCATCATAAAAATCCATACTAATATTATAAATGCGAAAGTAACTCTGTCTATTTTGGTGTCTGTTACCTCTTCACGCTTAACCGCTGTACTGATTAAGATGAAATTTGGCATGAAGATAGTTTGAGTCCCGAGAAAGGACATAGTCTACTTGAAAACGTCTAGTGTAAGTCGGTTTTTCATAATCGAGGCGTTGCCGTTGAAATCTTACGCCGATAACCGAATTCAGGGCCGGTGGAACCCCGAAGAAGGCAAAGGCTACTTGAAAACGTCAAGTGTTAGTCGGGTTTTTTTCTATAATTAAGGAGTTGCCATTAAAATCATACACAGATTACGCGGGGAAAAGCTAGTATTATATGAGTGTAACTGACTCATGTGTGAATCAAGGGGAAATAAATTACAAATAAAACTTTTGATTACAGTTACTTGCTTGACTCCCTCGCAGCCTAGGCCGTGGGTTCGATTCCCGCACTGGACAAACATTTATGTGATAAACATTTGTGTTTGTCTTGAGTCTAGGTGTATTTATGAATGATATGTATTTATTTACTAAAAAAGGTATGTATATGTATTTGTATCCGTTGATTGGTAACCATAACACAAGCTTTGCTTACGTTGGGGCCAGACGACGCTGTGTGTAATGTCCAAAAATATTCATTTATTATTTATTTATATACTATTATTTTACCGCAGGCAGTGCTGTTTTTAGGTATTATAACGCTTTGTTTATTCATTTAATTTAATAAGAAGGACAGTTTGTTTTTTCTCATAAAATGACTCCATTATTATTTGTTTTTTGCAATCTTCAATAAGATAAGTTGGCGGGTGAGTGTTATTAACGTTTCTAATAACAAAAAGTTCAGTAGTCCAGTTAGGAGTATAACCCTTTTGAAATATTGTTTTATATTTACTAATGCGAACAATATCTCCTACTTTAAATTTATTTTTATACGACATAAATGACTGTTTCCGGGACTTATTGATATTATTTAAAACCATCATTTCATTTTCTTTGTCAACTTCGCATTGTTTGTATTGGGTGATGCGGTGTTTGGTATTATTATATGAAAGCATAACGTCTTTTATAGTATTTCCAATCCATCTTTTATTTCCATTGAAAGTAAAACATTTAAATAACTGATTTTTAATAGTTTTAATCAGTCTTTCGACAATAGAAGCTTTTTTAACTGAATATGAGGAATAATGATTTATTTTAAAAGCATTCATAATTTTTTTGAAAGATTCATTGTAAAATTCTGAACCCATATCAGTTTGTAAATTATTTGGACAACGACCACTTAAACGTAAAATGTTTTAAATGGCTGTACTGACCTCTTTCTTACTTTTCGTTTTTAATGGTACAGACCAAGCAGACTTCGAAAAACAATCAATAATAATCAAAATAAAACTGTAGCACTTATTATATTTTTTAAGATTATTAAAATCTATGAGATCTGCTTGCCATAAATCATCAATCATTCTTAAAATAACGTGACGCCAAGGAAATTTTTTTCGTGCTGGTTTGTGGATTTCATTTACCACTTGATGTTTGCTCATTTTTAATCTTAATTACTATTTTATCTAAGTAGTCTCTCGTACAAAACCTTTCTTCAAACTGTTTTAAATACATTTTTATATCAGTTTTTAAAGTTTCTGTAAGAGTTTCAAAATCTTTCTTGCTACAAAAATTTTTACATGTGTGATCTACATATTCCTTGTTGACAGCATCATCAGACTTTATAGGTGACTTTACACCTACTGGTCTTGCTGATTGTAAGTCAAAACTCCCACTATCTGACTTTAACAGTCCTTTATCAGCAAATTCAAATATTCCTGAAAAACGCATTCTTTTATGCACATGGCGACCAAATTTATCAATATTCATTATGAAATATAGAACGTTGCTTTTATGTTGAAAGGTAAACGTAAAGTAATAAAAACCAATACATATTTATCTAATTTATAATACCACTTTCTCGCTATTCTTCTATAATAGATATTATTTCGTTATCCAAACCTGAATTTCCAGCATTTCTAGAAGCTGTCAATAACTTTAGTCTATCAACTTATTCATTAGGATCGTCCCAGTAAACATAATTAGTATTCTTGATTAATCTTTTCATCAATGGCAACCCTTGTCCAACAAAATCTTCGTCAATATTGTCATCAGTACTGACGGATTGTTTTCGTAATTTGAACAATGGTTTTATAACAGTTAGATATTTTCGTCCTTTGTTTGATTTTAATGGCTTATGGGGATCAAAGTCCCTACGATGGGCTTTTGTGTTCAGAAGCATTGATTTATAATTTTGCAAATCTTCACTTGTCATTAAATCTAAATCAGGCATTTTCTTGGTGTAGAACTATATACTCTTCCAGCAACTGAAATCTCTCTATCGGTAACATTTATGCGGACTGATCCCGTCATAAGTTTTCCGCGCTCTCTTCAAACACCGAAGGGGACATCGCAAAAGGCTTCTGAAGATAGGGATCATGATGATGTATTCTGTTCAGGAGTTGATACTGATTCAATTGTTTTAAAGGATTCATCACCCTCATCGGAAATGTTATTAATGTCGGAACTATCGTCTTCATCAGATGAGCGTTTAGGTGTTGAGACCATAGAATTTCTATTTACAACAGTTTTATCTATTATTGTTGATTGCGGAGATGCATTGATACCAATTATATTATTATAACTATTTTCTAATGTATCATTAGCTAAATTTGGTTTTTCACTCCCTATCATTTTATTAAGTGGATTGATGATAGGTTTGAAAACTGTTTGTAAAATTTCATGGTTATCAGTCTCCATTGTACGCATATTTTTTACTTTCCGCTTAACTGCTTCCGATGCTTTTACGATTTGTGTTTTTAATTCTTTTTCCATATTAATGTTGTCTGTATACTTATATATTATATCTCTCAATAGTTTAAGTATATAACCTTCAATAGTAAGCAATGAAATAATGAATATACAATACAATTTTATAGACATTTATAATATCACTAATCAAATATTACAAAGGTGTCAAATTTCTTTCTATAACACCCGTTACTTTTTGGACAATATTTGTTTATAACTAGATAGTTATACGCTTCACTCCATATTTTGGAACACATTTCACGAAATTCAATCCACTTCATATCTGTGTTGACGTGCTCATCATATATGTGTCTAAAGTTGATATCATCCTGCTTAAATAAAACTAAAAGATTTGCATTGTCTCGAATAAGCTGTTTAAGAATTTTGCTATACGTTTGATTTAAATAAAAACAATCTATATTCTTATGACGACCCATAGCAAAATAATCTCGAATGTTTTTTTGACTTTCGCATGCTACGTCATCAAATATTATTACTGAATTCGATTTTGAGTCCTGAGGACTAAGCACATCTTCATTATCACTGTATTTTGCGTAAGACACGCCTGGAACAAGATGCAAAACATTTCCTAAGATGACATATTTCGGTTGATGAAGTGTTTTCAAATAGACATATACGTTTTTAAAACGTAAACCATTTTGATGTAACAGAAGACCAATAACCAAATTAGTTTTTCCACTATTTGACGGTCCACAAATTATACAGCGAACGGTATCAGGTAAGAGATTTCCATGGCGATGAGTTGTGTTTATAGTATCTGGACAAATTTTGTCGAGCTGCAGGGATTGACTTTGTTTAACAAACTTCATTGTGAACTAAATCAACAGAGCATTTTGCCTTGAATGACATTAATGAAAGAACTCTTTTCGTTTTATAGCAGAAAAGAACAAAACAACTCCAGTCACTCAAGGTAAACAGAAGATCTCAAAAACATAAAATTGTGAGCCTGATGACACGGAGGTGGTCTAGAGTGCCCAATATTATACTACTGAGACGCTTATTACACAGGTCGTGCAAACATTCCTCTTTCCGTTGTGGAGGAAAGCCGCGGAGAACTTTTGTCTCAAATCGAGACCACACTGTCCAAGGTCTCTTACTGAGGACGGGTAAACTTGGTCCGATTCAACTCTACAAAGACACAAGTCTACGCGTTCACCGCTAAGAAAACCCCATTCACTGTAGTCCCACAATTCCAGAACACTCCCTTCTCCATCTCCAAGAGCATTGGGATCCTTGGTGTTGACATCTCCAGCGATATTCAGTTCCGAGATCATTTACAAGATAAGGTGAAGCTGGCGTCCAAAAAACTAGGTGTACTTAACAGAGCGAAGCAGTGCTTCACGTCGGGGCAGAGGTTGCTGCTTTACAAGGCGCAAGTTCGGCCCCATATGGAGTACTGCTGCCATCTCTGGGCAGGTGCACCCGGATGCACTTGGACCTTTTGATTCGGTTTAACGACGGGCTGTGAGAATTGTCGACGATCCCAAACTCACTTGCCGTATCGATCCCTTAAGTCTGAGGAGAGACTTTGCCCCCCTGTGTGTGTTCTACCGCTTGTACAATGCGATGTGTTCTAAGGAATTGTTCGAAATGATGCCAACGGCTACTTTCTACCATCGCACCGCTCGCCATCGGCAGAGAATTCATTCTCACGCTTTAGAACCGAAATGGTCGCGTACAGTGCGGTTTCAGAGAGACTTCCTCCCGCGAACGTTTGGGTTGTGGAATGAGCCTTGCCCTGCCTTGGTTTTCTCTAAGGACTACAGTAGAAGAAAGAAGTTATTAAATTTTTGAAGGGTCAGCAACGCGTGAGTGATACTTCTGGTGTTGCAAGCGTCCATAGGCCACGGTGACCGCTTACCATCTGGCGGACCGTGTGCTTGTTTGCCACCTTAATGGAATTAAAATAAACATTTAAAGGTACAGATAAACATATACAGATATAGATAACAACTAAAAGATTTGTACAAATTACAAGCCTCTCCTAGTCACAGAGATACTGTTAATAAATATTGTTTAAAAATTTAAAATTATGAACAATTAAAATATATTCTAAATTATTCTCCAGAATTCGTAGGCCTGTGGAAGGCTGGAGTAAAAAGCTTGAATAATACTATAACTATTAATAAGAGAATACACGTGGATTAGTTCTAATGTTACAGGCAATTCTTTAGAGTTACCCAAAAGGTGGTTATTATTAACCAACTCGTTAAACAATTCAGTTGGGTTAGTGAGAGATAGGTGTAATACATGGTTTCTACTTAGACCTTCGCTATTTACGTCGAAATTTTGTACACACTTTCTGTTAGGACCTCTATGGCGTTTTTTAGTCTTTCTGCATTTGCACTAATTTGGTTGTCGGTGTTATTGACATTTTCTAAGACAGATCGAGTTATCAGAATGTTTTATTTTATAATTAATGCAATGTATTTTTGGTCTTGTTGTACCATGGAAATGGCGCTGTCGTATTTAACATCTTCATCCAGATTGCCAAAAAGATGTTGAAACAGAGTACCAATGTCTCCAAACCAGGCAGGACGTTTCTGACGATTGGCTTATAATGTCATATTGTATGTGGAATGGATGAGACACTGATTAAGAAGGGGTATTTAACATTTAAGTAAGGTTTAAAAATAATAAAACGGGATTAAACGCGTCATTTGGCAAATTACCTTTTTCCCGACGTTTCGGCTAGGTTACACCAGCCTTGGTCACGGGTAGACTGGCGGTGCGCGGCGTTGTCGGCTTCGAGTGGAGGCGTTCTGTTGAACTACCCTCACCTTGTCTTTATAATTGTCAAAATCACTACACACAACACTAACGTTATCCTCGGGTGCGTTCGTTGGTAAAACTCGAGAGCTGTATTTTCCTATGACTAGATTCCATGCAGGCGACAGTTTGTATCCATCCCCACGATTTTAGTTCTTATTCTTTTTTTATTTAAATCGCTTCGCGTACCAATCTACGGTAATATTGGTGATCGGTGGATAAAACCTTAGGCTGGTGGAGCTCAATGTTGTCGTCTGGCAATTCTTTACAGCAGCAATATGTTCTTTGACCCTGTCCGCAATTGTGCGTTTGGTCTGGCCAATGTAAGAACTGCCGCAGCTACAGTCAATTTTGTAGACACCTGGCATTCTTAGATGTTACATTGAATGTAAGTGAAGATGGCTCTCTCGGGCATACTGTATATCGGAAACCCACACCCACGGCTGTCCGTATCTGTATACCTGAACACCTCCTCGCATCATCACCCACGTCACCTACAATCAGTAGTGACGTCTTTGACTAACCGAGCTCATAACCTTTGTGACCCTGAACATTTAGATACTGAGCTGGCACACGTTCAGGAGGCACTGAAGAAAAACGAGTACAAAACGAGTAGAAGAAGTTCAGGTCGCCGTAACACACGTACGAAGAATCTAGAGGTGAGCAGACAGCCAGCGTTCATGCCCTATATCAAAGGAGTAACGGATAAAATTGGATCGCTTTTGAATAAATTCTCCATTAAGACCGTATATGTTCCGTACTCCAAAATTGAACAGCAGGTGCGCACGCCAAAGGACGTAATCCCGTACCAAACCCCAGGTGTCTACAAAATTTACTGTAGCTGGGGCAGTGCTTACATTGGCCAGACCAAACACACAATTGCAGTTAGGGTCAAAGAACATATTGTTGCTGTAAAAAATTGCCAGACGACAACATCAGCTATAGCAGAACATCTAATTAACTCAAATTCCAACCACTGGATTGAGCTCCACCAGCCTAAGGTTTTATCCACCGATCGCCAATATTACCGTAGATTGGTACGCAAAGCGATTGAAATAAAAAAAGCATAAGAACTACAATCGTGAGGATGGATACAAACTGTCGCCTGCATGGAATCCAGTCATAGGAAAATACAGTTCTCGAGTTTTACCAACGAACGCACCCGAGGACACCGTTAGTGTTATGTGTAGTGATTTTACAATTATAAAGACAAGGTGAAGGTAGTTCAACAAGACGCCTCCACTCGAAGCCGACGACGCCGCGCACCGCCAGTCTACCCGTGACCAAGGCTGGTGTAACCTAGCCGAAACGTCGGGAAAAAGGTATTTTGCCAAATGACGCGTTTAATCCCGTTTTATTATTTTTAAATTATTAATGGAACGCGTAAATTTAAAAACTTATATTTTAAGTAAGGTTGTAATTAACAAGTGCGAGTCGAACTCGCACACGAAGGGTTTCGTACCATTATCTACAAAAACGAGCAAAAAAATCACGTATGTTGTATGGGAGCCCCCTTAAAAATAATTTTTTTTTCTGATTTTTAGGATTTGTTGTTATAGCGGCAACAGAAATACATCTTCTGTGAAAATTTCTACTGTCTAACTATAACGGTTCATGAGATACAGCCTGGTGAAACACGGACGGACGGATGGACAGCGAAGCCTTAGTAATAGGGCTCCTAATTACCTTTCAGGCACGGAACCCTAAAAATGACCTAACGCAGGGCTCGATTACTGAACAGGGTCAATGTCTTTTATAAATATAGTTTGTTTGATTACAGACGATGTTTCTTTGGCAATAGAAGATTGTTTGATTAGGCTTATCGCGGACCCTGAATCAACTAGAAGAGATAGGAATGTTGTATATTGGAGTTTGTACAAGCACATGTGGTGAAAGTCCACTGTTGGGATTACTCGTGATTTCAAATATATTTGTTTATCAAGTAGAAGGTTTAGGCTCTGCACCTAATTTGGATTTGATTTAATTTCAGAAACAGTGAGGGAACTGTCGGTTTGGGGCTGGTTACCTTGTCGGTTAGTTCTGCATTCAGTCAGCGAACTGTAAGTTTGGGGCTGGTACCCGGTCGGTTGATTCTGAATATAGTGGATGAGTAGCTGATTTGGGAATGATTGTTTTATTGGCTAGCTCTAGACTTAGAAATTGGTTCAGTAGTTTTGAATTTAATTTCGGTATCGACTTACATGTTGAGCTACCCGTGCGATACCTATTAGGGAGCTCTAGTGGTTTAAATCTTTATGCTGTTCATGGTTAAGATTTGTACTTCATTCTGGTCATCTTGGTAGTGTTCAAATTAGTTGTAGTCGTGTTGGTAGTCGCAGCTTTGATGGGTTTAGTTTACGAAATTTACAGATCTTCTGTTAGGAAAATTACGATTCGGACGTTGAAAGTTGCGATTTTGGGACGAGGACGGTTGAGGTTGTAGAAAGGCATTATTATTTTGAGGTGATCTAAGTCTGTTGTTGTTTTATTCTCGTTTGCAGCATTCCTCTGTGGAATGCCCAGGATTTTTGCAGTAATTGCAAACAATCGGATATGTTCTTAACGGGCCTTAAAATTAGCATTAGGTCTATAAGACTGGCTGTTTATTTGTGGGCGAGAAACACGAGAATTTGTATTTATTGGTTAGCGATTAGTTATACTCTTAATTTTTTTTCTTCGGATTTTACCAAACAAGCACGCTCGGCTTTGCCTTCTAATTGGCTAGTGATGAATTTTAGGAGAATGGGTTTCTCACTTTGACTAGCTAGTGCATCTGGGCTGTTGCAATTAAAAAAGAGTTTAATTTATCCCTTGTCCCATCGAAAGATTTAACAAATTTAAATATTACGCTTATGTCCAATTTGTCAGTTCTTTATTCCGACGCGTCGGCTTTAGGCTCCATTTCTATGTTCAAATTTTGTTTTATAAAAGTTAAATTAATATTCTTTGTACAAAATAGTTGTTCAAAGTTTAAGTAATATTTTAATTAATAATAACAAATTAAAGAATACACTTGTTTATCAAGAGGTATTCTTATGAAAACACTGCAGGGTTCGTCGCGGACCAGATAAAGGTTCTGCTTAGCAAAACAAATGACTGTCGGAGGTCTGTTATGATTATGAGTTATTGATACTAGTTAACTTTGATCGTTTTTGTTTCAAGATTTTAAACACTTGTGACACAGTACCTAGTAGTAGTAGTAGTAGCAGTAGTAGTAGTAGTAGTAGTAGTAGTAGTAGTCACTTTAGTAAAATTTAAAACGAGTTACAGGATTAGGAGTTAGAGGTAACCATATCTTCCGAGTACTTTTCTAGCTGTAGTGATGCTTACTAGACACCTGACATCAAGTGGGGTAGCGGAGCTAGTATGGAGATTAGGGGTATAACAGTACGACATTTATCGAATTCACGTGAAAAATACGATAACCATGACCAAATTTTATTTTTGTACAAATCACACATTTTATATACCTACGCATTTTTTACGCAGAAATTTTTAATAGCGTGCCAAAAATTGAGTTTTTTTTTAGGAATATAGATTTTTTTTTTAACATAGACATGATTAATAGTCCAATCGGAACCTTAAGTTTTATGATTTAAAAATGATAACAGGTTCAGTAGAATTAAAAACCCGTAAAATGCTCCCGATGCCGAGCTGCCTCTGAGAAATGGTGGGATGAAAAGGGGTGAAAATGTTTTTTTTTTCAATTTGTAGCTTACTGTGACGTCTTATCAAAGTCAAAAAAAAAGTCAAAGTCAAAATGGTTTATTCAAATAAGGATTTTACAATCACTTTTGAATCGTCAAAGTTATAAAATATTATTTTTTGAACCCTCCCACCTTCCCGCCGGTTCACAATGTTGTTGATTTCTACCGAGAAGAATCCGGCAAGAAACTCGATAGTTACTCTTTTAAAAACACTTAAATAAACTAAAATACAATTAATGTTTTAAATAAAAAATTTTTAGTCGTACAATTTTATGGGTTTTCCATTTTAATTTGGTTTACCTATGCATCCTGTAATTGAGCATCATCAGTCCCAAGGATTTTTATCATTTACATAGTCTGAAATATTGTAGTATGCCTTTTTACAAAGTACCTGCTTGATAAAAGATTTAAATTTACTTATTGATAGATTTTGAATTTTATTGGGAACTTTTTTGTAAAAGTGTATACATTGCCCCATAAAAGAGTTACTTATTTTGTGTAGACGTGTATCATGCACCAACAGCTTATTTTTACTTCTAGTATTTACTTTGTGAACGTCACTTTTCTTGCTGAAACTATTGATATTTTTATGTAGATATAAAAGATTTTCATATATGTACTGCGACACTAAAGTTAAAATTTTTACTTCCCTAAACCTATCCCTCAGAGATATCCTAGATCCTAATTTATAAATAGCACGAATTGCCCTTTTTTGTAACAAAAATATTGTATTTACATCAGCAGCGCTACCCCACAATAGGATACCATATGTCATTAATTATGGAAATAGCTAAAATATACTATTTTTGCAGTGTCGACATCGGTCAAATGTCTGATTTAATCTTTGGAGGAGGAATTTTTGGAGGGTTTATCGAAAAATAAACCCTCCAAAAATTGTAGGTCAAGTAAAAATCTACAACTTTTGCAGATGTTTTTTTTTACCATAGCCTCAAAATTTTTGAGATATTTGCAAAAAACCCGTTTTTCAATTTTTTTCATGGTTTTTTTTATTTTTCAGGTCCGCAAAAAAATTCTGATTTATATGAAACTAGAGGTTAGTTATCTTAAAATTACATAAAATAACAAAAAAAAAGCAAATGTTGAGCCGTTTCCGAGATATTTATGTTTTTTGGTCTCGGAAGACGAAAAACCACCCCATACTGCAAGTGAATGTTAAAATTTAAAAAAAATGTTTATTATTCAGATGGGGCTCATTTTATGACTGAAACTTTGCTTTTTGTATTAAAAAAAACATGGTATGGTCGTCCTGCAAAAACTCACTTAAAACTTTTAAAAATTTAAATTATCGATAATTCATTCATTCTTCATATACAACTACTAATATGGTTAACTACATGTTTTTTAATAATCATTGAAAAAGGGTACTTTAATGACCAAATTTTGAAAAGGTGACTACCTCAATATATTCTGTGAGAAAAACGAAAAAAAGTTTTTGATTTGAAGCTTATTATTTATACAATGTCGCCGTAAACATTTAATTTTTGCTTATTACATGTATTTTGAAGATTAATTTACCTCAAGATTACCTGAAAAATAAAAAACCAAGATAAAATTAAAAAACAGGTTTTTGCAAATATGTCAAAAATTTCGAGGTTAATGTAAAAAGTGGCTTCTACAAAAATTGTAGATTTTTAGTAGGCCTACAATTTTGTAAAAGTAATTTACGATAGGACGTCACAGTAAGTCAGACATTGTAAAACACCATTTTTCACCCCTTTTCACCACACCATTTCTCGGGAGTAGCTGGGCATCGGAGGCATTTAGCGGGCTTTTATTCCTAATGTACCTTTTGAACTTTTAAAATCATAAAGCTTCAGGTTTAAATTGTTTTGTTCCCAAACTGGATTCCGATTGGACTGGAAGCGGTGACGATTTAATACTATCAGAAATAAACTATTTTACTATTTTCTATTAAACAAAAATGATAAGTTGTAAGACTCATGATGTTTGTGATTGGCATGAGATTTTCCGTAATGTTTTGCTGTTCCTTTACAAATACGCTTGCTGCTTGGTTTTTCAAGAAGTTCATCATCAGCATAAATCTTCATATGTCTGAATGAGTCATGATTATTTATTTCATGCGCTTTATCATTATCATATTTTACTTTATTTTCCCCACCTAAAGTGAATTTTAAGTACCTATTGTCATCCTCCGTCGTAATATCATGTTCAAATTGACTATTATTTTTGATTTTTTCTGTTTTCGGATCGTTACCGCTTTTTGTTGAGCTTTCGGTTCTATGATATTCTTTAGATATAGTACTCTGATTACTGTTTGTTTCTAATGCGATACCTTTTTTAATTGGCCCTAAATTTATCTCAAATTTTCGTAAATTAAATGGATCTTCCTCAGAATTATAAGACATTCGTTCTCGTGACTCGTATGCTACTGCATTTTTTTTGTCATCTGCAATCTGAGACATTTGTGGTTGAGACTCTTTTGAGCTATTTGTCTCGTAAGATTCACTATTCGTATTTTCGATTCTTTCACTGTTTTCATTGTTTTCTTTAGTTTCTGAATTTATAGAACTACGAAGTTTTTCAGAGGTTTGTTTTGTTTCAGAATGTTCCTCAGAAATAATTTGTTTCGTACTACTGGATTGATTTTCATAATTTTCTTCAGATTCTGATTTTGAACCATTATCTTCTGATTTGTCTTCAATTTTGTCTTTTCTGTTAGATCGTGTACGGATTTCAATACTTGTGTATACATTTATGTTACCATCATTTTTGTCTGTGCTATTTTCACTAAGACTTTCAATATATTCATTTATATTTTTTTGTTTATTACCGTTTGTGTGATCATGTTCGTTTAAGACATCTGATGTACTATATTCAGTTTGTTTATTAAGGTTTCCTTCAGTTACTGACTCTTCATTACTTGCAGTGCTAAAACTTAGCTCTTTAGGAAATAAAATTAAAGAATCTTTATTTTCTAATTGATCATTTAGACGCTTCAGTTTATGTTTACTATTTTTCGGAGAAACATTAGTAGCTACAATAATTGTAACAAGACCTTTACTTTTTTTTATACCAGATTGTGACTTGAAGTTTGTTGAATTTTTTTTGTTTTTACGCCAACTCTTCATTCCTGGAAACCTATGGTGTTCCATAGAATGGTTGTCGTATGGCAATAAATGAACGATTTTTCTAGAGTTACTATGTTTATCGATAAAATTCGCTGTTTTTTCTAACGATGTTTGTTCCAGTAATGGTATCAAAATATCTTGTATGTCTTGAGTGTCAAAATAAGCATCCAGACCTGGCTCCACAGAATTGGTCTGATCAGATTCAGAATCAATAGTTCGACATGAATAAAAACTTGCTTGTTGAAAGAAGATCAGGATCAGTGCTGAAATACAAGAAGGTTTACTTTTTATGGAAAATTATAAAATTAAGATTTAGCTAATTGAGCGCTATTCATCTCTTTTAAAATACCTCCAGGACTGTAACTACACATTTTAGCTAATATACCTCCAGGACTGTAACTATATATATAAAAAAAAAAAAAAGTGTGCAGTTGTGTGCTACCAAATTTTAAAATAATCAAAATAAAATAAATTATTGATTTATTATAAGTTATTTTTACATAACATGAAAGTTTAAGATATTCTACCTACTAGCTATCATTATCTCCAGTTCTAAAGCACTCACTACAATAACACTAAGTCAGCTGATAAATTACACAATTTAAGACGGAGTCCATTGTACAGTCTATGTCTCAAATGAGTGACATGTTCAACAAGAGGATGGAAAAATTCCAGGCAGAGTTTAATCAACCCGCAGCTTCTACATCCAACCTTGCTTCTGATTTTGCTGAATTTAAATCATTTGTACTTTATTCCTTAACGCCGCACGGTGAAATTCCGTGATGTGACAGTTCGAGATAAGTTATGGATTGCAAAATAACCCATAACCATGTCGGAATTTTTACCAAGCCTCGACATGAAGCGTTCATGACAGCCTGGCAACGTTTCGGCATCCCAAAATGTTGGACGAGAGCAGGTACTATAATTGTTATGGCTCCCGATGGCAAGCGGCACAGCGTTGTCAGTTGCACCGAGGTTGATAAAATTTCAAGCATAACTTCTGAAAATACTGCTGAGCCAGTCCGAGAGGTTACTATGGAGTCCAAAATAAACAGGCCGAAAAGGACAGCAACGAAAAAATAGTCACTCTTGCATTTATATTTTGAGACAACTGTTACTGCAAACTGATTTTTTATATGCCTTGACCTTTGCACCGCATATCACTTTAAATCTTTTCAATTTTACCCACTTTTACATTATAAAAATCTGTTTTCTTTGAAATATTTTTACTTAAAAAGAAATACCTTCAACTTTGTTTTGTTTTTTGACAGTTAGCTAGCTAAAATTTTTAATCTTTTTTTTTTCTTGTGACTTGGATACCACACAAATTTGCCAGTGACAACTTTTGTTAGTTTGTAAAGTACTTAGTAGGTAAGTTAAATGTTGGCAATGCGACATACCTTATTTTGTAGTTAGTATATTTTAAAACTAGTTCTACCTTATAAATTAACAAGCTTTTTATGTTTTTTGTAAGATAGCTGGCAGGTGGAGTATCGAACTTATGTAAGTATTTATATATAAATACTTTTATATTTTATTTACAATCTAGTTTAGTTTAGTATACTTTTATATCAATCTAGTCCTCTTATATTTTGTTCCTTCACTACACACATTGTAACTAGTACAATCGAAGTTTTATTGGAGTTGCTTGAGTGTGTCATGCTCTCTCAAAGTGTCTCTGCGGTGGTGGCGTGTGTGTCGGGTCGTTACGTTCCCTAAAACATGGTTGAGCGAAGCGATGGCTGATTCATGTGTCATACTCGTAAACGGGTGCCGCCTGTGGAGGCTGGTCTGCTCTTGCAAACTTCTTTGTATTCTTAGTATTTAGTCTTACTTTTTTGTTTTGTTTATTAATACTGTAAGACATTGATTATTTCTTAGTGATGAATACATAAACTGTCTTTTGTTTATATTAGATACTTTTTTATGTTGTGCTTGTGCTTTATATTTTATGTTTTTTTATGTTTGTAATGGAAAGTGTCCTTTTATGATAGGGAGGGCATTTTCCAATATTTTAATTGGACGCTGTAAGAGAAAGGGAGAAAAGAAATGCCCTTGCTGAGTTTCTTGCCGGTTCTTCTCAGTACAAGGTCTCCCGCCCTGTAGACTTACGAACCGATGGCGTAGTGACATTCATAAGTGCTCAATTATTGTAGCCTAAACTGAATTAATTATATTGAATTTGAATTTGAATTTAGTATAGTATTGATATTATATTTATATATACTTTTCGTTATGTATAGCGATAATGATAATGTTAGCTTAAATGGTGATGATTTTATCTCTTGTTCCGACGACGGATTGAACAGCGATGATAGCTTTCACAGTATTTTAAATTCTCTCAGCGCAAATCTGACTTCTCTCTTCTCAGGCTCCCTGAAAAATTTTAATGCTGTTTATATAAATGCCCAGAGTATTCCAGCACATCATCTCGATATGCTAGCATCTTTCGACAAAAAACATATTCACGCTATTCTCATATCAGAATCTTGGCTGAAACCTTGCTTACAATCTACTTCTTACTCATTACCAGGGTTTCAGTTAATTCGTAATGATCGCAAAGACAAAGGTGGTGGTGGGGTGGCAATCTACCTTCTCTCTTATATACCTTATTCTATAGTTAATCTGTCTGATCATCCTGTATCTTCTAATATAGCTGAGCATCTTTTTATAGAAATTAGTATCTCTAATACTAAAATTTTACTTGGCGTATATTATAATCCAAATCTTCATACTAATTACTCCACCTCTTTTGAAAAACTTCTTGAGAACCTCACACCTCAATATGATCATACAATCGTCATGGGTGACTTTAATACTTGTCTTTTAAAGAATGACAACCGTAGCCTTCAACTTAAGTCAGTGGTAGAGGGATGTAACTTGCACATACTTCCACTTAATGCTACTCACTTCTTTCCCCATAGTACCCCCTCTCTTCTGGACTTAATAATAATTTCTTCTCCTTCACATATTATTAAACATGGTCAGTGCGCTGCTGACGCTTTTTCCTACCATGACTTGGTCTATCTATCTTATAAAATCCGCCTTCCTAAAGCTAAGTCGAGATTACTTCTGCAACGTAATTTTAGTGGGATGGATACTCAACGCTTATATGATGATGCACTGAAAATCAACTGGGATTCGGTCATGAATGCATCTACAGTGGATGAAAAAATTAAATTTTTTAACTCACAAATTAAGAGACACTCTTGCTCCCATCCGTGCAGTAAAAGTTAAGCATCTTCCTGCTCCATGGCTCACAAATGAGATCAAGCATTAATGATAGAAATAAATCGTGCTAAGGCAAAATACAAAAGTAACCCATGTGATAACAATTTTAATGATAACTATAAGCTTTTGAGGAATCGCTGCAATAGCATGTGTAGGGATGCACAACGACGCCATATCCATAAATCCGTAGAAACGGTAATCCAGCAAAGGTCTGGACTTTTCTGAAGTCACAAGGAGTTGGTAAATCTAATCATTCTCCTATTCCTAATGAAATTGATATTAATGTCCTCAATTAACATTTTTCGTCCAAGGTTATCATTGATGATACCAAAAAAACTGCTGCAATAAACTCTCTTTCAAAAACGCCAACTCCTGACTTTTCTCCTTTTGTTCTAAATCGATTTTCTGATTGTGAAGTTAAGAAGAACATTCTGTCCATTTCTTCCAATGCCGTTGGTAATGCCTGCATTAGCCGTAATATGATCATCCCGATCCTTGACACCGTTGTTCCTGTTATAACACATATCTTGAATCACTCCATATCTACCTGCATCTTTCCTAAATCAAGGAAAGATACTATCATCGTTCCTTTACCAAAAAAATCCAACCCTTCTTTGTTTTCCGATTTCAGACCTATATCTATTCTTCCCTTCCTATCAAAGGTTCTTGAACGTTTTGTTCAACAACAGTTATCTATTTATCT
Source organism: Apoda limacodes (assembly GCA_946406115.1). Taxonomy (NCBI): domain Eukaryota; kingdom Metazoa; phylum Arthropoda; class Insecta; order Lepidoptera; family Limacodidae; genus Apoda; species Apoda limacodes. The sequence continues at coordinate 831,121 of OX291542.1, forward strand.
GACAAAAAATAATTTGTTAAGTCCCTTTCAATCTGGTTTCCGTCCTGGTCATAGTACGGCTACTGCACTTATTAAAATAACGGATGACATTCGTCTAGGTATGGATAGTAGGAAGGTCACCATATTAACATTACTAGATTTTAGCAATGCTTTTGGCACGGTCGACCTTGATATTTTGCTAACTATAATTCGTTCTCTTAACGTATCTCCAACAGTTATCGATTGGTTTCATAGTTACTTGCGGGGACGCCGACATCGCATTGAGGTTGATGATTCATTCTCTGCCTACTGCAACACCACTGCTGGCGTTCCGCAAGGTGGCGTGTTGTCACCACTTCTCTTAGCTATTTTCATCAATCTAATTACATCTCATATATCTTCTCTCTACCATCTTTATGCAGACGATATTGAAATATACTCGCAAGCTTCCATCGATGGGTTATCAAGTGCTATTGCGGTACTTAATCAGGACCTCTCTCGCATTGTTGACTGGGGTGAGTCTCATGGCCTAGTTGTAAACCCAAATAAAACACAAGTCATCATCGTGGGGAGTAAGAGACTTCTCGCCAAAATCGATAGACAACAACTGCCATTAGTCTATCTCAATAAAGTGCCTGTTTCATATAATGATACTGTGAAAACCTTGGGTATACTCTTAGACGAAACACTATCGTGGGGTCCAAAAGTTAAAGAAATCAGAAATAAAATATTTGTTGCAGCGAAATCTTTGGGTAGATTACGTAACTTCCTACCCATTCCCACTAAAATTACACTTGCTCAATCACTACTTCTTCCTGTTCTCGACTATGCAGATGCTATCTATCTTGATCTCACTAAGGAGCAGCTTGATAAACTTGAGCGTCTTCAAAATTTATGCATAAGATTTATATTTGGTCTGCAAAAGTATGATCACATATCCGAATTCCGAACAAAGCTTAAGTGGCTCCCAATTCGTCTTCGCCGGAATACTCATGTCCTATTTATTCTTTATAATGTCCTGTTCAACCCAAAAACACCATCATATTTAAAATAATGTTTCGAGTTCACTGGTGCTCCTTTTTTACGTAATTCTACAAACCTGTTGTTAAAAACTCCAAATCACTATACGCAAATGTATATTAACTCATTTAAAGTAAAAGCAATCAGATTGTGGAACACATTACCTCTAGATATAAAACGAAATAAGAATATAAAACGAGCGCAGTCCTTGAATATATTTAAAAAACTCGTTATTACTCACTATAATAAATGAAAGCTGATATATCACATCATAGCAATATTTCTAATATCCTTATATATTATTGATTATTTATCTCTGTATGAATATATGTATTAGTTTATATATTTTATTTATGTATAGTATTATGTAATTGTATCTAATATTATCTTAAATATATATTTTGTATTTAATATTATTTTTTACATAAATTTTGTTAAAGATGTACGATTGGTTATAATTATTATCCACCTTATTTTTAATGAACACATTACCTTTTATTAAGTTTTAATTTTATATCCTTCACCCAAAGGTTACCTGGGAGAGATCGCTTCATAGCGATAAGATCGCCATTTGTATTTTATTTTCTATGGTCCTATTTTTTTTTTGTTATATTATGTGCAATAAAGTATATTATTATTATTATTATACATTTTAGTTAATATACCTCCAGGAATGTTAGTTACTACGCATTCTAGCTAATATACCTGCAGGACTGTAACTACACATTTAAGCTAAAATACTTCTAGGACAGTATCTACACATCTTAGCTAATATACCTCCAGGACTGTAACTACGCATTTTAGCTAATAAACCTCCAGGACTGTAACTACACAGACACTGCCTGTATGCCTGGGGAACAAAGACATAAAAATATTACTTTACCGCGATTATGCAATCAACATGTGACAAAAGCTCGGTGGCCATTCACATGCCCAAAAATATTCCGATGTTTTATTAAAAATTGGAGATGGCGTCCTCCCTGAAGAAAAGTCAAGTGAAGCGCGCGGACGAAGTCACAGGCACCAGCTAGTTGGTATAATAAAGGTATTTATAATAAAAAAAACTATAGAACCAGGAGTATAATTCATACTGCGGTCCTTTTCCTAATAAATTTAAAAATTGATAATTTCTACTCTTCATAGATGATTTCAGTAAATATTATCATGTCAGTTTCATTAAACATAAATCTGGGGTCCATCAAAAGCTTCAAGCTGGTCACAAAATAAAAGAAGTATTGGGCGACAACTGCGATGAATTTGATAACAACAAAGATTGATTATGCCCTACACCTGAGCAAAATGGTTCAAGTGAACGTGATAATAAATCGCTAGAAAAAGCAGCTCGCAGTATCAAACCTTTAAGCCCGTAAAGCCCTAATCCGTACGCAGGAGAGGCTATATAGGAGCTTTCAGCACTGAAGCAGAGTTCGTTGCAGCTAGCGAAGCAGCTGGAGAAATTGTTCGGTTGAAAAGACTGTTCAATGAAGTCTTTTTATACATATATTGTAAGGATGCGCATATAAATAGGTATACGCAATCTCGCGCACCTTTTATATGGCAACGAGGGACAAGGAAAAAGAGAAACTGCCAAAACGTTAGCAAAGCATTGGAAAGTCACACGCCGGAGCCGATTCCACGCCCACCTCAAGATCTATAAGTTTCGAGCTATAGACTTCCCAAACTGACGCCCAACTGGTCTGTTCATCTTTAGCTGGCTAGCCGACGCCGTTCCTACATTATTTAAGACCGGGTTCGACTCCCATTTGAACCCGTTACAAACTGGCGCTAACGTGTTTTTTTACTGTAAAATGAGGTCTTATGTTATTTCAATTTTGTAGCATTTGGTATAAGGTAATTTTTGTTAAAAAACTTATCAACTATTGTATATTTACGTGTGCTAATAAAATTTCTTTTCAGTAGTGTTGTGAAAAAGTGTCAAAGCTAGGGCCAAGGGGGAAATCAAGGTGGGAAGTAAGTAGCATAGCGTACCTACTGTGAACCCTTTCGTAGTCAGCTCACTCGCTTTCGCCGTATTTATTTCGCTGCTAAGAGGTACAGGGGGCGTACCATTAATTTTATCGTAGTATAATTAGATGAGGTTTGATAGGAGGCGAATCAAACAGAATTCGGGGTGTAACTAATTGTTTTTCACCCCATAATATAATTCACCCCGCTACTAAATACATATTACACATTTTTTATCAAATTATAAGATTAAATACGTAACTTTTGATTCCTATTTCTTCTGGCATTAGACATCAGATATAGCACCTGCACATCATATCTTCTATTTACTAAAAAGCTAAAGGAGTTGTATTTTAATTATTATATTCATTTTTCTTCTACTCCCTTTTGTTACATTTTACCATATTCTACTCTGACATTATATTTTTTCCTTCCAATTGTTTTATATTTTGAAAGGAAAACTCCTTTATCTTTATATCAAAAATACCTAACCATAGACACGTGGACGTTTTACTAATAAAAAGACTTTATCTCTTCCACTTCCCCTAAAATCCTACCAGATGTCTCCGACCTGTTACATATTTTCCACTGGCCGCATGAAAATTATAGCAATAAGTTGCGTTTAATTTTCCCTTGGCTTACCTATTACAATTCTGACAACAAACGTGGAAATTATATAAAATTACCTATGAATTTACCTAACCCGTGGACTGCCTTCGCGATATCTGGCTTTTTCTATAGCAGTCTAACTGAAAAAGAACTGTCTTTTATTCTGTTACACTCACTCCAAGTAAACCACGGAAAACTCAGAGACCAGATACTATCTACCTCTCCTAATGAATACATGACACCATTTTCGTTACCATTACAGAATATCCCTACTATTGATAACTGAAGTCAATTTACAAATATTATCTTAATTACGTTAGCATAAAAATCAAACAATCCTATGTTACTTTACCTTAATAATATTTTCATAAAAAAAAAAGTATTCTGTAACATCTAAGCATATATTCTTTGTTTTTCCTGCCCCCCTTTTTACTTTCACCTTCCTACACCTAAGCTATACGAATCCCTACGGATAATTCATCATGCTAGAAATAAATAAGATATTAGTACATGTTATATATAAGAAGTTGTAATAACTACACTTTCATCCGTCAAAATTAATTAACTGACTCCCCATTATTAATATATTCCAGTTTATTTAAATAAGCTTGACTTTACTCTAATCAATGCTAAACTAAACCTAATCAAAAAGATATTCAACTATCTTCACCTTCACCCATATTAATTAACTTTCCCTAATCAAATAATCAGGGTTTTCTGGCCCTTTTAACCTGGAACCTGGACCTGGAAATATTTCTTCATATACTTCCCAGGGTAATATGGACGATACCGATCCACTATCGATGGTATACCTATATTTTCTATTATATAAATAAATTGATACCCACAACAGTTTATTATTGCTCGTAAATACACCATTATCATTATGAGAGTCCACGGCTTCTTCTTTCCACTGCTGACCATTCTCCTCATGCTGAATTATCCGTTGATCTCCCGATGCCTATCTTTCCTTAATAGACTTATCTTCTTGTTGAACACTATGCTGCTCCCTATTACACAAATTCCTATTATGTGGCGATGAATTTGAATTTGTCCATTTTTATGGTATATGTTATATGGTAACCTGAAGTGCCGTTGTAGTGTGCGAGGTTGTACATCTCTCCCTGACCAAGTTGCATTTGCGCTAGAATAAGGTGTTTGCATTACTGGGTGCACATTATTTTGATGGCGCTCCGATGACATGGTCATAGAAGATATTTCCTCATCTACTAAATTTTCTGCAAACTTTGCTATAACTCCTTTGAGTTGATGCCGAAATTTTGTATTTTTGTCTTCCATTTTAGTGTGAGGCTAATCTCATACCGTTTTATGATGATATTTTTATCTACAATGCCGCATACTTTTGTCAGAATGCGAAAGAGAAGGGGTCCGATGCACTCTGATTCTTCTTGCTGTATTTCATAAAAAACCTGATGAGGGTCTTCTTTACCAATTTTGTTTCTAATAGCTTCAACTATTTCGCTTGTAGCCGAAAATGTTAAGAAATTTTAGAAAGACTTACCCCTTTTGGCATTATATATTTTTTATTCACTTGTGTATGAAGAGGTGTTATTGTGTATGAACCCCCCCCCCCCCTAGCCAGACCGTGTCTAGATGAGGGTAAACCGATCCAGAGCCATCAATCTACTGGCAATCGAGAAAGCGTCGCGACACTGAATCCCCTACCGTGACCTACCGGGTCGCCCGTGGGATACCGTCTGAACCGCCTAAACGCCATTGCAAGGACGGTAAATTTGTTTGTTTGCAACATTTAATCCAAAATTAAATAGTTTTCGTCGTAATGCAGTATTTGTACGTTGATATATCTGTAAGGTGAGTAATGTTATTTTATAATTAATTTACAATAAATAACGTTTATCCTTAAGTACTAATCAATTTAATTTGCTGGCTGATCTGAGTTGGAGTTAGCAGTTTTGACTTCTACTATTTTAACGTAAATGCAATATTTGTTGTGGAGATATCGCTATTATTTTTTGTTTCCTTGGTATTTAACTGTTCAATGACACTCATAAAGCCATCGTATTAGTTTAAAAAACAGTGTTTTATCTTTTTACTCATAAGTGACCTAAAATGCAAAATGTTTCGCTTAGTTTCCCACTGCGTGTTGTGATTTATTTTGGCAATAAACGACTTAAAAATACTGTTAAAAATAGGAAAAAGTATACCTACATACTTAGGCTAAAAAGGAAAGTTGGATAAAGCGTTGCACGGCAGTAAACCTGATGCTTATCTCCTCGTACATTGCCTTTCTTTGACCATCTTTAGAAACTTTTTAAAATCTTTGCTTGATATGCGGGCTTAGTTTTTCCTAATTTGTTTCAGATGAGCAAAAATCGCAAGAGTTCTGACTGTAACCTAAATTGTTTTCGAGGAAAACACATTGTTTAGATGTGTATTAATAAAACTACACCTGACCCTGACCTTGATAACCCTTTCCCATCAAAGGCTTTAAATTTGGATTATTTTTGTGAAACCCAGGCTCATCAGATCATGACTGCATTGAACCTCACAGCTTACCCCCCCCCCCCCCGTACTAACATTACACACAACAATCACAGGGACGTTCAAATGATTAAAAATAATGATGATAAGACCCAAATAGACATCAACAGCTAACCCATATTTATGGCATCTTCTCCTATCATTAATGCAGGTGACATAACTACTATTAATGTTAAAATGGAATCAGACAATAATATATCTACTATATCTTCTACTATGATTCTATCGCCTATAAACAACGTTGAGGCAGAAGAAGTAGGTCTCGTAGAAGATAACATTAGGAACGACAGTTTTTCAATTATTGATAACTTCTCGTCGAACCATGCAACAAACCAGCAGGTAGTGAACTTTAATAAAAGTGTCATGTCGAATAAAGAAAACACTATATAAATTTTGGTAAAAGTTGAACGGGGTCGAAAAAAAAATATATATTGACGAGCATGTTAAAGCATAAAAGTAAAACCACAAAGAGACAGAAAAAAAAATGATGAATCTAGAACGACGCAATCTTTGGTCTATTATTTACCAGGGAAAGATCAGGAACATAAGTTACGAGTTTGTAAATAATGTTTCTAAATACTTTGAACGTTGGTACAATGACAGTCCTTGGCTGGAAAAACAAACTTAAAAATAACTGTACGCCAAGTGAACAGCGTAGTGCATCATAAAATGTTCTTTTTGAAAATAAAAAGTACTCTATTCTCATTGCATTCTTTGATAAACTACCAGTTATGGTATCACACTACTGTTGGTCATCCACTTCAAGAGTTTATCTCTTACCTGAGTGGCAGACTGAGAGCCTTATACGATTTCTATGTGTCTGATCGGTGCAATCATGATGTAGAACTAATTGTCAAACACAACATTTTTTAAGACTATGGAAATTAGAAAAATATCGCTTTTTAGACCAAAGAAGGATGAGTGTGAAAAATGTGCATCTTGCAAAACAGGTAATTTAGATGAAAATGAATATCGGTTACATACCCTGAAGAAAGATGAAGCCAGAAATGAAAAGGATAAAGATAAGGATGACAATACATCTATTGCAATAGCAGCAGATGTACAAGCTGTGTTGCTTTGGCCTGTTTCAAAAACAAGTACAATTTATTATAAAACTAAACTGCAAGTGCACCATCTATGCTTTAAAATTCTACAAAATAAAGACGCATATTCCTATATGTGGAATGATAGTGAAGAGCGTAAATGTAGAAGAGTTTGCTTCTATTTGGGTCGATTTCTTAGAATCGCACATTATACCACAATTGGCAGATGAACGCAATCGGATTATAAAATATGGTGATGGCTGTGGATATCAAAACAGGAACGCATTGCTTAATTTCGCTGTTAAACACAATGTGTGGATAGAACAAAAGTATCTAGACGTGGGCCACACCCAAATGGAAGTAGACTCTATGCATTCAGCAATCGAAAGAAACCTCAAAAATAGAGTCGTGAATGTGCCGGCAGACTATATAAACATCATAAAAAACGCTCGTAAAGAGCCCTACACTGTAAAGGGAATACACTTTTTTCAAACAAAAATATTAGATTAATATACAAAAGTATTAGACCAGGAAGAGTAGTTGGAAATGCAAAAGTAAATGATATTCGGGCTCTACAATATAGTCCTGCAGGAACTATATTTTATAAGCTACGCTTAAATGATCCTTGATGTGAACTGCTCCAAAGTAAAATTGTCGTGAATGTTAAATATTTTCATAAATTACCAAATCTGCACGAAAATCGTTTATCAATTATGGAACGATAGTACCAAGACTTACAACAAATTAAACCAGACCTTCCAGTAGATTATCACGATTTTAATTTTAATAATCTTCCACATTAACTGTGTGTAAACTTTTGTTGAGCTTTTTAATGCCAAAAAAAAACTAATTCTCCGAAATACTTGTTTCTTTTTTTCAATTTTACTATTTTGTATAGTGTTATAAAAATTGATAACTCCGAATTTTCTTAAGTTATGAATGAACCAAATAGGTAGAAATTCTTCTTACTCCATTTTTTCGCCATAATTTAATGAAAACAAAATGAATTTATTTATTTGTAGTAGAAATAAATAAAGAAAAAAAATTTTTACCAACGGGTTTTTTAGTTTTCCATTTTAAGTGATAGGGCAAAAGTAATAACGTTTTAACCTTCTAGTGAAAAATCGTACAAGTGGAGTTAGCATACTTACACTTTTAGCCGACAATATGGCAAAAAGGGACAAAGAAAGAGGACAAACGGCCTAGCTCACACAGTTCTAGCAGCACGTACGCCAAACCCTAGAAAACAGAAGAAGGGAGCAATCAACCAATTAGAATTGTACACGTGGAATCAGACCTCACAGCAACACCCCACTAACCGCACCCCGCTAGCACCGCTTAAATACGAGTGACGCACGTCGCCCGCCCCTTTTCTCGACGCCCCTTGCCTTGCGAACAATACGGAACAGCTCTCCCTGCCCGGGAGCCCAGACCTTACTAGTACTTTGTCCTAGTTGTTTTCGCGTCTACGTGGTCACTAAAGTTTATATAAAACTATATATAAAGTATCTAAGAAGAAATCCTCATGCTGAACTCAAACTGGTGCCCACGAAGAACTTCAGCCATACCATTGACGTACCGCCAGAAGTAGCCCACTAAGCTCGACCATGAGCCTGGAGGTCTCAGTGTAAACGGTGAACTATATTGTGTGTAAAAGATTAGGAAAATACCTTAGTTTTATAAAAAAATTAAATGTATAAGTTTAATACTTAATTTTCTATTTTGAACGAACCTATTTTTCACTATAAAACGTTAGCAAAGCATTGGAATGTCACGGGCCGGAACCGAACCCACGCCCACCTCAAGATCTATAAGTTCCGAGCTATAGACTTCCCAAACTGACGCCCAGGTGGTCTGTTCATCTGTAGCTCTGGCTAGCCGACGCCGTGGCATAGTGCCTACATTCAAGAACTAATATGTATTTTACCCATAACGTCAAAGGATCTGAAAGACTACAAAACACTAACATAACTGAAATTTAATGACGCTAACGCTAAGGGCTATGATATAGGCCTTCTCAAGAGTGTCGTCCCAATGTTGATCACCTGTAAGCAGATGAAGTGCCCTTTAAGCTGCTTGAAAATTAATACGCTCTACGCCATCAACTGTTTTTAAAGGTTAAAGAAGTGGGCCACCCATTACTTACTTACCCATTCTTAAGTCACCCTAAGTTAAGGAACCCTATATTTTTATCATATACTTCTATAAACTTACCAAACCTTTATTTCCTATGAACTTTCTTCGCATTCTATCCTCGAACAATATATACCGAACCCCAACGTATAATTTGTACAAGGCGTAAGATGCATATGACTTATTTGCCTTCTCTTTCCACTGTTCACTTACTGTTACTGTTGTAAATACAATATCTCCTACCTATTTATTTATTAAAAACATTATTTCAATTCTGTCTTTTGACATATATATACAAAGAGAATATAATACTACCTTATTATTCTACGTCACCTTGACAACTAAAATAACATGGCTCTCTTGCTTACTGTCCGCCTGATGGTAAGCGGTCACCGTAGCCTATGGACGCTTGCAACAACAAGGGTATCACTCGCGCGTTGCTGACCCTTCAGAAATCTAATAACTTTTTTTTTGAAGAACCCTATACTGTAGTCCTTAGAGAAAACCTTGGCAGGGAGCTCATTCCACAATCTAAGCGTTCGCGGGAGGAAGTTTCACTGAAACCGCACTGTATGCGACCATTTAGGTTCTAAAGTGTGAGAATGAATTCCCTGCCGATGGCGAGCGGTGCGATGGGCATCGTTTCGAACAAATCCTCAGAACACAACTCATTGAACAGGCGGTAGAACATAACAGGGAGGCAAAGTCTCTCCTCAGACTTAAGGTCTCGATGCCGCAAGTGAGTTTGGAATCGTCGACAATTCTCACAGCCCGTCTTTGAACCGAGTCAAAAGGGCCAAGCTGGTATCCGGGTGCACCCGTCCAGAGATGGCAGCAGTACTCCATATGGGGCTTAAATTGCGACTTGTAAAGTAACAACCTTTGCCCCTACGTGAAGTACTGCTTCGCTCTGTTGAGTACACCAAGTCTTTTGGACGCCAGCTTGAACATCGCTGGAGATGTCGACACCAAAAATCCCAATGCTCTTGGAGATGGAGAGGGGAGTGTTCTGAAATGGTCGGACTACAGTGAATGGGGTTCTCTTAGCGGTGAACGTGCACACTTTTGTCTTTGTAGGGTTGAATCGGACCAAGTTTACCTGTCGCCAGTCAGAGACCCAGGACAGTGTGGTCTCGATTTGAGACACAAGTTCTCCGCGGTTTTCCTCCACAACGGAACGAGGGATGTTTGCACGACCTGTGTAATAAGCGTCTCCAGTACTGTCATCTGCATAGCAATGCATGTTGTTGATATCCAACATGTCATTGATATGCAGTAGAAACAGCGTAGAAGACAGCACAGAGCCTTGCAGGACACCAGCATTAATGTCCATGCTATCAGAGCCTATAATGACATATCATTATCATTGGACATGACCTAAGTTTGCCCTTCAAGCTTATAAACTTTTGAGAAATTACCTATTCCCTTTAATATTTATCTATAAGATAGTGAATGGAAGTTAGGAGGACGAGAGATTTTATTTTATGAAAAACTAAAGGATGAAAGTAAGGTATAAGTTTAATTGTGATCAGCTTTTGCTTTGCAATAATGAATTGGTTAATAATTTAATTTATGAGGGTTTCATAAAATCTTAAAATTCATTCAAAATCTTTTTATTTAAATGGGTTACTAAGAACACATTCGAATCGTCAAGTGAATATACTACAACTAGCCTTACAAACTAATTTCAATACTATTTTATTGCGTGTGATATTTATTTTTGTGATTTATTTGATTATTGTGCTTTGTGTGATTAATTTTAATAAAAATAAATGTATAAAAATTTGATCAATTGATAAAATACATGAAAATTGATTGCTTATTTAATTATATGATTAATTTAATGACGTGTAACATTATATTGTATGTAGTTTTACACAATGTATAAGATAAGTAATATTATCTGTAGTCTAAATGTGTATTTCAAAGATTTAAAACAGTTCTGTTATAATGTAAACATAAATGGCGTTATTCTGGTGTGCTACTTGACCCCACCCGATCGTGTTGTTTGTCACTACAAATAAAAAGGGTTGGCTCGATAGCGCCGGCTCAGTTGTGTATTAGAATGAAAGCCTACTGGTTGTATTAACTGTGTTTATACAACCAATACTCTGATACAATTCTCGTTCGGCCGCCTCATAGCGGCAGGGCTCCGAACGCGAGCGGGTGCTACACACAAACACGCACATATACATATATGCACACACACATTCAAACAGCCATCGCACACCCAAAAGTGGCCCAGCTCCTACACAACAGCCCGGCAACAAATTCACACCATTTAAACTACCATCACTTCGGAAACTAGCCTTAGGGGAGAAGAAGTGACAAGAAATTCCCGGATGTACACTTGTGACTAATAACCATTCAGCAACCAAGCCATCAAGTACACAATATTTATCTAGGTATGTATATACACACAAACACGTACGTACTCGTGCGCCACACCCCTACACATCCAAAACCCCATCAAAACCAGGCAACCAAAGGCGGATTGCACATAGTGCATCCCCTGGTAGCTTGCCACCAACCACTATAAAGATAACAGAGTCATAACATTACTGCTTAGCTAGGTCTTTAGAGTGCTTAACTTCTTTAACGTAAATTATTAAAGTTTGATAAGAAATCTAACATTATTTTTTTGTGATACTAGGCCATACAATTTTGTCAATCAAATATTCATCTACATTATGATATGCTTTTTTACATAGCAGATGTTTAATATAAAATTTAAACTATTTGTCACCTAAGTAAAGAATTTCTACAGATAGCTTATTATAAAATGTTTACACCACTTCCCATAAATGATTTGTTGGCTTTAGTAAGTCTAAAGTTTGGCATTGCAAGTTTATTTTTATTTTTGGTATTTAAGTGGTACTTATCACTGTTCCTCGGAAATTGGAATATATTTTTACGAACAAACATAATATTTTCATAAATATATTGACACAGACACGTTACACTATTTATTTCTTTAAAAACATCCCTGAGAGAATCTCGGCTACCTAGCTCATAAATATACCCTGCCAAGGTTTTCTCTAAGGACTACAGTATGGGGTTCTTCAAAAAAGAAGTTATTAGATTTCTGAATGGTCGGCAACGCGCGAGTGATGCCCTTGGTGTTGCAAGCGTCCATAGGCTACGGTGACCGCTTACCATCAGGTGGACTGTACGCTTATTTGCCACCAATGTTTTATACAGTAGTATAAAAAAATGTTTTAGAAGTTTGACTTCAAAAGTCAAACCATAAAACTGTTTTGTGTTGGCTTTATTAATAAGTTAATTGAAAGGGAATTTGTCCAACATTTAAACAATTAGTGTTTTATAGGGAGGTTGGTAGTGCCGTAAGAACCTAAGCCGATAACGAAATTCGATAAATTCGATAAAAACGATAAATTCGTTTATCTTTATTGTTAAAAAAAGAATTACGAACAATTTCAAACATCTCAATCTATTTCATTAAAGAGTAGTAGTAGTAGTAGTAACACATATTCTGTCTAAACTAACTTTGTTCGTATATTTGCACAAAAAAGGTTGTCCCGCAAAAAGAAATACACCCTCCTCGCGCAACGACCAACGACCAACGCCAGACGGAAGACTGATTTTAGTGGAGATGAATGGTACACGAATTGAATGGTGTTTTATATAATATAATAAAAGGTTTTTTTGGAAAATCGATCAGTAATTTAATCAAATCAGATCAACTTGAAATTTGTCAAGAAAGGTGTCAAGTTCAGAAGCAAACAATATTGGTTAGGAGGATTTGGCCCAAAACACTGTAAAAAGTAGCCAACCTATTTTTTTGTCATGTCATTCTATAACAGCGACATTTTAACATTCTTTGACACAGACATGTTTGTAAAAAAAATTACATAACAAAAAATAGACTACGCCTAGCTGCAAGATATAACCATAAGGTAGCAACATTGATATTTAATAATATAAATGTATATCACTAACTTAAGCACATATAAAGATAAGTGTGTAGAGATCGGTATTGTTAATGACAACATAGTGAATACTGTGGCACCTTTTAACTAATTTTAAAGGCAAAAGGAAATCAATCTGATATAATCCTTGCACATCAGAACATCCAAGGCTTTTCTGGGAATGAAGAAATCTAGTTATATTTTTTGTAAGTCTGAGCATAGGCTTTCTATCAATCAAATGGCATTTCATATTGATAATTTTAAAGTAGTAAGCTGCTTCAACAGGAAATCTGCTATAAGAGGGGGGGTCATTAATTTTAGTTAAAGAAGGCATATTAGCCAAGGAAAGGATTTGTAGACTTTCTAAAGAACAAGTCGCAGAACTTTCTTTTGGTGAACTAGATAAACTCTTAATAATACGTGTATACAGGCCGCCAGGGAGTGACTTTAATGAATTTGAATCTATTTGAGATAACGCTTTGTGTACATTAACTAACTGTAAAAAAAAATCGTTGTAAATGGAGATATTTATATCGATTTACTTGTTCAGTCTCTACTAAGAATTAAACTCTTAAGCTTATTACAATCGTTTAATCTAAAGAATATCTTTTTCTAACCAACTAGAATTACCTCTACAACTACGACTTGCTTGGATAATTTGTTCCGTGGCTGCGAATATACAGAAGAAGCTGTTTTTAATTACTTTCCATCTGATCATTGCGGACAGATTGCAACTTTTATTTGTAACACAGTTCGAACACTAGAAAAATTAACATGTAGACCAATCACGTCTCACAAACTCATGCAGTGCAATTACAGGTAAAAAAATTACTTTCTTGCTTAGATATTACAAGTGGAAATATAAATGATTTGTATAAAAACTATTTTAATATACTACTTAATGAATTTGAAAAAATATTTACTAAATAATTAGTCACACCAATGAAAACATCAAATACAAGAGGGCAACTAAAGGAATAATAAAAAGTAGAAACACGCTCTTTGACCTATATGCTCAAAAAACTTATAACTATGATTTAACAATGAAAAAATCAAATTTTGTGAGTGGGCAACTAAAGGAATAATAAAAAGTAGAAACACGCTCTTTGACCTATATGCTCAAAAAACTTATAACCATGATTTGCTGTTTGCTGGAAAAGTTAAACTACGACACGACTATAGTTCACTAAAAGTTAAAAATACTACAATTACTTCAAAAAGTGATATTCCATCAATATTTGAACAATTCTTTGCCAGTATACCAATAATTACTACCCAGGATATTAATTCATCTCCAAGCACCGCTGAAGCACTATCGAAGGATTGTATTCCATGCTGTGAACAAAATTTTACATTTAGCAAAATCGATGTCATAAAAGCTTCGAAATCCTTAAAATTTTAAGACATAATAAAAAAATTGGAAGACATAATAATATGGGGAATGTCAACAAAAGTATTGACTCAATATTTTCAATAAATGTATTGACGAAGGGACCTTTCCTGGTTTAATAAAATTCAGTAGGCTTATACCCCTTTTTAAGTCGGGTGATAAAGAAGAACCTAGTTATTAGGGCCTAATGTCCATATTACCAATATTAACTAAAATTTTTGAAGTTATAATGCTTAATCAATTGTTAATGCATTTTAAAACAAATGATCTACTTAACAAAAAACAATACGGATTTGTCAAGGGTAGATCGACTACGGATGCAACAATAACTTCAGTTAAAAATATTTATAACACGTAGGAAGATTCACGGGATGCTCTAGGTATATTTTGTGACCTTTCTAAAGCTTTTGATTGTGTAGAGCACTCAACGCTTCTGTTAAAATTAAAACATTACGGTATTAGAGATAAAACTTTGAAAATGATCAAATCCTATCAATGCAACAGAATGCAGACAGTGGATATTAACTGTAGTTGGTCTTCAGGATCGTATGTCAACATTGGGGTACCTCAGGGTTCAATCTTGGGTCCATTTTTATTCTTAGTTTACATTAATGATCTTCCTCAAATGATCGAAAACGAGGGTGAAATAGTGTTATACGCAGATGACACATCTCTGATCTTTAAAACAATAAGACATTGCCAAAATTTTGATAACTTTATAGCTGTTCTTAGTAAAGTAACAAATTGGTTCACTTGCAATAACCTTTTATTAAACACCAATAAGACAAAATGTATGAAGTTTACACTGCCTAATGTAAAGCCTACAGATGCTTGCATAGTTTTGAATCATAATAGTGTAGATATAGTTAATGACACAGTCTTCCTAGGGGTTACTATAGATAACAAACTTCAGTGGGGATCCCAAATTACTAAATTATCAAAGAAACTGAGTTCTGCCATATATGCAGTCAAGCGGATTAGACAGCTCACGAATGAGGCTACAGCAAAACTAGTATACTTCAGTTATTTTCATAGTGCAATGTCGTACGGCATTATTTTATGGGGAGAGCTGCGGATATAGGTGTTATATTTGTGTTACAAAAACGAGCAATTCGTTCTATTTGTAAAATGAGTTCGAGACAATCTTTAAGAGATGCATTCAAAAAAAGCAATATGTGTCAATATATATATATATATTTATAGAGTGTAGTGAGTGAATGCACCAAGGTAAATTTAAGACACAAAGATAAGCTCGCTCTACCGAAACATAGATTAACTAAAGTAGACAAGTTTATACTGGCAAATGTATACGTTTTTACGATAAAATTCCTGAGGCAATGCTGGGTATGTCTGAAAATAGATTTAAAATTTGTATAAAAAGAACACTTTGTAGAAAAGGATATTATACCATATAGGAATACATCAATGATAAGAATTTCTGGGCCGACTGATCTTAATATTGTCAATCTTAGAAAGATGTTTAGTATGACGAAAATTTAGTGTCTTAGCGGTGTTGAATTTTTATTTTATTTTGTTGACGTATTTTTTTTTTACATAATTTTTGCTAATTAATTTATTTATTGTATCTAGACGAGCTTACTAAAGTAATGTAGTTTTTTTTCCTCTTATTAATTTAATAATGGTTTTTTTGACGCCAATAAGAGATTTTGTTTTTTTTTTTTTTTTTTAAACCACTAAGGTGGCAAACAAGCCTACGGTCCGCCTGATGGTAAGCGGTCGCCGTAGCCTATGGACGCTTGCAACACCAAGGGCATCACTCGCGCGTTGCCGACCCTTCAGAAATCTAATAACTTCTTTTTGAAGAACCCCATACTGTAGTCCTTAGAGAAAACCTTGGCAGGGAGCTCATTCCACAACCTAAGCGTTCGCGGGAGGAAGTTTCTCTGAAACCGCACTTTACGCGACCATTTCGGTTCTAAAGTGTGAGAATGAATTCCCTGCCGATGGCGAGCGGTGCGATGGTAGAAAGTAGCCGTGGGCATCATTTCGATCAATTCCTCAGAACACAACCCACTGTACAAGCGGTAGAACAAACACAGGGAGGCAAAGTCTCTCCTCAGACTTAGGGGCTCGATACCGCAAGTGAGTTTGGGATCGTCGACAATTCTCACAGCCCGTCGTTGAACCGAGTCAAAAGGGCCAAGCTGGTATCCGGGTGCACCGGCCCAGAGATGGCAGCAGTACTCCTGAGTCCGGTTTACATGTTTTGTTCGCCTTGAAGTCGATTGCCGATTGCTAAAGCAGACATACATACCTACTGACAGAACATTAAGCTAGGTGATCTTTACTGCAAATTTCTGGCAGCAAATTCAAAAGTCCCCAGTCAGGAATAACTATTATTAAATTCAAAAATCCCCCTAGAAATAACTTTTACCAAATTCTAGGAGAAAAAACTATAGCTTCAGGTAAAGCTTACTATGGCAAACTTTTTAACTGCAGTGTGACAATCCTGAACTGATAATCAAATTGTACGCTGGCGAAGCCGCTAACGAAAGCTAGTGTCAATCTATACTCAACATCGGTAAATTAATCTCCATTGACAATCATAATCAACATACCTACATTATCATATTTCTTATCGGCCATAAGCAAGAGCAGACGTACGCCCCTGTGAACTTAAAAACAAAATTATAATATAAATATTGTTTTAAGCTTATTAATGAAATCTTAGTAAACTTACCGTATATGAAACCCATATCTTGAGATGTATAGGCGAATGCGAGATCAATTAACATTTCAGTTATATTTATGTATGTGTATGTGTGTTTGTGTGTAGTGTTCACACGTGAGTATGACTATGTACTTGTTGATTAGACATTTAGTTAATCAATGCGAGCGTTTCTAATTCAGTTAGTGTTTGTTTCAGCGAATGACTAATTAAATTACATTTAGGTACTTTGCGAATTATTGGCATACGGAATAAGCTAAAACAAACTACCAAGTGCGTGTCGGACGCGTACTGAGCTAGGGTAACAAATAAATATAACTGATTTAGGCGGTTCAAACGCCGCACTGAAGATCGAAGTTGAATTTTCATGGACATAGCGATGAGTAAAAAACGACTTTACTGTTGGAAATAATTAATTGATGGCCTCTCAATTCTACTTATGCAATTTTTTTTCAATATTTTATATCTTAATAAACTAAAATAATAAACCACTTGAAATATTTTATGAAGTAAAATACGTTGGGCCAATTCAATTTAAACGCGTGAAAAGAATAACATACCAACCGCCACTTTACAAACATTATAGAATAGCATTATTTTTTATGTATAAACCATCTTGTTAACACCATTTCCTGTCACTTTCCCTTAAATCGTCCTGATATTACTAACAGGAACACAAGTAACGTCATAAATGAAAGTCACATATTTCACTTCTTTTTGAAAGTTGCTTATGGTAATATGGTAATATGGTAATAATATCTTTTATTTTGTTCATTTCTTCTTTCTTTTCTTTTGGGCGTATTTCTTTCGCATCAGCGGTGTAAATACTTGACACCTTACTTACTTAACGAAGTACATAAGTATAGTGATATTATTCGTACAATATAAATATAATAGTGTAGTAATTCATGTGTCATACTTGTGAACGGGTGCCGCCTGTGGAGACTGGTCTGCTCTTGCAAACTTCTTTGTATTCTTAGTATTCGGTCATCGGTGTAGGATTTCAAGTAGCTTATGTCCTTTACCGGGACTCAAACTATCTGCATGCCAAATTTAATTTTGATCGGTACAGCGGTTTCAGCTTGAAGAGGTTACAGACAGTTTTGCTTTCGCGTTTATAATATTTATTATTATATATTCATGGATAGTATAGATAGTTTTAAGTATATGTATGTACATATGATTGTGCAAAAATATAATTATGATGGCCCTAATGCCACTAATACTATTGAATATCGGAATACTCTTAAATATCTAAATTCATTCGCTCGATTGACGATATTTGACCTTTCACATGGTGCGCCCCCTATGCTACATAAAAACAAAAAATAATAATTAACATGTTTGACTTTGTTTTTAGTAGCTTAATAACTTATTTTCATTACCTAATAAGTGTTTCGGTACATATTGTATACTCTTTAGCTAATTATAAAAGTATTGTATTATTACTTTAAATAGAACTTCTTGCCGGCTCTTTTTAGCATAAATTAACATTGTATATATTGTATTGACGATTCAGAAGTGTTCTTAGAAACCTATTTGAATAAATATTGTTTTGATTTGATTTATGACATCATCTTTCAACAACTTTTCGACTTGACTTTTTATTTCAGAAGATTGAGCAGCAGGTAATCTATAAGCTTTCACATTAATTTGGTCTTCGTTCCTTGTACGAATTTTGTGTTTGACCTCATTTGTGAAAGATAACGATATGTCTTTACAATAGAAAATATCCTTATACTCCAAACATATATTTTCAATAAGTTGACATTCCTCGTTATTCCTTAATCTGTTTTCTAAATTTTACGTTAATACTTTTTCTATATTATTAGTGCTATTGTTATTTACATAGTTCACTGAAAAAGGATATTTTATCGTAATAATATATGACAGTTGTTGCATAACCAAAAGCGCATTGTAAAATCGCTGAAGGCATACGGACTCCGTTTTCAAAAAATTTTGCATTCAAACCAACCAGTATCCTTACTCTCGTCTCACATCGCGGCCGTAAGGTTATTTTTTTAATGACTTCGTTCTATATATAAAATAGGAATACACGCATTTTTAGTAAATAATTGTTGACTTTTCATATATATTTTATCATCTAACTGTTTAAGTAAGTCACTTCCTATTAACCTGTCATACGTACTATCTACGCTATAAACATAAAACTTATGTAGTTAATTACATCTTAACGTCTCGAACAATGGAATAATCGCGACCTGAACGTGTTTGCTCAATGCGAGTGTACTGACTACTGACTACTGACTACTGACTACTGACTACTGACTACTTCAAATGGTTCAAAGTATAAATATTGTTCATAATATTTTTTTGCTAGTTGTTAGCTAAGAAATGACCATGTACTTCCGGTATCAATTAAAAATGTAGCCTGAATTTCAGGAACTCAGATTATAATTTAACGTTATTCATTCTCCTGGGTCGAGGCTCCCATACTTACATTTTCCGGACTGTAAGCCTCGGAACTCATTTTATTACAATATAAATTGTCATTTATGTTATTAGTAAAATTAACTCGCTGCCTATTACTAGCAGTTCGCATAGTAACGTCTGTGTTGCAATTTGAGCCAACACGTAATATCGATGGAGCGTTGAACGTGTTTTGCTGATTCAGCGTTGACGCCGTCGACTTACCTACTTTTGCCACGGATTGTGAACGTCGACTGACTTTGCCTATAATTTCTGTTCGGTATTGAATTAGGAATTAATGTTTTTCCCTATTCTGAGGTAATCTAAGAATATTATTTACGGAAGGTCTATTTTGAAAATGTTTTTGCGAAAAGTTTTGCCTGTAATCGTTGTTATTTCCAAAGCTAATGTTTCACCGAAAACTATTGCTATCTTGGGGTCCGTTTGGGTTTTTTCTAAAATACCTATTTTTGGTTTCGTAAACGCTCTGTAAGTTTTGTTCCGCAATACAATACTAAGAGCCTCTTCAAGACATGAGACCTTTATATGTCTTATTGTTCGCACGAGATGAGGTGGTAATTACAGCTTGTTTCACACTCCTTAAATTTTGGATTCGATGGCAAAAATCAAAATAACTTTCACCCCTTCATTTTTTAATCCCTAATAACACACAATTTATAACAACGAGGTTTGACACATAAGGAAAAACAGACAGGAAGGTGAACAGTTTTACTTACAGACCCGAAGCTACTCCCATGTCATCCTTGGTTGGATACAATGCTGGTAGCGGCCTAGCTAAGCTAACTCTGTTCGAACCTAATAAATTTATTTGTTAAAAAAAACGAAACGTTAAAACATACGTTGACTTTACTG
The DNA here is from genome assembly GCA_946406115.1 of Apoda limacodes. Lineage (NCBI taxonomy): Eukaryota > Metazoa > Arthropoda > Insecta > Lepidoptera > Limacodidae > Apoda > Apoda limacodes. The sequence goes on from OX291542.1 coordinate 851,704, forward strand.
TGATTGAGAAAAATGAGATCTACAATCGGCTCAGCAACCCAACTACAGGGATCCTACCGGCTGTGCCAATAAATTTACGAAAACAGAGATTTGAAATAAAAATAAAAATAAATTAACTCCCTAGCAGCCTAGTTGGTAGTGTGGCCAGCTACTGTGGAAAAGTTGTGGGTTCGATTACCGCACTGGGCAAACATTTATGTATATAAACATTTGTGTTTGTCTGGAGTCTGGGTGTATTTATGTATAATAAATATTTACAAAAAAAAAGTAATATTTATGTATTTGTATCCGTTGTCTTGGTATCCATAACACAAGCTTTGCTTACTTTGAGGCCAGACGGTGGTGTGTGTAATGTCCAAAAATATTTATTTATTTATTTAATAATAAACCTAGCTACACAGTTTTATCAAGAACGACTATAGTACATACATCTATACATATAAAAGGCTTTGTCCTGAATGACTGATGGATCAACGCACAGCCTAAACAGCTCATCGTAGAGACCTGAAACTTGGAGGGTGTGTTCTTTGTATGACGAAGGCATCCGATAAGAAAGGATTTTCCGGAATTCTACCCCTAAGGAGGTGAAAAAGGGGGTCAAAATTTGTATGGACAACGTGATTCCTCGGTCCAATCTACTTCAAATTTTGCATAAACCTTTTAAACATAATTGATGAAAGACGTGTTTCGTATTTTATTGAAATTCATCCCCTAGCGGGGTTAAAAAAGAGGTAGAAAGTTATTTGGCGGTTATTTGCTTCAAAGTTGACATCAATACTCTTTAGTGCTTTTGATTCAAATTACATTTTATTTTGACATATGTTTGAAAACTCAATACGATTTTATTCAAAAAAGGTTGAACTTACCTTAAAACATAAACAACTTCAATACTCTTTAAGATTGGAATGTCTCGAATGTCACCGTACTATATTAGTACCTCAAAGGGGTTTCCTAAGCTCAAAGAGGTTATGCGTTTTTAAGGTGTTTGATTTTTTGCGTACATAAAGTTTTCTTTTTCTACCTATCTTATACATATAAAATTCTTTGCCCTGAATGACAGACGGATCAACGCACAGCCTAAACCGCTGATCGTAGAGACCTGAAACTTGGAGGGTGTGTTTTTTGTATGACGTAGGCATCCGATAAGGTTTTACTGAAAGGGTGAAGTGCGTGTCAGATTCACGCAATATTTGGTAAACTGATTGTAATGAAATTTTCGTAAGTTGTTATACACACGCCGAGGAATGTTTCTGAGAAAGAAAAAATGGGGCAAGTGCGAGTAAGACAGGGTCAAGTGCAAGGCGGACTCGCTAAGTTAGCTAAGTTTTATGCACACGCCGGGGAATGTTTCTGAGAAAGAAAAAATGGTCAAGTGCGAGTCGGACTCGCTCAATAAGGGTTAACCGATTTTAATGATATTTTGGTAAGTTATTATGCACACGCTGGGGAAGATTCCTGAGAAAAAAAAGGGTCAAGTGCGAGTCGGACTCGGTCAATAGGGGTAAACCGATTGTAATGAAATTTTGGTAAGTTATTATGCACACGCCGGGGAAGGTTTCTCAATTAGTACAACCCTATTAGGTTGTTTCAAAAATAGAAACAACGTTCGCCGGTTCAGCTATATATAAATAAAAGAAGAAATTGACTGGCTGACTAACTAATCGATCAATGATAAGCTGAAACCACTGTGTCTAGAAGCATGACATTTTGCACAAACGTTCCTTAAATGACGTAAGTGTGCACTTAGAAGGAATTTTTAGAAATTAATCCCTTGAGGGGGTAAAATATGGGTTAGCAGTTTGCATGAAAATGGCTAAAACTTGTCTAAAACAGTAAAAAATAAGTTTCACGTGATTCACCGTTTTATAAATTATTCTCTAAACGGCAATATAGAGGATGAAAATGTGTATGAGAATTCCGATGTTATTGTATGTAAAAAAGTATACTATTTTTTAAAAAAGTTTACGCAGACGAAGTTGCGGGAATAAGCTAGTATTCTTATATACTAAAACTATGCTAAGTGTGCAGAAGTTATGACCTAGATTATGTGCTTAGGTGTTAGTGGTGACAAAGGTGATATCGTTAAGGCTGCCACCCCCACACTTAACTCACGCAGTAAGTCAAGCGTGCCTTAAAAAATCGGTTGGGTGGTAAGGTTAGCTTTTAAACATTAAAGTATTTGCAAAATTATAATGCACATAATATTGTATGTATAACCCATCTCCTACTCTCCTACATCAATTTGTATGTCTATCCTTTTCTTACTCGCCATCACGCACTATAGTAAAGAGCTAATCAGCTCATACAAGATAGCTATATACATTTCTTATGATCTGTGACATCGCCGGCGCCGGCCGCGTACCGCTCTCCGTGTGTTTGCAACTAATCTATTAAATACGGTGAATTTAAATGTTTTGTGCCAAAATTCTGCTTTTATAGACCCTTGTCAGGAACTACTGTTATGGATAAAAGTGAGTGGCCACTCGTCCTTCTGGATTTATGAAGCCTGTAAAATCAAGGCATGTTGAGTCCCTATCTATTTCCATCCTTGCTAATCATGTATAACTGTGCTATATTTCACAACCGATATAATTCTATTGACTAGTTTTAAGTTAGGTGGTTCTAGGAAATAGATAATAATATAATATAGGTGTAGTAACTGTCATTCCTCAAAACGAAATCTTGTTATCAGTAAATTAATATTTCGCAATAACTAATATTAATTACGCTAAGAACAAGATAGATATTGTTTATTCTCACGTTAAATTCCTAACCGCTGCCTTATTAACAATAAGTTAGCAAGAAATTGCTAACGCGCGGTGCCCGCGCAATCAGTTCGCGGTATTGCTCTAGACATCGAATTATGTACGGAAATCGCGTACTGACGGCTACGACAACGCTCAGCGATCAGCTTTGTTCCAAAATTAACAATATTTTGTTGAAATATCGCACTATCTCTTTTTGTCGTACACAAAATCGTATTTCCCATCTCTACTGTTACGTTACATATCTGTACATCATATTAAATGTTTGAACACAGGTTGAAAGTGCATTTTCAAAGTACAGAACTAACACCATCTATTAGGCAGTAGCGGTATCAAATAAAAATGTTGTCAGTGTTCCTTCTTTCTGATTTTGCTCTTTAATGTTGGAATTTGTAAACTGTTATGATCGTTTTACACATAGTTTTTTATTAATAAAACTAAAAGAACTTCATATTTTAAGAAACTTGATTTGTAATGTCCATTTTTAAATGACTGCCATAAACAAACAATATTACATATTAATATTGTAGATAGTTTTTGGAAACAATAAATTTTATATATTTTACATTTTGGGATATTATGAAATTTTTGATTGGTAATTGGTAACACTGCTTTGTTTACGTTGAAATTGAAATCTTTAAAGTAAGGTTATTTAGAAATTCAAAAAGTAATTTCCTAAGACTGTGCTGTAAAATAAAAAAGGTACATAGATTCGTCGTCTTGTATTAATTTTTTCTTTACCTAGTACCTTCAAAGTAAACAATTACGAAATCCAGGAGGAAGGTTGGTGTTATAGTAGATGTAGAAGGTGTTATTCTATCAATCTTAAAATGTAATCTTTGTGGTATCTTCCAAAAAACCACGTCGTACCTGAGGGCATAGGTACTCTAGAAAACAGTTCAAATTCCAATCGAAGTTATGTAAACAAATCTTAGTTATTGTTACGCTTTAAAGCCAATACCTACCCTAGATCCCTACATACGCTGCAAATACAAGTGATAAATAGGTAATCTCATGATTTTGTGGCATTAAAATAAGCCTGCCTCTATACTGCTGTTTATCTAATGCCAGTTTTATACTGAAATTGAAAGCATTGAATAATGAAAGCATTGAGAGCTACTCATCTGTAGTACTCACATAACATGATTCTTCGTACAGGGATGACCTATTTAACATGATGCCAAAATATCTATCATAGTTTAAGTTTGATTAAACCTAATATATGTGTAGTTGCACTTATTTAATTGACAAGTCTTGAGAAAACAGCGCTAAATAATAGGCATTAAAATTGTATCTTTTAATATCTTGCCCACACTTAAAAGATACTTCATTATGTAATTTATCCAGTAAAGAATAGTTTCTGTTGCTGAGTATAATTTGTAATGCATATTTTAGGTCTGTGCACAAATAAAGTCAGTACTAAGGAATTCTTTTAAAATCAATCCACCGATATCTTATTATTTTTTGTTGTTTCAATATTAAAGAGATAATGTTGATGTTTTATTTCAGGTTGCCTGTCACTATCACAACTAGTTAAGTAATGTTTTTTATATTGTTTCAGTAATCTTGGAAATGCAAGTTTAAGAATGTGAACTGAAGACGCACTATTAAGACATAGACATAGACATAGACATTTCTTTATTTAACACACATATACAACACAAGCAAAAACATAAAAAAAAAAACAAAAAAAAATATTTACACATAGATTACACAAGCATTTAGATAATACCTATTAAAAAAAAAAGAAAACAATAACAATAACAATAACATTAAGAAAATAAATACACAAAGAAGAAACTAATTCTAAGACTATTTACTAAATTATTATAAAAATTGTAATACATAAATAAAAAATAAATAAATTGATATTAATTAAAATAATAATGTCAATAATATGATCAGCTTGCATTGTATTAGGTGTCAAATTGGACCCACTCAGCATTTGCTTTGGTAGAAAAACTACCAAAGCGCTGATTTTCAGTGGAGCCCAGATGACTTTCAGATGCAGTGACAGCATATATATATATATATATATATATATATATATATATATAAAAATGAGCGTTTTTACTGATTTAATTAAAAAGCATTAAATTTTACTTCAAAGTACATAACTGGATAAATGTTGAAATGAGAAGAATGTGGTTTAAATTATAGAATCATATTTAGTGAAGGGCTACCGGTAAAAGTTTGTTTTTGTTTTAGTATTAAATATTTTCGATATTGAATTTTGAAAGTTTTTAATGTACAGCAGTTCCGAATAGGGGGGGGTAGACTGTTCCAGCATTTGGTAGCTGCAAATCGGAAGCTTCCTTGAAAGGCCGCAGTTCTATGTTTTTGAGTTTTCATCAAGTAATTGGAAGCTCTGGTATTGTATGAATTATAATCCCTACACCATTTCAGCTTTTCATACATGTAGGAAGGTTGTTGAAATTTAACAACTCCGAACACAAGGGTTGCGAGATGCGCTTGTCTACGGAAAGACATTTTTAATATGTTTGCGGTGTTCAGATAGGCAGTGGTATGGGCGCGCGGGAGAATGTTAAAGCAGTATCGAGCGCAAGCGTTCTGTACTCTTTGTAGTATTCGCTCTGTGCGCGCCAACAACCGAGGCCCGTAAACAACGTCACCATAGTTCAGCCTGGATAGCACCAGAGAGTCGCAGAGCATTATTCGTAGCTCAGTGCTAAGATAATTACGTACTTGGTACAAAACCTTAAGCCTGTAAAATGCATTTCTGACCACTTCCAGCACGTGTTTTTCGAATCGAAGACTATCATCCATAGAAAGACCTAAATTACGAGCCTCCGCTACCCGCTGCAGAGGTGTTCCTCTAATGTTTACTACAAATTTATGTCCAATAATGCGATCTATTTGATGTTTTGATCCTAGTACCATATATTTGGATTTTTCAGGATTCAAAGTTAACATGTTGGACTCAGACCATTGTACTATGCGTCCTAGATCATCATTTAATTTAGAAATAGCGAAATATGTTGAATTAGGATAAATGAAAGATAAAGTTGTATGTCATCAGCATACATATGGAACTTACAATAGCTAAGAGAATTAATTACATCTGCAGTATACAAAACGAACAGTATTGGTCCTAAAATTGAACCTTGAGGAACAACCAAATTACAGGGCTTGTTTCGGATCTGTTTATTTTTCCTTTATTATCTTTCAGTTCGACAAGTTGAGAACGACCACTAAGATAGCTATCGAACCATTTAATAGTACTTAATTCAAACCCATAGTAAGCCATTTTTGATAATATTAGCGAGTGATTTATTGTTTCAAATGCCCTTGAAAAATCTAATAAAACCAACACAGATCCCATGCCTTCATCTTGAGCGACCAAAAGGTTATCTACAACATCGACTAAAGCCGTAGCCGTGCTGCGTGACTTTCGAAAACCTGACTGCAACTCGGGAAGGATTCTGTTTTTTTCTAAGTACTCAGTTAGCTGGGTACATACTGTTCTTTCAACCAGTTTGGACAAACAAGGGACAATATTAATAGGTCTTAAGTCTTTTGGGTAAACGGGGTTATCCGTTTTTGGTAAAGGTCTTACCACCGCGATCTTCCAAGCATCGGGAAAAGTGTCATTTTCTATAGATTTATTTATAATAGCAGTTACAACTTTTAAAGTGCGTGGCAACGTAAGCAACGGCATGTCTAAAGAAATGCCGTCAATACCTAAAGCGTTTGACTTGAGTGACTTTATAATGTTGATTACTTTGCTCTCATCTATAGGTTCTAACTTAAAAGAGGATGTCCCGTATCGATTGTGTTCATAATATGTAAGGTTAGATAGTTTTACTTCGTTGACACAAGGCAAATTAAGAAAGTGTGTATTAATTAAATCAGGATCAACAAAATGATTTGGAAGCTCACCACTGCTTCGTTTACTAGTATTAGGGATGGTACGTTTAAGGTTTTTCCAAAGAATTTTTGCGTTATGGGAATTAGTATTAATCTGTTGGTTGAAGTACGCGCGTTTCTCATTAAAGATGGCTTTGTTAACACTACTCTTCAGATCTTTGTAGTATTTTTTATGTACTTCCGATCCCGTAGCTCGATATTTTTAATAAGCATCATTACGAAGTTTCATCATTTCTTTGATAGTGAATGTGAGCCAGGGACATGACTGATGTCTCAAAAACAATTTTCGTGTTGGAGCGTGAAGTTCAAATAAAGCTGTAATATAGTTATTAAACATACCTACCATTTCATTGGTGTTTTCTGAGTGCAACAAAATGTATTCCCAATCTATTGCTTCAAGAGTTGAATTAAAAAGGTTCATGTTAATGTCTTTAATTGGTCTGAAAATAACCATCTGCGGCGGCACTTTGTTTTTTTTATATTGAATTCACAAGAAACAAACGCGTGGTGACTAAGATCTGGTATATAATCAACATCAATGCAACTCACTGCGATATTATTATCAGAGCAAACAACATCAATCAGTGTTTCACTGTGCTCAGTGAAGTGCGTAGGATTAACAATGTGCTGTACCAGATTGGCGCATTGTAAAAAGTTATTTAAGTTTTTTGAAGCCGAGTCATCGTTTAAAAGGTTTATGTTAAAGTCTCCTAGCAAAATAATATGGTCACTATGTGAAAAAGTTAACACCGAGGCAGTTACAGCATCAAGGAAAATATCTATGTTCAACCACGGCGGACGATATGCAGTACCAATGATGGTTTTCACGCCATTTGCATTATGACTGACCCACATCTGTTCGACCAGTGGAGCTTCAGGATGAGAACACGTTCGTACGTTAATATTTTGCTTTATATAGAACCCGACTCCGCCACCGCGTAAGCGCGTTAAATCTGATCGTGGGATATGCCTCAACCTATAATTCGGCACTGTAGGCGCGCGACCTTCTTCGCCCCGTTTTAACCAAGTTTCGTTCACAGCCAGGATATCAACATCATGCCGAGCTATAGCTGCTATAAACTCATCGTGGTTAGTACCTAGAGAACCCGGGTTAAGTAAGCCAATTTTAAGTTTATTTTTCTTGGCGCCTTAATCGTTTTAATAGCCACCAAACACAAACAAGTAATAGATACACATTATTATCTAATCTCATATAAGTTAAAACAGCAATATTATAATATTTTTTAACTGCATGAAACGTAGATTCATAATAATTATTGTTTTTATTTATTAAATGTATTATATTATTTGGCTGTATATAATTTTCAATTGTATTTAACATTATTAACAAATTAATAAAATTTATAAATAAATAGGATATTATTAAAACAAGGTAAATAAAATATTTTTGAAAAATAATTAAGATAACTAAAAAACTATATGGTATGGACAATGTGGAAACTACAACAATAATTAGGAACACAAACGCAACATTTATATCAGCATTGAGAGATAAAATTAAAAAGTTAAGATTGTTATTGTTACGCCATCCGATAAATATATATACTTTTGTATCAAGTGAGCACAGAACATTTTTTGAAACAAAGTATAAAAAAACATAGAGAAATGTATAACAGTTAATTAAGTGATTACTTTTTGTGATAAATGAGAAAAAAATAGCACTGATTAGGCACACAAACACAATAAAAACATAAATTATAAAAGCATCAACTAAAAAAATTAAAAAGTTAAAATTAAACCTTGCGAGTAATATATAAAATTTTGCATTAGATAGGCACACAAATACTATTATAATAAAAAATAACAACAAACATTTATGAAAAATAATTATTTTTATGTTAAGTGGAGATCGTATAGCACAGCTACAGCTTTTAAAAAGACAGCTAAAAGCAATAAAAACTAAATTTAAATAACTAATATAACTACATTAACACGCGAGCCGCGCGCAACAGGTCATCGCGTAGCGATCGCCGCGTCAACCGCACCATGATGGGTCGCGGCCGCGGGGCGCTCTCTCCCTCTTTCCGTTCCCGACGTGCGCCTGTGCGCCCCGCGCTCACTATATCTCGACTGTCAATTTCGTAACCGATTTTTTTGCCAACCAGGGTTACTATGTGTATCAAATTTTCATCATTTTTTTCTGGGATACCGCTGATCTCAACGTCGGTGAGCATCGAGTCCTGGTCTCGATCGTTCAACTCTTGCTTTAGCCGAGCGATAGTCTCCACTAACTGTTTATTATCACGAGCCTCATCATATTCACTTACTCGCTTTTCTAGGGTCAGTATTCGATCCTCTACACAATCGATACGTTTATGGAGAGATTCTACCGTATAACATAGCTTGTCCATTCGAGTGCAGAAATGTGCCATATCGTAAGGCACCCATTTCCGAAGACATCACTGAACGGAAATCCTTCAGTTCCATCATGACTTTAGCCACATTACTTTCAATCGACGTTTCTGATTACGTTTCATGCGTTTCAAGTGTATAGTCGGCCTGTTGTCCCTTAACTGGAGTTTCCGTGTTATCTTTTCGCGGTTGCTTCGATACACAACTCGGACACAACCAGGTCGATGCGACTTTAGCACCTTTAGGTATCTTAACGCACGGTCTGTCATATACGCCAGCACATACTGGACACTTAACGCCCTCTGCCGGCGAAACATATTTACCGCACGCGGGACACTTACTCATTATGGTTTCGATCTTTGTTTCTGATATTGGTAGCTGTCAACTGTAGACAAGACCCCAGAGATGGCGTAAGTAGTAGATAACTGACTATTTAATTACTTTAACTTTGTCAATTTCCTTAAAATATGTTTTATGTAAATATGAATATTTACAATGATTAATGCATCAATAATATATAGTTTTCACATATAATATCAGGCACTGTATCGATAGCTATGTTTGTGTACGCAAATGCAGGGTAGATATTTAATAACGGTTTCATCACAATCACAAACATACTTTTAATGCGAAAAACACTGTTTTTACTTTATATTTCTCCAAAATAACAATTGTCACGATAAATAGTCACCAGTAAATTCGGATAGATATCACAATAGGTTAAAATACACAGTAATTTAATAATTAATCGCTAAAAACTTTGACCAGACTTTTGCTGTCGCCGGTACCCGAGTCGTCACTGATTAGTAAAAGTATTACAAAACTCAAGTACTGAAACCATCAACAAAAAGATCATTCCTGCTTTAAATGGATCAAATATTTTAGCGGGATACCACAGTAGAATTAGATTAAGTATAAGAATTGAAATAATGTAATAAAATTTTAAATTAAAATTCTTCTCAATTTATTTTGTGCTATCATTTAACTAAAACCTATCACTTCATAACTGTTTATCATTAACAAAATGTCTTATGCATATTATTTCAGTGAACTGCTGAACCATTTGATGATTTCCTTAACATATCAGCCTTACAAACACTGCTAGACATAGGCGTATCCCATGTATTTCTTAAACAAATCCGTCTGTACCACTTAAATTCATCTAGAACAAGCCTCTAGGTTGTTAGTCCACTTGGTCCTACCACATTGAGTTGGAATTGATGGTGGCATGAGGATGAAGAAGTTTTCATTATTCTTATGCCTACGGTCTCTAATCAAGAACCTCCTTTCTCCTTTGTTAATATGTTCTACAAGCACTCTTATTACTCTGTAAAGGATCTCCAAGTGTTGCACTTTCTATTGCCTGCAGAGCAGTTTTGAGCTTATGAGGTGAATAGTCCTGAGCACTTGTCACGGTTTTATAAAATTTCGCACATTTGACCTATACACTTGGCGAAAGCTGCAGCTGGTTGTCAAAAGTTTATCATGGTTGAAGATGATCTAGCAGCTAGAGTAAGGCTTGCTTTTTACTAAAGGCCATAATCTCTTGTAAGTAAGTGTTGACTGCCATCTTTGAATATTGATTTCCTAAACTTAAAATTTAACCTGAGCACTTATAAGTTCTAGATGTGGTTACACAACAAAAACTTGTGTATTTATTATATTAAGTGTATGGTTTGTTCATACAATTTTTAAGTCATCATCAACCAACAATGATGACCTTTTGTTTGTAAATAAGTTGTTGGTAAGTGATAGGTCAATAGTTTTATTACAAGTGATGCCCTAGTTGTTGCAAGTGTCCATAGGCTGCGGTGACCGTTTACCATCAGGTGGACCCCAAGCTTGTTTGCCGACTTAGTGGTATAAAAAAAAATGCTGGTTTGTTTTTATAGTTTAATGTATTATGGTAATAATTATATTTCATTCCATGTGTGCTTGTTCAGTGCAGTCAGTAAAATATTTTTCATTTATTCCTTAGTAACATTTATTTATTAATATATAGGTACTACTGCTGACTACACTTTGTACTTTCTTATTCGCAGAAAAGTTGCAGTACTCACAAATTCAGGTGTTGATTCCATTTTGTTATCATGACAGCATAGGTTTATCAACCTTGTAACGTATCTTCATCATATTATCTGCAAAATAATTTAGAAAATTAGCTATAAACGATATGGTATTAAGGTAACGGTAAGTTATAAAAAGTAGGTCCTAAAGCTGAGCAGCATTGGGTTTGAATAGAGTAATGGAAGAAATCCTACTAATGCTTTATACAGTCTGTTCAAGTTTGTGACAATGATGAAATCAAATTTGGCACACACAGATCATTATTAGAATTGACCAACAAATAATTTATAATGATTATTCTGTTGAGTAATAATCAGCTGATAAGTTTGTTCCAAAACTACTTTTTAATTGCAATATGGTGTTTAAGAACACCTGTAGGCTATGCTGTAGGACAGTATTTGCCCTCTGCCTTATAGAAATATATAAATTGGTAGATTTCTTCTAATTCACTTTGATTACCTATGTTTACAGTATAATTCTTAGTCTGTTTTTTTTAATTGTGTTGCCCTAATGATTAAATACTATTGTTGTGCGCGTTGGGTAGGTACACTTGTAGAAAACTGACCAAACATAAAAGAAAGGGTAGTTAGCTATGTGAATTCAAACATATACCACATCAATTGTGTGGTATATTTTAGGTTATAGGTTTTAACTGCAAGTTTTTCTACTTCATTTATGGTGTAATGAATAGGTAAGTCCCAGTATCTTGCCGTTAAATAAATACAATTTTCTTTGATTTTAGTAATCTTATGTTGTCAACTTTCTAGATTCCTTCAGTAGTAGGTAACAGTATTTTATAGGCAATTTTGGGTTTTAAATCAGCACAGACAGTTTCTCTGGTCTGCTTTAACAATCAATGTTTTGAAAATGTCAAAAGTATTTTATTTAATAAAGTATTTTATTTAATTAATTTATAAGCTTTGCAATCAGAAAGCGATCAGTTTGCAGCCATTAAAAAGGTAAACGCAAACTTGACAGTTCATATGGCTTGCTAACCGCTCGCTAATCGTGATTGTTGTCATTCATAATTCCGATTTTGAAGTTTTCTATGACGCGTAGCGATTGAAAATACATTTCACAACTCCTAAATCGCCTGATAGAGGCGCTAGCGTCGACTTATCGCTACTTGCATCGCGGACGCTGCTTCATAATTCGAAATTGGTGTTTGACAGCCATTATTGCAAAATATGAGGCTCTTGCACTGCTCACGCAAGATTGCTGATAACCCCGCGGGATATTTACCTACGTCTTATACATGCATTATGTCTCACGTTCAAATCCCGCGGCAGCGCGCGCCGTGCGGCAGTGCAGTATGTAGGTAAACAACAACATGGTGGGCTAACTACGGTCAATTCTAAGGATCGAGCCGGGCGTATTAATCTTTGGATGGTACAATGTTCGGTGGTCTTTTTAGTGAGACTTGAACGTTGTACTGAAATGAATTCAGATATTTTATAGTTCAAACATGATAGGTTATTTTAATATAAATATGATAGTAAAATGAATTTATTTATTTATTTCACAAACTTAACTACACGAACTTAATGCCAAAGGGCATTTTCTGCCAGTCAACCATGGATAAAAATAAAAAACAAATGGTGGTGCAACATTGGAAAGGTCAATTTATGAAATACAACAAAATTATATAATAAACAATTAACATAAAAACATATAAGTATACATTTACACATATATACATATAGATGTATAATATAAATACAAAGACAAATAAATATACAAACAAAAATTATTACATACATTGACTTACTTATAGATTGTAACACAAATTATCAATAATATATTGCAAAACGATACCAATATTAACCAAGACGGTACAGCAAATCATATTTCGCTATAATGTTTTCGGACTAAATGTCGTCATGCAGGAAGCGAGTTCCAAAGATATACAGCCTGGAGAGTAAATGAATTTGAAAGGTAATTAGTACGATGACGAGGGACTTTTAAGCGTAAATTGTTAGACGAGCGGATATTAATTTTATGCAGGGCTGTAGTTAGAGTTGAATCTTAGGTAGGGCTGCGGTGGTTTCATGCACGGGTACGGCGCAAGTATTTTTTCTATCTTTCATTATTTTACCTGCTTGTGAGCGTGAGTATTTAAGGTAGAAGGTAATTGGGTGGGATCGCTGGAATCAAGAGCAAAATGGTATTAATTTATAGTACGGAAAAACAATTTATATATAATATACCTTAGTTTATGGTACGTTGCACAATGCCCCTTAGCTACGGCCCTGATTTTATGTGAATCGCTCAAGTATTGAAATTTACACTTTAAATGTGAAGGAGTACGTGGATCGCATAATATGGAAAACAGAGTGCATAGTAACCTAACATTTCGTCGATGTTCAATAGGTAGCCACTTAAGCTGTAGACGGTAATGAGTAGCGTGGTCGTACTTGCGTAAGCTGAAAACGAAGCGGATGCAGTTATTTTGAAGGCGACTAAATTTTTGCAAAAGTTCCTGAGAGATGTTGGGATAACAAACGTCAGCATAGTAAAATAAAGGTAGCACTAGAGACTGCACAGGTAGGCCACAAATGTTTAAATCTGTGGAAGCCACGTTATATAGCTCTGACTTTAGAACTAACCTGTGTTATCTGCTTCCTCCAATTTAGGTTACTATCAACGTATAGGCCAATATTTTTTATTTCAGTCTCAAACGGTATATGGATATTATTTATTTTATTTAGTTATTATAGAGATGTAAAATAAGATAAAACTTGATTAATTTATAGGCTTTCTTATTATTCTTGAATTAGTTTTAGGTAGGTTAATAACCGGTGCTAATTTTTTGTTAACGTAGTATTTTTTTTTTTAATTGGAGAAAGTGATTTTATGTTTTTATATCATTAGGTAACTTATTGTTCATTTGAATAACTGCCCATTTTATATCATTCTCAGACAAGTTTTCTATAAAACGGTGATTAATGCTTTCGTGCACACAGACCCCGCCTCCTCTTCGATGTGATCGGTGGTTATCGTAGTGTGTATGATAAGGCGGAGCAAAACTCTGTGTCTGTAAGTCGGATGTTATCCAGATTTCTCCTAGTATTATAAGGTGCACAATATTGGGCACTTTCTGTGTCTTATGCATTGAAGGTGTCAAATTTCCCTGACTTCACACGGCTTCTTACATTGATGCATAGAAATTTCAAGGATTTCGGGTTATGTACCACATTTGCATGGGTATCAGATATTTGATCTGTCACACTAGGAGGAGATGGCTCACCCGTATGGTGTGCAACAGAAATTAGTTTTTTGATGCCGATTGAGTAATTTTAGGTACGCCTTTAATGTAATTCATGACGAGGTGAAGCAAATAAGAGTCTAATTTAAGAATCAGTGCAAACAGTTGGGATGGGAATGGTCCGTTTGAGCTGCAAACGCACCAAACCGGAACCAAACGTCCTCTAGCAGGCGACCACTGCAGGTCGCAGGGTTTGCTACAGGTGCTGACTGACTTCGTCGCGGTAGGCCATCCCATCTATTATAGGAATTCAGATATTTAATAGAGTCCAATATTAGCTCAATTGGATGCTCCGTTGTGACGTTACACGGTTCTATCTGCCCTAAATTTGGTCATCGTTGTAGTAGTGTAGTCAACTATCTCCATGCCAAATTTCATCTTGATCGGTACAGCGGTATGAGCGTGAAGAGATAACAGACAGAGTTAATTTCGCATTTATAATATTTATTATATTCATAGAAAGTATGGATAGTTTTAAGTATATGTATACATATGATGCTGCACAAATATAATTATGATGACGCTGATGCCACAAGTACTATTAAATATCGGAACTCTCTTCAATATCTGAATTCCTTCACTCGATTGACGATATTTGACGCTTCACATGGTGCGCCCCTTATGCTACATAAAAAAAAATTTATAATTGAATGTATAATGTGTAATAGTTGAATGTGTTTGACTTTGTTTTCAGTAGCTTACTTACTTATTTATATTACCTACTAAGTGTTTCAATACATATTGTATACTTATTAGCTGTTTATCAAACAGAATAATTAATGCTAAGTGTAATGTATTTAAATCATTAAAACAAACCTAATGAGCCCCTTTTGATTTTTTTACAATTTAACTACAATAGCTGTTTAACAATAAAAAGAATAATCAAACCGTCAATTTTCCGTGTCATCGGTCTTTATTGAAATCAACTTAAAAACTAGGTGAAATTCACTAACTGACAGCATAAAAAATTTATTAATAGTTTTGGAATGCAAAAAGTGGATTTGTACAGACCGCTGAAATATCCCAATTTTCAACTCGCACTTGTTCAGGCCATTTACTTAAAGTGAATAGTTTCCGAGCTTTAAGCAAAAATGCGGAAAAAAGCTGATTTTTTTTTTACTTTTCCTGCGATTTTGTAAATGTTCCGTCACGAAATTTTGTTAGTAAACCTTATATTCGGATTCATCACTCCAAAATACGTATAGAATAAAAGAAATCAGAACTACCCCAAAACTTTCCTACCAGGGGCCCTTTTGAGTACAAATTGACTGAATTAGTAGTACTTGTGAAAGAAGTAGGCCTAATTTAGCATAAAGAGCGGAAATGTCGATATATCGGAGTGTATTACCTACCTCGAGGTCAATCTTGATTGTTATCGATGCGCTAATATGTTCCATGTTGGCCAACATAATTATAACGATTAGCTGAGACGGTAGTGTGGGGACGGTGCGAGAGAGTGAGAGACAGAGAAAGAGTGAGAAGGAAAGAGAGACGCGGAGTGGGAAATACACAGTTCTCAGCATCTGTACGCTTCATGCTTTATTGATGGTTTTAGTTACAACGCCCTATGAGAATCGTCAGATTATGTTTTTCGTAATCCTGATACAAAATATCCTTCAAAATAAAAAAAAAACAATCGTGCTCGAGTATTTCAAGGTGAAGTTTTTCTTTACAACTTTGTGTTTTGCCCATTTCCTTATGTCACGCTCAAATTTGTCAAATTGCTTACCATCAGGGTGACCGTGTGCTTGTGTGCCACCTTAGTGGTATTAAAATTACTATTTAGTTTTTTTTTTAGAAGAACCGTTCGGTCTCAAGTGCGAGTTGAAAATTGGGATATTTCAGCGGTCTGTACAAATCCACTTTTTGCATTCCAAAACTTTATTTTTTATGCTGTCAGTTAGTGAATTTCACCTAGTTTTTAAGTTGATTTCAATAAAGACCGATGACACGGAAAATTGACGGTTTGATTATTCTTTTTATTGTTAAACAGCTATTGTAGTTAAATTGTAAAAAAATCAAAAGGGGCTCATTAGGTTTGTTTTAATGATTTAAATACATTACACTTAGCATTAATTATTCTGTTTGATAAACAGCTAATAAGTATACAATATGTATTGAAACACTTAGTAGGTAATATAAATAAGTAAGTAAGCTACTGAAAACAAAGTCAAACACATTCAACTATTACACATTATACATTCAATTATAATTTTTTGTTTTTATGTAGCATAAGGGGCGCACCATGTGAAGCGTCAAATATCGTCAATCGAGTGAAGGAATTCAGATATTGAAGAGAGTTCCGATATTTAATAGTACTTGTGGCATCAGCGTCATCATAATTATATTTGTGCAGCATCATATGTATACATATACTTAAAACTATCCATACTTTCTATGAATATAATAAATATTATAAATGCGAAATTAACTCTGTCTGTTATCTCTTCACGCTCATACCGCTGTACCGATCAAGATGAAATTTGGCATGGAGATAGTTGACTACACTACTACAACGATGACCAAATTAAGGGCAGATAGAACCGTATAACGTCACAACGGAGCATCCAATCGAGCTAATATTGGACTCTATTAAATATCTGAATTCCTATAATAGATGGGATGGCCTACCGCGACAAGCGGTAAATAGTTTGGATGGCCTACCGCGACGAGCGATAAATAGTTGGGATGGCCTACCGCAAAGAGCTGTAAATAGTTCGGATGGCCTACCGCGACAAGCGATTAATCTTTGCAATTTCATTATAAATGAATTTTTAGAAAGATCGACTCCAATCTCTAAATGTAAACATTTGTAACGTAAACAAACAAAAATGCATAATCTACGCCCACCGACTTAAACGAAAAATCAGGCGTCATACGTTGCTAAGCAGCAGCTAAGCAATCTCTTTTTACTACACGGCGGGCTAGCTGTCTACCGTTTAGTGGCTAAGCACTCTCTCTTTTTACTACACGGCGGGCGAGCAGTCTACCGTTTAGAGGCTAAACACTTTTTTACTACACGGCGAGCCGTCTACCGTTTAGTGGCCAAGCACTCTCTCTTTTTACTACACGTCGGACGAGCTGTCTACCGTTTAGTGGCCAAGCACTCTCTCTTTTTACTACACGGCGGACGAACAATAGTATACTAATAAGCGTAAAAGAAAATAATGAAGAAATAAATATAGCTAAATTTACGAGGCAAAAAAAAAAGGCAAATACTCGAATGTCAGAACTAAAGGACACAGGTACTAAAGAGTTATATGATTTTCCGTCATGCTTACACAAAGGAACCCTAATTGATGCTACATCCACATTTGAAAGTAGAAACCATACGAATTTTAAATCCATTTGTTTTGTAGAGTGGTGACCAGGTAGCTAAGCGTTCATGACTTGCGACCTGAAAGTAGGTTTAAGGGGCGCCCCCTTACGATGCACATCAGCGCTCACCTACACTAGCTTACCAGCCAAAATAGTAAAACCCTACTAACGCCGCTAAGGATGGACATGGATGACACATAGTAATTACTGTTTCTCTTGGCAGACCTAGTTCTTAAGTGGGCTATATAATTATTATGGCTGGTATATTCTTAGTTCTCACTTTTTTATAGAAGATTTATCTTTACCTAGCTGAAAATGTCCTAGAAACAAGGACCGTTAATATATTCCTTCCTGCTGAGGTGATTGAGATTTCTTTCTACCATAAATTTCTAACTGGCAAAAGCGAGCCCGTCATTTGGATGTTTTAACATCAATTTAGATATTTTTAAAACACAACCTAAAGAATTTCACAACGAACACACAATATTTTCACTGTCACTTCTAATATAAAAGTATTTACTAACCAGTAATGGTGGCACAATCTAGCTGTAGATTAACTCCACGTGGTTCCTTGCTTCTAGTGACCCACAAGCGTAGACTATGAACTATTGATCGGACAGCGTTTCGGCAATTTAAACGACGGCAATTGAATGTTCTATATGTATAGGACCACGCACTTTTATCACCACTAACCCCTCTCTATCAACTTTATCACCCCACATTTCAATCCCTCCCATCCTATTTTTTTTTTATTCTGGACGGATGTCCGGCCTTAATTAATTTAAACAAAGAAAAAAGAATATCTTTTAAGTATAATTCTAGTTATGTTGGTTGGGGTACTATTATAGAGTCCTAGATTAATATGAACGGTCTAGATAAAACGGCCTAATTATCCTAAACTAATAAAATATTAATATTATGTTCTAAATGTTCTTAACAAACCCCAGGTAAAATCAAATAAAGTAACACGTCATACCATTATACGGAATACGTGAAAACCAAGACAACTACCCTTTATGATTGTTAGAATATTTATTGTACGAGGCTACGCTAATGGTTGTTAAACGACTCACTTAGGTAAGTTTCGCGGGTGTTTTCAATATTATAAAAGTTCTAAGTATCTTAAACTTACGCGGTTATACTTAACATTATAGAATTCCCAATAACAGTAGCATAACTATTTAACTAAGGCAATAAAATTAATAAGAAAAGAAAACCGCGGATAACATACAACTCCTATCTAGAAGGTCTCAGATTTATCCTACGTTTAATTTCCTGAATAAAATTTTATTCGAGTAAAAGTTATGAAACTACCTTAAAGTGCATATGAAACGTGCTTCCACTTCTATATCACTTAACCACCAATCAGCGATTGTTTTAAAATGTCCTCCAATGTACTTGCCTTCCAAACAAACATCCAATCACAGTAAGTTTTAAAGCATTCAGACTCGCACCACTGGTTAAAACTTACGCAACCTAATTTCTGTCCAAGGTCCGAATCCATAAATCGGGAGTTAGATTACTACCTAAACTTAACAATTAATTTTGTGTTGACGTTTATGATTCGTAAGTTTATAATATAATATTTTACATTTGAGTCATCGGTATTCAACTTTTTGTTAGCTTCAAACCTTTCATAAAATAAATCATAATTTCTCAGCTTATGTATAAAATTACTGAACTTGTATATTTAAACGCGCCATTATAATTTAAAGATGCATTTTGCTTTAGGTAGTAAGTTTATTGAGAATTGTTTACTTAACTAAATCTTCACGCTAAAACTTGAATAAAAACATTGCATTACAAAATGTTAAGGCATAAATATTGGTATCGTCACAGTGGCCAAGCACTCTCTCTTACTGTGGCTAACAATAACTAAGGGCTGGCGTGCAAATTCCGAATATGTTCAAATTGAAAAATTTATGTAGTCAAATAATGAGATTATTCCAGAAACTCTTTTATCATAGTTATAATTGAAAGCTTCTAATCTACCACCAACTCTAATTAAATTGTTTTCATCAATAAAGGGTGCCAAAGATAAAATTCTAGTTTTAGAGCTTAAAGCTTATTAAGGTGTAATACTCTTCAAAACCCACTGTTGTTGGGCCATGAAAGAAAGATAATTAAAAGATTTATTTAATTCTTAAACAGTTAAATTGTCAGTTATTTTATTTTTAGGATTTTTAAGGTTATGAATAAAACGTTTTACTTACATAAAAAAGTGCACGTTTAAGCCGATTTAAGTTAGAAAACCGTTTGATATTAATTATGGGTTCTAATGTAGTTGTCGTTTTTAATTTAGGCAAGTTTAGTCATTATTTTTTAATTTTTCATCGAATAAAAAACTTGGACTGTGCGACCTCAGTGATGTTTCAAGCAGTTGAATAGGGTTGAAATTAAATCAGTTCAATCAAATCAAATATTTGGTAGTTCTTGAGTTTTACCAATTCTGTTAGCCACGAAAGTTTTTAATTTGTTAGGATTACCTAACAACCGCGCGAGGACTACAGAGGAATCACACCAGTGGGATATGCGACCAGGGATCTAACGTAAAGATTCTGTGACCGTTTTACACAACCGGGCTCCGAGAAGAGCGGCACAAAACTCTAAGCGTAGAATAGATGTCAGCTTTATTTGCGCTACCTTCGACTTTGAGTACAGAAGATTTACTGTTACATTATTTTCGCTGTTTACTGTCCGCATATACAATACATGATCCGTAACCTATCTGGGATGCATCACTAAAGCAATGAATTTCGACACATTTTGGCAAATCACAATGCACATATCTAGGAATTTTGAAAGTGGAGAGAACTGGCTGGTTTTCAGCAAAATTGGTCAAAAATTTTTTTATATTTTCTGAGACAGGTTGATCCCATTCAATTTTTACTTGCGACAGATTTTATAGTATTAATTTAATTAGTTTAATTTAGATGCAAGGACTAAGAACACCTAAAGGGTCAAAAATTTTAAACGAATTTGACATTATATAGCATTAAGTTAAAGTTTGATTTGGTTTTATAAAATTTGTAGGAAAATGAAATGTATCACATTAGGTTTGCAGTCGAGTCCAAGAGTGTTTGATGGTTCACTTAAGATTAGATTTTCTTGAAAATCTGAATTATTTTCCTTTGAGAGGTTGTGTGTGTGAGTTTGTGTGTGTGAGTTTGTGTGTGTGAGTTCGTTTCACGCGTACTTTGAGCGTTCATATATCAACCTCTAACGATTTTTTTACATAAAATAAAATGTACTTATTGTAAGGACAGTGTACATATCTTAAGCAAGTGTGAATCATTTAATAAATTATCAATAAACGGTAGGAAGTGTTTTATTAAAGAAAACAAAACAAAACAAAAAACGTCATCACTCTTGTATACACGAAGATATACCCGCGTCCAACGTCACGCTTACCAGTCAATGTTTAAAAGTTTCTTCCTCTACGCAAAATGTCTTAGGTTAGCAACCTCGAACCATAGCACCGTTACACAGAACAGTTATTCAAGAACAGAAGAAATGTACCGTTCTTTTGACCACTGCCCAGACCAACCTGCATCCCTCGGGTGTCGGTCAGTGTGCGTCCCATGTGGTCAGGAGTCTCGTGGACCAGGGTTCGCAACTCATTCTCTCTCATTGCTGAGTCGTGCGTCCAGCGTCTTGGTTTAAAGAGATACCATACTAAAACTAGTATGACCATTACTGGTATATGCGATAAGAATGAACAACCGCGAGGATATGTTTTGTTTGAGGTTACTCCTCATAACAAACCCGAACCCAAACTTTTTATTGAAGCTCTAATTTTACCGAAAATCGCTGGTTACATTCCAAATATTCCAGGTTCTTTGGAACATATCACTCATCTTCAAAAAATTCCTCTTGCGGACCCAGAATTGCGTTCTGCGCGTCCTGCAGAATTACTTTTAGTATCCGATTACAGTGACAGTATTCTACTTCACGATATCATCAAAGGACCATAAGGTACACCTGTGGCCATAAACAGTATTTTCGGCTATCTACTTAATGGGAAAATTTCCAATTCTCATCCCATTAATGTGTGCATTAATTTCAGTACCTATCAATTAGATATTCAGCTTCAAAAATTTTGGGAACTTGAATCAATTCCAAAAGAAGTCTCTTACTCAAGAAGAAGCGCTTTGTGAGTCGATTATATTCCACATCACTGTGTAGTCAAAAAATCCTCCTCAACGACCAAGATGATGAAAACACGTGGCACCGTACGTAAGGAACTGCAAAGTTTAAAAATACGGTCAAATGAAAATATTTCTTCGCGAGCTACGGAACCTGGGTGTGAGTGCATAACGAAGACACTAGATTTGAACAAAAATAATAGTGAGAGCGCCGTAAAATCTGAATACCGCGTGGTTGCGCAACCGCCATCAGTACAAGGTCAAAGAAATCGACGTTGTCATCAATCTTAGCTCAAAGAAAAAATTGGAATTAGAAGCAGCTGCACAGAAGGCTTTAATACAAATAGATTTGATCGATAAAGAGTTGGAAGCCGACCTTGCAAGCGAAGAATGTAGCAGGAACAGCAACGTGGAGAAGTGGCGAGCGCAAACAAGTAGAACAAGATTACGCACAGCCTGCCCCCAAATATGGTAACCAGCCGGGTGAGCCGTGCCCCTCGCCGTCGCCGCTGCTGCCGCCACAAGTAGCCAAGATGGTAGGTACCATGCAGCTACTAGCAAGCGCCATCAAGGATTTAATCACTGCCACTGCTGGCAATAATCGACCTCAAACATCGTCGTATGAGTACCCCACAGGATCTGCCTTGTTTTTCTGGAGACCCTCTGGAATGTTTGCAGCTTAAGGAAGCATTCACGGAGTCTACTGAGGTATGTAGCTTTACTGAAAAAGAAAATTTATGGAGATTACGAAAATGTTTACAAGGAGTCGCTAAGCATACTGTTGAAGCCCTTCTTTATTAGTGGTGCTCTACCTGAAAAAAATATGAAAACCTTAGAGTTACGATTTGGAAATCCAGAAATTATTATACATAAGCTAATACAAAATATTCAGAAATAACAACCTATGGCATCAGAATACCACCATGATATTGTGTTATTTGCTGTGAGGATACAGAATTTTGTAGCCGCTGTAAAAGTGGTTAGCTGTGAAGAGTACCCTGAAGGTATGCCCATTGTCACTCTGATTTTTTTCAAAATAACCGTCAGTGCTTATATCTAAATGGTCAGATTACAGCTACTCTCATATCACACAAAGTAACAAAAATAGACTGAAAATATTGTCGGATTTTCTCAACGACGAGGCAGTCAAAATATAAACCACAGCCAATTTCAACGCGCCAAATTTTATAAGCGACACTTACAAGAATGAAAAACAATCGATTTACAGTAAAAGTGGAAATAATAACCATTCACATGTAGTACCTATTGATGCAGTCGGGACAATTACAACAAACCGACGATAAGTGTCAGTTTTGTCAAGTTTCAAAACATAAATTGATTGACCTTTTAAGAGTGCGTTACGAAGAGAGAGAGAGTGCTACATGTGCTAATATCACGTCACGACAGATAAACGTGTCCCGAGCCTGTGTGCGACAAGGATAGGTATGGGGGCGCACATCATCGGTTGCTGCACTATACGACGACACAGACTATACGACAACACGGACTATACGACAACACGGACTATACGACAACACGGACTATACGACAACACGGACTATACGACGACACGGACGCCGCGCACGCCGAGCGACGACGCCGCGACCGGACCCACCGTCGACGCCAGCGCCCAGCATAGCTCACACTCGTCACTGAGACGGTGACGCACATTAATACTGACAGCTGTAAAGTCTTACTGAAAGTCATACCGGTAATCATTCATGGACCTAAAGGAAGGTAAAATAGGTGATGTATAAAAGATTAACTAGTGAGTTTATTGCCGTTGCTTCTCGGTAGTAAAGCATTACGAACCTTCCAATCTTCTCCTCTTATATTTTGTTCCTTTACTACACACATTGTAACTAGTACAATCAAAGTTTTATTGGAGTTGCTTGAGTGTGTCATACTCTCTCAAAGTGTATCTGCGGTGGTGGCGTGTGTGTCGGGTCGTTACGTTCCATAAAACATGGTTGAGCGAAGCGATGGCTGATTCATGTGTCATACTCGTGAACGGGTGCCGCCTGTGGAGGCTGGTCTGCTCTTGCAAACTTCTTTGTATTCTTAGTATTTAGTCTTACTTTTTTGTTTTGTTTATTAATACTGTAAGACATTGATTATTTCTTAGTGATGAATACATAAACTGTCTTTTGTTTATATTAGATACTTTTTTATGTTGTGCTTGTGCTTTATATTTTATGTTTTTTTATGTTTGTAATGGAAAGTGTCCTTTTATGATAGGGAGGGCATTTTCCAATATTTTAATTGGACGCTGTAAGAGAAAGGGAGAAAAGAAATGCCCTTGCTGAGTTTCTTGCCGGTTCTTCTCAGTACAAGGTCTCCCGCCCTGTAGACTTACGAACCGATGGCGTAGTGACATTCATAAGTGCTCAATTATTGTAGCCTAAACTGAATAAATTATATTGAATTTGAATTTGAATTAAAAGTTAATGCTCTTCTCGACGACGGTTCGACGGTGTCGCTGATAAGCACAGCGGCGGCCGAGCGCGCCGGGCTAAAGGGTCGCCACGCGAGGATGCGCGTACGCGGTGCATGGACGAATAACGAACTGGTTTGTCAATCTGTGTTACTGAACTTTAACATCTCAGGCTTTAATATTAAGATTCATTCTTTGAGAGCTCATAGTGTAAATGAACTTAATTTTCCACTGATATATGTCCATATGTCTGGTAAGTGCTTTAAAAATTATTCTAATTTGAAATCTATTTCTAATGAATTAAGTTATACTATTAAAAGCAAATCGGAACTTTTGATAGGACAGGATAACTATCATTTATTATTACCGTTAAAAGTGAATGTAGGGTAACTAAATGAGCCGTCAGCAACACTAAGACCCCTGGGTTGGTGCGTCCATGGTAAAACGCGCGCGGCGCGGACAGGTCCATCGTCTCATGTCTCTGCATCAGAGTGGTGTTGAACTAGAGCAGGGATGGCGAACCTTTATTAATGAATGTGCCATTTTTTAAGAAAAAAAAAATACTGTACCTATTACTATGACTAATAATAATAATAGAGAAAAAGTAAACGAAATTAATTAACTTCAAGCTATTTAGATATTTGCAGCTTGAAATGTTTCAAGCAATCGAAATGTTCAATATTTTATGTTTATTCAAATTAAAAAAGATTAGTGTGATTTCTGCTGTTGCAAATTAGGTGTTACAAATTTCACATTAGGGTCGTACTTTGTTACTAAACGGAATGGAAACTAGAGTTCATTTCTAAAAATGACTTACAAGCATAGGCAGGTGAAAATAGAAACTTCATAGGCGTGCCCGAATTGTTTTGTCGCGTGCCACCAGTGGCACGTGTGCCATGGGTTCGCCATCTCTGAACTAGAGAGTCCTGAAACAGAGCTGCGTGAGATCCACGAAGAAGTTCCACGTTTTTTCTCGGTCAAGTCCATGGGTGTGCCAGGTAGGCTCAGGCCCAGTTGGAACAAACGTCTTCTCTCATTAATGGTAGATGGTATGCTGGTCTGCCGTGGAAGGACGAAAATTGTAGTTTACCTGATAGTTATAATAATGCATTTTCGAGACTAAAAGGTGTGCACAGGAAAATGGTAAGTAACAAACAGTACTCCTTAAAGTATGCAGAACGAGTGAATCATTTGGTTCGAAACGACTATGCTGTTGAGTTGACTAACACACTACGAACTTCTAAAACTTGGTACTTACCACATTTTGGAGTTGATAATCCCAATAAGCAAAAATTACGTTTGGTCTTTGACGCTGCGGCAAAGGTCAATGGGTTAAGTCTAAATGACTACCTACCTACAGCTCCAGATTTGCTTACATCTCTATTTGGTATAATGATTATGTTTAGGGAAAATATCATAGATGTAGCTGGTGACATAAAGGACATGTTTTTAAGGGTTAAATTAGCTCCACGGGACCAAAATGTTTTAAGATTTCTTTGGAAAGAGGATCCCACGGATAGTCTGGAACCAATAAAAACTTATTGTATGACGTCATTAATCTTTGGCGCTAATTGTTCACCGTTTGTTGCCCAGGTCATCAAAAATAAAAATTCTCAGCGGTATGAATCATCGATGCCGTCCGCCGTGGCCGCTGTACTGTACACAAGTAGCAGTTTATGGACGACTACATCGACAGTTTACCCGATGAAAAAGCAGCGATAGAAATGGTAAGAGATATTAGTTTTATTCATAAAAGCGGTGGATTCGAAATTCGCAATTGGACAAGCAATATTACTGGTGTTTTAAATAGCCTTCCAAAATAATTCGTAGGGACGGCTGCCATAAGGTTTAAAAAAGGTCAACAAAACGAGGGCGAGGGGATTTTAGGTTTTTTTTTTTTTTTTTATACCACTAAGGTGGCAAACAAGCTTACGGCCCGCCTGATGGTAAGCGGTCACCGTAGCCTATGGACGCTTGCAACACCAGGGGTATCACTTGCGCGTTGCCGACCCTTCAGAAATCTAATAACTTCTTTCTTGAAGAACTCCATACTGTAGTCCTTGCAGAAAACCTTGGCAGGGAGCTCATTCCACAACTTAAGCGTTCGCGGGAGGAAGTTTCTCTGAAACCGAACTGTACGCGACCATTTAGGTTCTAAAGTGTGAGAATGAATTCCCTGCCGATGGCGAGCGGTGCGATGGTAGAAAGTAGCCGTGGGCATCATTTCGAACAATTCCTCAGAACACAACCCATTGTACAAGCGGTAGAACACACACAGTGAGGCAAAGTCTCTCCTCAGACTTAAGGGCTCGATACCGCAAGTGAGTTTGGGATCGTCGACAATTCTCACAGCCCGTCGTTGAACCGAGTCAAAAGGGTCAAGCTGGTATCCGGGTGCACCTGCCCAGAGATGGCAGCAGTACTCCATATGGGGCCGAACTTGCGACTTGTAAAGTAACAACCTTTGCCCCGACGTGAAGTACTGCTTCGCTCTGTTGAGTACACCAAGTTTTTTGGACGCCAGCTTTACCTTATCTTGTAAATGATCTCGGAACTGAACATCGCTGGAGATGTCGACACCAAGGATCCCAATGCTCTTGGAGATGGAGAGGGGATCTGGTATCCCGCCGATGATGAGTTAGGCTTCGATGTTTCATTTAAAAGTATACCTACATCATAAATGGTACTCAAAGGCCTACTTAAAGGATGTTACTTAAAATTGTTATGTCTATATTTGATGTTTTTGGTTTCTTAGCACCTTTTACAATCCAAGGTAAAATTATGCTCGAGGAAACTTGGAAGTAAAACACCGGATGGGATGACGTAATACCTAACGATATTTATCAACCGTGGTGTAAATGGATAGAATCTTTAAAGTTCATAAGTAGTATTCGCGTACCTATAGTCGCATTTTTAATTAGACGATATCAACTGACGTTTATTTTGTTGTCAGTTTTTGATGAAACAGTACTAGCTACTGTCAGTTGGCTTCGTCTAATTAAAAACACGACTATGGGTGTTATCATGTACCCGCTGCCACAAGTGCGAGCGAGACACAAACACCACGCTTACCTATACCGGCCGCTACGAGCATCGCTACGTCGGCTACGTCCAGTACTACTGCTACGAACATTGCTACGCCACCTACTTACAACAACCTACAGTTACATTTGTTTAGTGACACATCGACAAAGGCTATTTGTGATGTAGGTGGTCTGATAATAACAAAGTACTTCTATAATTCATCGCGAGTAAATGCAAAGTTGCGCCTATAAAACCAATCACGGTGCCTAGGTTGGAATTGCAGGCAGCATTGCTTGCTGCTAAACTCGCCGACACTATAGTCAAGGAGCACAGACTAAAAGTTTGCAAACGTTTTTCTGGTGTGATTCGACAGTTGTTTTACACTGGATTAAAGATGACAAGCGTAATTATCAAACCTTTGTAGCAAACCGGTTAGGTGAAATAGACGAGTTGTCAAACGCGAGTGAATGGCGATACATACCCACTAAATTGAATGTTGCGGATGTAGCCACAAGAGATTCAAGCAAAGATTTTAAAAGTTTATTTAAAGGTGATGGTTTAGAGGGCCTACGATTTTATATGAAAATGAATCATCATGTCCACAATCTACAGTAAATTTATAAATAAACACAGATATTGTGGAATGTGTAGCAGTAGTTCAGTCTCATTCCTTTAGGCACTTACCTGTTCCAGATCCTGAACGATTTTCGTCGTGGTTACGCGTAAAGAGGGCCGCTGCCTCTGTGCTGAAATTCATAGACAGATGCAAGAAACTTCCTAGTAATATTGACAGTGCTACACTGAAACGAGCGGAGTGTCTATTGATCAAAAGTTCACAGTTCAAGACCTTTGGTGGTGAGATATCTGCAATAAAAAGCAACAAACCCTTGTTGTAGGAGAGGCTGGCCACGCTGCTTCTACTCCGATAATGGAACGAACTTAAGGGGCGCAGAGAAAGAATTTAAGCAATCAATATTAGAATTAAATCAGGAAGATTTGGAAGATGAGGCGGTACATAATGGTTCCGAGTGGTTGTTCATTCCGCCTTCAAGCCCTCACTGGGGTGCGGCGTGGGAGCGTCTAATTCGCAGCATCAAGTCTTCGCTGAAAGTTATCTTAAAAAAGCGTGTCCCTAAGGATGAAACTTTAAACACACTGATGGCCGAAGCGGAGAACATAATTAACAGTCGACCGCTAACTCATGTCTCAGTCGATCCAGGTGACAGTGAATCTCTAACTCCAAACCATTTCTTGCCTTGCCTTCATGACTCTTATTGGTGTTTTTGATGATTCAGACTTACAGCTTCGGAAGCAATGGCGTAAAGCTCAGCGGTTGGCAGACATGTTCTGGAACCGTTGGATAAAAGAAGTACTTCCAGAGCTGCTTCCAAGGAAAAAATGGGCTGTGGAGCAGAAGTCATTACAGGTTGGTGAGTTAGTTCTCATTCTTGACCCCAATTTGCCTCGCAATGTATGGCCGAAAATATTGTCCAGCAGATTTACCCAGGTAAAGATGGTAGGGTCTGAGTGGTAGAGGTCAAGACCGAGTCCGGAGTTCTGAGACGATCAGCTGCACGTGTCGCTCGTATACCTTTAGGTGATGAGTGCTGAGTCAGCACTGGGGTGGGGTGTGTTGTTGACGCACTCCAATGCAGGTACAAATGTACATATAAGTAGGTACCTATAGGTTATTGATATATCAATTATACAATTTTAAAGTTGCGTCAGTCAGCCGTTAGCGCCCCTCGATCGCGCTGCGTTCTATGTGTCTATCATACGCATACCCGTGTACCTAACTTTGTACCTAAAATTGTATTTATATTCAATAAATTAGTGTGTGCCTAACGTGTTGGACTTTCATTTGATCTGCATCAGCAATATACAAGTTTTCCATACAATCAGACTCCTCTTCAATCTGCCAAAGACTGGCACTCGCGGTTTCATAAGTAACAGTATTTAACCGCATTGTCTGCATGTGGTAAGGAAAGGACTCGTCTTCTCTCCATATAATTTCTGTTACTGGGATGTAGATCAACACATCTGATAAATTTTGCGATATCACCGACGAGAAGAAATTTATACTGCCAAGCTCGAATAAAAATGGAAAAAAGAGAATCCTGGACATTTGGATCCACCATTTGCAAATCGTTGACAGAGTAGCCAGAAGAGTGTGCAGAGCCGTCAAATACTACACGGATTTGAGTGGTCTTGCTGGACTCCTTGAAAACTTTATGATGACACGGAAAGTATGGATTTGGCAAATGGACTTTGGAAATAGAGAGGTGACCTAATTCTTTATATTCTCTCATAAATTCTATGTATTTTATTTTTAGGTTTTGATCCTTTCGAAAACGCTTCTTTCTCTAAGGTAAGAAGACGTTTTTTGGTGACTGTATAAGAATCACCCAAACAATGAGCTGAGTCACGTAGTTATTAGTTAGTAGTTAGTAGTAGGTAGTTTAACACAAAATCTACATGTATTTAAGCTTATAGTATTTTTAGGAAAATTAGTTTCGCATGCCTTTTCGGTTACGCTTAAAAGAAAAATTTTTGGAAGTTCTTTTAACTACCAGAATTAAGATAATAATTAGTCAATTTGGGGTTCTTTAGTTAAGCGCTGCTCAGATAACATTGCATGATTAGAATGAAATAATTAAATTGCACGATCATTTTTGTTTAAAATATTTTGATTATTTTTATTTAAATCGGATGAATTTTGTATATTTATTTGACCTCCGGTTAACCACCCGAAATAAGACCTTTGTCATCTACACTGAGAAATAAAAATATGTCTAATTGACACAAAAACTTTGTTACTGTGGAGCCCACCAAAGTAAAAGACAGAATGACAACGTTTTTATTGTCACTTTGTACTTTGATGATTCGACAATGCTGTCGAAGTTTACTGCTACAACAATGTTACTGCTGTCAGCCTGACCAAGCAAATTTGTTGTAGTGATAAAGCCGATGTTGTTCTCATGACCAAGTTTGACATAGACATAGACATAGACAGACATTTATTTGGCACCAGAAAACACACACAATACAATACAAAACACAAAAATTTAAAACATACGAACAAAAAAATAATAAATTTAAAAGTAGGACTATACAGAATATTGTGAGTGCTATGATGCCAAAATTGGACATCGACTCAGCATATGCTGCAACACGAGTGCTACAGCGCTGATTTTCAGCGACGCCCATGGTGAAGGTGTATCCGCGAGACTTGTAGTCGTGTGTATTGTTTAATATATAACTATACTTACTTATAATGATAACTAATTGCATATAAATATAAAATATAAATTAAAAAATATGAGCATACATATAAGATAAATATATCCATGCATGCATATTAATACATTTACACATACATATATATATATATATATAAATCATTACCTTACTATAACGTAGCAAGAATTATATTTGACAGTTGATTTTGGCCACTGCAAATTAAACTCTATTTTTGAAATTCCAAAAAATATCTTTTTAATTTTGACTTAAAAGTTTTTAAATTATTCAGATTGCGAATAGATGGAGGTATATTGTTCCAACACTTGGTGGCTGAGTATCTAAAACTGCCTCGAAAAGCGGTCGTGCGGTGTTGAGGTATTTTTAATACACTGTCAATGGTTCTCATACTTACCGCACGTTGTCTTCTCTACGCCAAATAAATTTTATATTTAGGTATTCTGGTTTACCGAATTTTACTACGCTAAACATAAGTTTCAAATCCGTAATAACTTAGTTTGGACAGCAGAAGAGGAACACTTATGGAGTCGAAAGCACGAGAAAAATCGAGAAGTACCATAATTGTTCCGCTTCCTATATCCTGTGAAGCCAAGATGTTATCCACCACATCGATTAGAGCCGTAGCAGTGCTGCGAGACTTTCTAAAACCTGACTGAAAAACAAGTAGCATATTTTTGTTCTCTAAGTAAGGGGTAATTTGCATGCGCACAGCTCTTTCTAAAATCTTTGAAAGGCAACAAGGAATACTGATAGGTCGTAGTCCCTTAAATGTGAGACTTCTTTGCCTTTGGGCAAAGGTGTCACTAGAGCTACCTTCCAGGCATCGGGAAAGGTGGATGTAAGTATAGACATATTGACAATTGATGTAATGACTTATAGCGTGTATGGAAGAGTAAGTATCAACATATCTAAAGAGATGCTATCACTACCTAAAGCATTTGATTTTAGCGACTTTATTATTTTTGTTACTATGCTTTTGTCAATAGGCTTCAATATAAATGACTAGTTAGTATACCTGTCAAATTCGAAGTAGGTCATATCAGATAAAGATGTAGTACTATTTCCAGGCACTGTGCAAAAATGACGATTTATTTCATTTTACTCTTTGTAATAGTCCTTATGTTTTGCCAGACCCGTAGATCTATAACGCTTATGACTCTCATATCTTAAACGCATTTTGTGCGTCGCACCGTGTAAGTAATCCAAGGGTGAGATTTTTCCTTGGCTATTACGCTTTTTACCGGAGCAAAGAAATCGAAAAGTGTAAGTATAATAAAATTAAATCTAGATATCATGTGGTTTACGTCTGACAAGTGCGTAATCGAATCCCAGTCGATCGCATTCATTTCTCTATTAAAAATATTAAAATCTATATCTTTAATGGAACGGAATGTAAAACGACGTGGAATACGTTTTAGTTTTTTTATATGCATTTCGCAAGTCAAAAAGGCATGATTACTTAAACTAGGTATATAATCTACAAGTGAATTAAGCACTGGAAATTCACTACAAATTAAATCTATTTCGGTTTCACTATGTCCGGTAAAAAGAGTAGGTTTGTTTATATATTGTGTCAAATTTAAATATTGAATAAAATTTTTGAATTTAGTGAAGTTCAAATCGGAAATCAAAGTCAAAGTCAAAGTCAAAATGGTTTATTCAAATAAGGATTTTACAATCACTTTTGAAGCGTCAAAGTTATAAAATATTATTTTTTGAACCCTCCCACCTTCCCGCCGGTTCACAATGTTGTTGATTTCTACCGAGAAGAATCCGGCAAGAAACTCGATAGTTACTCTTTTAAAAACACTATCAATAATACAAATAAACTTAAATACAATTAATGTTTTAAATGAAAAATTTTTAGTCGTACAATTTTATGTTATTTCCATTTTAATTTGGTTTACCTATGCATCCTGTAATTGAGCATCATCAGTCCCAAGGATTTTTATCATTTACATAGTCTGAAATATTGTAGTATGCCTTTTTGCAAAGTACCTGCTTGATAAAAGATTTAAATTTACTTATTGATAGATTTTGAATTTTATTGGGAACTTTGTTGTAAAAGTGTATACATTGCCCCATAAAAGAGTTACTTATTTTGAACTGAAACTATTGATATTTTTATGTACATATAAAAGATTTTCATATATGTACTGCGACACTAAAGTTAAAATTTTTACTTCCCTAAACCTATCCCTCAGAGATATCCTAGATCCTAATTTATAAATAGCACGAATTGCCCTTTTTTGTAACAAAAATATTGTATTTACATCAGCAGCGCTACCCCACATTAGGATACCATATGTCATTAAACTATGGAAATAGCTAAAATATACTATTTTTGCAGTGTCGACATCGGTCAACTGTCTTATTTTCTTGATCGCATACACAGCAGAGCTAAGTTTTTTGGCTAGGTTATGAATATGAGGACCCCATTGAAGTTTGGAGTCCAGCGTTATGCCAAGAAAGACTGTAGAATTAACAAGTTCTAATTGCTCGCCATTAATATTAATACATGTCTGTCTCTGACTAACATTTGGTAATGTAAATTTAACACATTTGGTTTTCTTTTCATTAAGTAACAAATTATTAGCGTTAAACCAATTTACAATTTTAGAAAGGGCATTATTTAATTCATTATAACATGTCTGTCGTCTCTTAACTTTAAAAAGCAAAGAGGTGTCATCAGCAAATAAGACAATGTCATGGTTTTTTACATTATATGGGAGATCATTAATGTAAATGAGAAATAGAAAAGGACCTAAAATTGAGCCCTGAGGGACTCCTATAGTGACTGCTGATCCCGGAGATCTTTCACCGTTGACGTCTATTTTCTGTACTCACCTACTCATATAGGATGTCAAAAGGTCGAGAGCTTTGCCTCTAATACCATAGTGATGTATGGTAACCTCTTATACCATAATCAACAAATTTATATGGAAATCACCTAACAATATTAAGTAATCGTTATCAGGAAAAGATACGATCGTGTCGGTCAAAGTGTCAAAAAAGGTATCGACATCGAGCCACGGCGGTCGATAAGCGGTACCCACATTGAATTTTATGCCGTTTACCGTCAATCTCAGCCACATCTGTTCGACGAGCGGCGTATCGGGGTGCTTACACACTCGCACAGTAAGTCCGCGTGCGCACGCTGGCTGGCCGGGGAACGTGAAGTAATCGGTAATCGGGGAGTACGGGAGCTCGACAGTCGTGACCCTCGCGCAGTCATGTCCCATTTATAGCCATAATGTCGATAGTGCTGTTCCATCGCCACAACAAATTCTTCATGTTTAGTGCCGAGTGATCCGGGATTTAGAAAACCAACTTTAATATTATTTTTATGCGGAGCCATAAATAACAGTAAATAAACACAGTTTACTCGTAAAAGTAAGCAGCATTCCAATCAAAATTTTACATGTTGCTAGATTAAACCTCGGCGCTATATTATAACAGTTGATTAGGGAATATGGAAATATAATGTCAAAATATTTTAAGTTATAAAATAGATAGATAATAATATGAGCAATTTTAACTAGTAAGTGATACGGATTTAATACTGTAAATATAATATTGTTGTCAAATAATAATAATACTGTAAATATAATATGGTATTCAAATAAGATTTTTTGTATTACGGGATGAATCAATAAATGCGAAACTATTAAACCTCTTTTTGTTTGATTCTACAGCGATGTTTTATTTTGTCACTCTGACTAGGTAATTTGCTATAGTGACAAAGCTTATGTTGTTCTCATGACCCACCCTCGACTACCCATACTGCCTATAGCCTCAAGAATTTTAGTCAGAGTAACTAATAGGGGGCGCAAGGGAAATCACACGTCGTTTTGTACACTCCACCTGGCAACATTGCGCCTTTCCAGTCCCGCAAACTTTCGTGTTGTGTAGGTACCTACCATTGAACACATATATAAGCAGCTGGTAATGGCCTTCAAAACTGTACCTTTTCCTAAAAAGAAAACTATAACCACATAACCAGCTAATATTTTTCAAGAAATTTACTCAATCCTTGATCTATAGCTGTAGCACGTGTTGGTATACTTTTGCAAAAATTAAGATTGATAATCGTCCATTACCCACTTGAACCAAAGTAAAACTGAACGAAACAAACGTCGCTCAAGTCACACTATCAACTCACTTTTTCCAAGCGACAACGTTTTATTTTGTCAATTTATTGAAACTTTGTGTTATTAGCAAAGTGTGCTAACGAATTTGCTTTGTAAAGTTTATTTTGTTGTAATCTAATTTTTCCATAAGTACGTTGACAACTCACGATTGCCAAAATATATAATGTTTTGATCTTAATTTTGCCTATGCACATCGACAACTTAACATTGTCACTTCAACAACTTAAGATTCTTAAAACATTGTCGATTTGACCACTTAAGTCTGTCAATGGAACAATTTATATTATACATAGCTTTAATATGGAAGTTCAATAGCTACTCTAGCAATTAACTCATCTAACAATAACCCTTTTATTGTCGGAATTATATGAGTTTCAATGTAGGTACTAAGTACTTAGTTACGGTATTTATAAAAAGCTTACAAAGCGTATTTTGGCACTTTGTTAGCGCTTTTTTTCCTCAGTTTAGGGTTACCTATACCTAAAGATTTTTGTTTAGTACCTATGACATCCCAAAACATGTCAGCTCCAATAAAAATATCGATAGAGCCTAGCTTATGTAAAACGTTTATCGCTGTAAATTATGATAAAGGTTTGTGTACCTATATTTTTTATAAAAATAAAAGAAAACAAAATAAACAATGACAATAAAGAATTTGACATGAATGTACATCTGTACAACTTGAGTCATCGTCATAGCGATGCAATTTAATATTCTGACATAAATAAATTAATTTATAATTTTAGACTGACACCGGCTGGTATGTCCATGCCTATGAAATGTAGACGAGAAATGGCTACGTTGTTAGCTTCTAATATACATGATTGAGATTTAAGTAGTATTAAGGAGTCTATTGACCTCTCTAGCGTTAGTGCTATGTCTTATAGTGCTGATGTTATTAGCTGCACCCAGTCAGTTCCTATTTTAGATCATACTTTAAACTGAGTTCTTTGACAACAGATAATGCCTGTTTTTTTATCATTGTTCATCAAAATATACAAGGCATTTCTAGCAAGGAATTGGAAATAGAATTATTTTTAAAAAGTCATAATATACATATGTTGTGTGTAACTGAGCATTGGCTAAGTAAACATGAATTAATGTTTAGTTTCCCCAATCATTATTTGTCCAGTGCCTTTATTCGAACAAATGCTATTCGAGGGTCATAATAATTTTTAATAATAATATACAGTGTAAAGAACGAAAGGATATAGTTAGCCTCTCACTTGAACGCATAATAGAATTGTCTTGTATAGAACTAAAGAATTATATTATACTTTGTGTGTATCGCCCCCCTTCTTCTTTTGAGCCTGTAATGGAACAAGTTCTGAAAAAAATTTGTCATTCTAAAAAGTCAGTTATTGTTTGTGGTGACTTTAATATTGATCTTTTAGAGAGTTCCCAAACAAGAGATAGATTTATTAACTTATTTACAAGTTTTGACTTAAATTATTTGTTTCTGGAACCAACTAGAATTACATCGACTTCAGCTACATGTTTAGATAATATTTTCTATAACGTTGAAGTAAAAGATAAATCTATTATTAACAATTTGCCGTCCCATTACTGTGGTCAAATAATAAAAATTCTACACAACTATAAAAAAAAATCTCAACTAGTAACTTGTAGGCCTGTGACCACTGCTCGATAAAACAATTTTAAAGTTAATATTGAAAAGAAAATTCCATTTTTACATTTCATGCATGATAATCTTTATAATATTTTTTTTGATTTCTTAAGCAATGAGTTCGAGCAAATGTTTAAAGTAAAAACTTTTAGGCCAAATAATAAAATGAAATTCAAGGACTGGGTTACTGTAGGCATACACCGAAGTCGAACTAGGTTGTATGAGTTGTATCAAAAATATAAACAATATAACCACAGTCCCACATTCACCAACTATGTCAAAATGTATTCAAAAATATTTAAAAAAGTATGCAGGGTTGCAAAATCAATACATTTAAGTAATAATAAAATAAAGGTCACATGGAATGTAATAAATAGTGAAACAGGAAAAATAAAACCGCGTGACAATCATTATTCACTTACTGTAAATTCAAAAATAATTGATTCAGATCTTGATGTCGCTAACTCTTTTGAGAAATATTTTACTGAAATGCCTACAATTACAACTAATGCATTAAATTCCTCTCCATTAGAATCAGAGTTACTTTTAAAATGTAATGTAAATAAATGCAAGGCTATATTTAAATTTGAGCATGTTACCTCTGAAGACATCATAAAGACATTCAAATTACTAACTCAGAAAAAAACTTGTGACTTATGGGGTATATCAGTCAAAGTCCTTAGCGGAATTATTGATATTATGGCACCAATCTTAGCCATAATATTTAATAAGTGTGTTGACGAAGGGATATTCCCAGACTAAATGAAATATAGTAAAATAATACCACTTTTTAAAAATGATCCTAATAATTTTAGACCTATCTCTATACTGCCTGCCTTAAGCAAAATTTTTGAAAAAATTATGTTCAAT
Source organism: Apoda limacodes (assembly GCA_946406115.1). Classification (NCBI taxonomy): domain Eukaryota; kingdom Metazoa; phylum Arthropoda; class Insecta; order Lepidoptera; family Limacodidae; genus Apoda; species Apoda limacodes. The sequence goes on from OX291542.1 coordinate 888,889, forward strand.
CAGATGCTTAAACATTTTAACTTAAATGGATTACTTCATCCTCAACAGTTTGGTTTTACAAAAGGGCGTTCCACAACTGACGCAGGTGTTGCCCTTATACAGCATATATTTGCTGCTTGGGAACAGTCACAAAATGCTATTAGTATCTTCTGTGATCTATCAAAGGCATTCGACTGCGTGCAACATGAAACTCTTATACGGAAACTGAGACATTATGGTATTTCAGATTTGGCTCTTGAGCTTATCCGCTCATATTTGAGTAGTAGAATGCAGAAGGTTCAAATCAATGAAGTAAAATCCAATGGCTCTGAAGTAAAATTAGGAGTTCCTCAAGGTTCTATTTTAGGTCCTTTTCTATTTTTACTTTACATAAATGACTTGCCTTTCTTTGTGGAGAAGCTATGCAAGATTGTAGTATTTGCTGATGACACATCTCTTTTATTTAAAGTTGACAGAAATAAAACTAATTTTGACGACGTAAGTAGTGCGCTTTCTCAGGTTCTTCAGTGGTTTACGGCAAATAATTTACTTCTTAATGCGAAAAAGACTAAGTGTTTAAAATTTATGATGCCAAATGTCAGAAACATAAGTACAAAATTATCCCTAAATGAAGAAGAAATAGAACTATTAGACTCAACAGTGTTTCTAGGTATTACATTAGACAATAGGCTGCAGTGGAACCCTCACATTTCAGTTCTTGCAGGAAAACTCAGTTCAGCTGCCTATGCAGTTAGGAAAGTTAGGCAGCTTACAGATGTTGACACTGCTCGCTTGGTCTACTTTAGCTATTTCCATTCCGTCATGTCTTATGGCATTTTGCTTTGGGGTAAGGCAGCTGATATTGATACAGTCTTTTTTTTGCAAAAGAGAGCAGTACGGTCAATTTATAAATTAGGACCTCGAATTTCTCTTAAGGAACTATTTAGGGAAATTGATATTTTAACTGTTCCTTGCCAATATATCTTTGCTTGTATAATGTATGTACGCCAAAATTGTCACTTATTTGCTAAAAATAGTGACCTCCACAGTGTTAATACAAGGAATAAGGATAAAGGATAAAAGCTCTTTCGCAATACAAAGTATATTTTTCTACAATAAAATTCCAGAACATGTGGTTAATTTACCCTCAAATAAATTTAAAATATATGTCAAAGATAGTTTAATGAAAAAAAGCTATTACAAAGTTGATGAATACATAAATGATAAAAATGCTTGGAAAAATTAGAACTTAACTGATTTGTATTGGGGCATTTGAAATATTATGTTATAACCTAGTGTAAGGCTATATTGTATTTTTATATGATGTATAAAAGATTAACTAGTGAGTTTATTGCCGTTGCTTCTCGGTAGTAAAGCATTACGAACCTTCCAATCTTCTCCTCTTATATTTTGTTCCTTTACTACACACATTGTAACTAGTACAATCGAAGTTTTATTGGAGTTGCTTGAGTGTGTCATGCTCTCTCAAAGTGTCTCTGCGGTGGTGGCGTGTGTGTCGGGTCGTTACGTTCCCTAAAACATGGTTGAGCGAAGCGATGGCTGATTCATGTGTCATACTCGTGAACGGGTGCCGCCTGTGGAGGCTGGTCTGCTCTTGCAAACTTCTTTGTATTCTTAGTATTTAGTCTTACTTTTTTTGTTTTGTTTATTAATACTGTAAGACATTGATTATTTCTTAGTGATGAATACATAAACTGTCTTTTGTTTATATTAGTTACTTTTTTATGTTGTGCTTGTGCTTTATATTTCATGTTTTTTTATGTTTGTAATGGAAAGTGTCCTTTTATGATAGGGAGGGCATTTTCCAATATTTTAATTGGACGCTGTAAGAGAAAGGGAGAAAAGAAATGCCCTTGCTGAGTTTCTTGCCGGTTCTTCTCAGTACAAGGTCTCCCGCCCTGTAGACTTACGAACCGATGGCGTAGTGACATTCATAAGTACTCAATTATTGTAGCCTAAACTGAATAAATGATATTGAATTTGAATTTGTCTCAAAAGCTTGTGTAGTGAAGTTATGTCTATAAAATATATTAAATATAGCTTAATTATTTAATTTTGAAATTTAAACAAAAACGACAAGAGAAAAATAAAATAAACAAGATACAATCTTCTTCCTGAAAATTTAGAATACCTAAACGACCTTTAGTATTTTCCTGAAATCTTTTCAGTTTTTTTTTTTTTTTTCTGTTGTCTGAAAAGTAATATTCCAAAGAAGTCCCTACTTCATGAGCTCCGTTCTCGCCTTGTACTCATGAGCCTACTGAGCCAGAACTACGCTCAGCCTGCGAAACCATCCTAGCGACCTACTTGGGGTAGTTTCTAAGCTATAAGTTTCAAACCATCAAAACAGATTTCCAGATCATCTCATAGGTATCACACTGGGACTCAGACATAGGTTGTTCATTCTCTTCCTAAAATAACACCTATTACACAATCATACTTCTCCTCTAAAGTCTGTAGACATCCTAGACTTCTAAGTAATGCTGGACTCCTAAGACATAGAATATCTTAATATCAATGTTGAAAAGCAAATTTCAAACATTGTCTGTATTTACCTAGACTAGCATCTGTTCGTGACGAGCATTTCCAATACTATAACCACGTAGGAAACAATCATATGAGGTCTAACAAAAGCTGGAACGTGATTAACGGTTTCCTCCAGCTCAAAAATGACGTTGAACATAGCGAGGTGATTTAGCTGTGTTGTAAAGCCTCTAGGACGCTCCAGCGTTAGGGTGGTTTAAATTCCTAAATGTATGCAGTCTCAAAAAAATTTTTTTTTTTTTATGTTAAATTGAGATATTAAAATTACTTTTTAACTCTAGAAGTAATTATTTATGAGAGTAAACTTATATTTAAGAAAATTGTATTCGCTCATTTTTAATATTATTTAATTTGATGTGTTTCTAAGGTGTTAATTATGTATTATATATGGATTAATCTCTATCCGTTACTCCAAGAAATTCAATGACATGATTTAATTTAGAAGTCACAACTTCGAAGAATATTTAGGTAAATACCTATAGAATTTATGATTTCTCGACGAAAATGTATTTTTTTATATAGTTGTTGTATATTTCCTTAGCTGGATCATTTAGTTTTTAAATATTTTCATGTAGTAATAAGCTTTTCAAACGTTTCGTTTGAAAATCACTTAATGAAGATTTTATTTAAATTTTTAAGTAATTTTAATTACTTGGTTGAAATAATACACATCAAACAAAATAACATAACACTTTTACACACATTCAATCAATCACATAACACTTGTGTAAATGAATTCGATTTCAAAAGCTCGCCCCTACACCGACTAAATGATAAATCAAAATTGCAGTCGTTGTCGATGTCCACCTCTTCGGTTCGCTGTCACTGTCGAGATTTACTCCTCCAAACTATATAAAAGGGAAAGAAAACTCTACCTGAAACTTAAGATTCGTTTCAGGCCTAAGCTCCTAATTTATAAAACCATTTTGAGAAATGAACAAGAGAAAATACAGACAAAATGCAGGAAGATGAAGAAATATCCTCTTCTGTTGTACGTTCGTTCAGCATCTAAATAAATTATATATATAATAAATAGTTTACCTTATGTGGTGTTAAAAATATTTAAATCACCACGTTACTATTTAGAACACTAAACTAATTTTATTTTTAAAAGGCGCACTCATTTTTTTTAACAATTGTTTCACCTATTGTTCTAAGGTCTTTTATTTATTTATTATTAGACCGGTCGTCCCCAGACGAAAGCTAACGAATCACCGCTCAAAGTTCTACCCAATTCCTCATCTGAATTTTCAACCAATACCCATATCGTGGGATAAAACCAAGTTTATTTTGTTAAAATCTCCACTCGAACCCAAGATAAAGGTTTTCACGATTTTTTGTTCCAAATATTTACATAAATTCAACAACAACCATAAATTCAAAATATAATGCGTTTTCTCTCGGATTTGTTAGGGCTGGCAAAACTATATCATGTGATTTTTTTAATTTTTCTAAGAAAAATTATGAACTTTTCTATTTAGAAAAATCCATAAAATCGTGTCATCCTAACAATAACACTCTATTCTATTCATCCAGTAAGATTTTCTTATTTTGGATAAAATTTTATATAATTATGTATAAATTATTAATTTAATTGTTATATAACTCCTTCAGTTATAAATAAGATTTCCAAGTTTCATTTGATTATTCCCATTATTTTTAGATTTTTTCATAAATCTGTAGATTGTTAACATTAAACTGTATACTGTATAATTAAATTGTATACTCTTAAAATGTCTAATTTCTGTTCAGAATTTAAAGTCAGAATGTTGACTTTCTATGATTTATAGTTTCTAACAAATTAAATCAATAATATTGGTTTCTAATTTGTGTCAACCCTTAGGTTTGAATGTTTCAAAGACGTGTTACTGATATTCCTGTTAAACGTGGAGAATTTTTTAGGCACTCATATACGAAACTCGGCCAGTTTAACTTGGCCTGTGAAAAAAATTTCGTACTCAAGTATTTTTTACTCCGATAAAGATTGAAGCTTGTGTGCCCTGTGTCGAATTCTAGTCTCTTTTATGTATTGGAATTATTTTTAAATGATTTTACATACCTGTAGGATCACTTCATGAATTAGTGATTTCTACAAAGCGCCTCAAAAATTGCAAAGTCCAAGGAGTTATGGCTCCAACTCATGTAGAAGACATACTACTTGACTACAGCAAATTTTCTAATACAACACTTATTGTGATATTAAATATTCCCAAACAACACAAGGCACTCAAACAGTAAAATATATTAATAAAACATATGTATATGTGTGTCAGTGTATATGTGTGTTACTGTATATGTGTGTTACTGTATATGTGTGTTACTGTATATGTGTGTTACTGTATATGTGTGTTACTGTATATGTGTGTTACTGTATATGTGTGTTACTGTATATGTGTGTTACTGTATATGTGTGTTACTGTATATGTGTGTTACTGTATATGTGTGTTACTGTATATGTGTGTTACTGTATATTGTGGCGCATACCCTCATCCTTTTGTGGAGGCTTCTCCGCGATGTCGGCTCCTAAAACACACAAAAATAGGTTAATATTATGGTAAATAAATGATTTTAGGGTAAAATTAAAGAAAAATATAATAATACACCCTCCATTATTCTTAATCAAGTTGTTTATTCATTTATTTTACCAAAAAAAAATTACAATAATAATTTTAACCTAAAGGTATAAATTCCCCGACCCCTTTGCCGGTTAAGAGAAAGCCTAATTTATTTTATTTTATTATTTATATATATATATATATATATATATATATATATATATATATATACAATATGTAACGGAATACCCCCAAATCCCTTAAAGGGGTTGTAGGGTATCCAGTACACAAGCATTTAGTAATGGGCCCAAGGGTGAAATCATTATTAACCTGAAGCATCCGCAGCTTTCAGAAATTTGGTGAAAGCTTGAAAAGAACTTCTCCTTAAACTCAGCTGTGTGGGGGTCGATAACCGGTCATCTAAATCATATTTCTATTTTTACCTACAGGTGATGTCTCTGTGAGGCTAATTTAATCAACAAAAAAGTAGTTTAAGACCTTTTGCCTTAACTTTTTATTTTTAAATTTATGAGTGAAATGACAAGAAAATGATTAACAAATAATTTATACATCGTAAAATGTTTTTTATCGCTAATAAAGATACATGTTTCGTTATTTTAATTTATTAATATGCATATTCAATTCAGAATATTAGTGCAGACCGGTCTAGTAATTACTAGCCACGTAACATGCAACATGTTAAAATTGTGTAATCATAAATTTTAATTACAATAAAAACTTAGTCAATGTCGCTACTGCGATCCGTTGTTCTTTAAAGAACCCGGATATCAGAAATTGTGCAGAGTGAGAGGGAAGATTTTTCTCTTTTCTGCACATATTTTATCTAAAGGGTTTTTCATAAATAATTACTTGTTTTTTGTAATTAACGAAAAATTAGTTTAAATCTTACAATAGTGAAAAGATTCCATCAGATTTTTTTTACAGAATATAAATTAAATAAAAAATAATAAAAATAAATTAATTTAAATTTTAATAAAAATTTAATAAAAATTTATCAGAAGGCTTAGCTCTCTCAAAACGTGAGTGAAATAATAAAATAATTTTTACTAGATCATATCTCATAATTTTGTACCCATTACACCTAAGCTATTAGGGCAATTGAGTTCATTAAAATTGTCATAGCAGTCGTTTTTAATGTGAGCTTCTAAATTCCATGTACCAGGATTTCATAGAACACTGTTAGCATTTCGGACAAAGTTGATAAAAGAACAAAACGGTACCCCAATTTTCGGAATAAAGGATTCGCGCTAATAATTTGCTCTACGACGATTGGTCAATTATGGTCAACGCCCACCTGGAGCCTGGGTTGTTTGGGAATTCTCGGCAAAACTACCATACAATTGGGAATTATGATCACTATTAGCAATCACAAGAATTTCACTTTGTAATTTTTGCAAAATAAGTAATAGCTACTTCTTAGTTTTTAATAGTCGTATTACAAAAAATGAAACATCTATAATGTCCCGTTCCCGTTTACGCTTGTATTCACACATTCATTTTCAGGTAAATCTTATTAAATAACTTTTTGCCTGTCGATCGTAATCATGATTTGTTAAAATGAATAGATGATGATAAAGAAAACAAACTTAAGACCCTCGGAGTACCTAGGATAGGATTTTGTTACCTGTGTAGAGTCGGCACAGATAACAGAATACCTACCTACTAATCGCGTCACAAAAAATCATACCTACTTTTAATAACATATCCAGGGATCAAATCAAATTATATTCAATATTATTTGAATTTAGTATGTTGCTGAGAACACTTTTGAATCGTCGATACCATCTTTTTAACAACGTGAATTTGTGCCGAAAAGAGCCGGCAAGATTCTTAATTAATATTATGAAAAGTAATTATACAATACTTTGATAATCAACTAACAAGTAGGTATACAATCTGTATTGTCTGTATTGTGTATTATATTTTACAATGTCTTATCTACAGATGGTACAAAAAAAACGCTGTATGGCAACAGTTTTTAGTTTAAAACGTAATAGCACAACCTGGACAATAGGTCCTGTACCTACATACTACATTCACTTTATCTATCGATCAAAATCTTCAGTCAAAAGCCGACGGCACGCGACTTGACGTGAAGCCACTGTTTTGTTTGAATTAAATATGAGTGAAATTCGTTATTTAAGTTGTTTTTTTAATAAAATGGGTGAATTTCATTAGCAAATACAACAAGATGATTCTGCGTGTTGGAGTCTTTGAAAATAACGATTTGGGTCGAGGGCAAGATATGTATGTAGAGCGTTTTATCAACGGGAGACCAACGCAAGCAACAAAGGTTTCCGTCATATGATGCCTGCAGAAGCATGTCACTGCGGCTACAAATACTATTATCTGTGCTGCGGCTGTGCTGTGGCTGGCACATGCTACTCTTACGGTGTGAAGATTGAAGAAGAGGATAACAGTCGCGTTTAACTTCATAACAGTGGAAATGCTACGACATGTACCTATCATAATGGAGGCAACTTTGAATCATTTTTGTAAATGTTACGTACCTACGGGATGGAAGCAAATGTTTGAAATAGAAGTTAAAATACTCAAAAGTTTTTTTTTGTTTAGTTCAGTTCACTTTGAACCGCTTGTGTGAAAACGTGAGTGCGTACGTACCTAGCTAATTTTTAAAATGGGAAGTTAAAAAGGGTTTTAATCCAATGTTTTAATAAATGAAGGCTACTTTGAATCATTTTGTGAATTAAGATAGGTAGCTACATAGGTAGTTAAAGTTTGAAAAATAAGATAAGTACAGACTTAGTGAATGTACCTATGTCATTGAACCATTCTTGTTAAAACTGAAATTTTTTAATGCAGTGCTTAGTGAAAAAGTTAAGTGATTTACAGAAGTAAGCTGCTGCTGAAGCTTTTTAGTTAAGTAGGTAGCTTTTAGCCCAGCCTGTTTTTATTTTTGCGTAGCGTCGCACTAATTCGCGTTTCTACGCCGAAAAAAGTACCGGGAACACATAAACGACAGGAGCGTACACGTTGTAGGTAGATGATTGTGTAACTGGAGTCGTACGAATTCAAAAGAACTAGATTCTCATAAATTAGCGGGTGGCATATACTAAAGTTCATTAAACTTCATGGTCAAGTCAGAAACGTAAAATTATTTTATGAAATTAGTATGAAAAACTGAAATGCCGATTTTCAGCCTGAAACTTTGAATAGTGATTGCTGAGTAGGTGCACTCTTGCCCCCTTTAGGGATTTGGGGCATTTCCGTTACACTCTGTATATATATAAACATAATCATTAATAGTTTAATTACTTAATTTATATTTATTTCATTAAATGAATTGTACGTCGATAGAGTAGGGTTTTATTATTTAGCAGATTCAAATAAATTAGTCTACTCTTGGATGGGGTTTGGCTAATCTTTCTTCGTGAAGCTTTACAAAATAAGCTTACAACTAAAAATATAAGATAAGAGAGAAAAAAAAACCAAAAACTATCACTAGACCTTAACGACCAAAACAAATAAAGAAAACTAATATCTAAAATTTCTTAATTACAAAATTATGGTTAAACAAAATTTCTTTAAAAATGAATCTAACACAAAAAAGTAATAAATTCTAAATTCTATATCCATGACTCTGACCATGACTCTGACCATGACTCTGACCATGACTCTGATGAAGAGTGTTATTGTGACATTCTTCGATATTTCCTAATCTGTTTGCGCATTTCTTATGTGAATAATGGTAATAAATCATTTGGATATTCCCTAATTCTCTATTAAGACGTTCAGTGCTGTTCGGCCTAGGGTTATATACCGAAAGAAAGGTACAACGAATACCTAAATTTTCCAATCCCTTTTGCCATTTTTCCGAACGAAACTGTGACTCGTTATCGGTTACTACACATTCAGGTTTTATGATTTTACTGAAATTTTCTATTTTCGATAATACAGAAATTAACAAATTTAGAAAAGATGTGTTGTATGACAAATATGTATTGACATCCAGATCTCGCCTTTGGCAAAGGTCCATAGAGTTCTGCCATTACCTTCTGACCTATTTCTTCGCTAAGAACCGGTTTGCACGACCCTACCGTATTACAATTATTTATCTTCGCTTATTGACAATCATGACATGATTTCAATAAATCTTTGACTCGCTTATTAAAACATGGCCAGTTAAATTTTGATTGTAATATTTTTAATATCTTACTAACCCCTATGAATTCATCTACTAAAATGTCCGGTTTGACTACTCTCTTACCTCTTTCATTTGGACCAGAAACATATAAAATCTGATTAATTAATATATAAATCCCTGAATTTGATTTGACAGGTATCTTTTGATCAGGTTTTGATATTAAATTATTATTTTATTCAAATTGGATTCATTTCTTTGATGTTGAGAAATATTTTCCAAAAATTCAGTCATTTTTATCTCACTTTCAAAAACAGCAACCTCCAAAAATTTAGTTTTTTCTTCTTGTACAGTGTTAGCATCACAAGAATAGCGTGAAATTATATCGGCAGCAATATTCTGTTCAATTGTATAATCAAATTGATTCAAAAATACTAGCCACCTAACGACTCTATTGCAATGCATTTTCCAACTTTTTAGGAATGTAAGAGCATAATGATCAGTCCTTATAATAAGTTTGACCCCTCTTAAATAGGTTTCAAATTTTTTTAAGCAATAAATGATAGCCCACATTTCTTGTTCAGAGACCGTCCATTTAGATTCAGCTTCACTAAACCCTTTGCTACAAAAACCTATCACTTGGTGATCCCATTTTCGTCTAACTGATATAAGCAACCACCCAGTGCGACCCCCGAACTATCTGTTTGAAGATAAAAAGTTTTACTAGGATCCCGATATTTTAATATTACCAATTTAATAAATAAATCTTTTATGTTATCATAGTGATTTTGTTGATCGACGCCCCACTGCCACTTAACTCCCTTTTTTAACAACTCACACAAAGGTTTTGTCGTGCCGCCGTATTTATTTATGAAGCGCCTATTATAATTACACAGACCAAGAAAAGCTCTAAGATCTTTCACTTTTCTTGGAGTAGGAAAATCCTTTATAGATTTAGTTTTGTCTACGTCCATTTTTATACCTTCTAATTAACCTGACGCTCGAGGAGTTAAACATACTTCCTGTTATCACCCTTCGATGAAATTTCACATACTTACTAATCTCGGATGACAATACAATATTCCACAGTTACTTTGACCAACAACCCTGGTACAAATCTGGGAGGGGCCCAGCGTTGTACCAGGGGTACAACCTAGAGGTGGAGGTGAAAAATTGAAAAATCTTCAAAATAGGTATCCGGGAGTTACGAGGGTCACAGATCACGAATTTGATGTTCATTTTGATGTTATCACCTCTTGGCAAAATCGCAGGAAGTGCACCTGAAGGTGGACATTAGGGTGGAACGTGAAAAAGTGAGTACTTTGTTGTGTTACATATACATATATTGTTATCAGTTTACCTTTATTTAATTAGCTGGAACTTTTACACGTTCTATCCTAATGTCGGTGCACTTCCTGCATCTGCCAAGAGGTGATAACATCAAAATAAACATCAAATTGAATATGTATTAAGTATAAATTTTTTAATTAACTTTAATTTTTAAACAAAGTTACGAGTTACTGCACCTTGCCTTAAGAGAATTATACAGTAAAAGTTCAAATTTTTTTTTTTTAAAGATTTTGTAAATGAGATAATAAATAAGCCGTCACGTGGATATAAAAAAAAATATATTCATTTTGAAAAATTAGTTTTTACTTTTTAATTATTTTCGGTTAGATTGAATTTTTATATGATTCTAATGTTTTAAGAAAAGCAAGTTTTTTAAAAAAAAATTTTACTTTATTTTTACTATTAGCGGACAACCCAATTTGAAAATAAGCATTTTTTAAATCTAAGGAAGATATATAATTTACCCCATTAAATTGTTGTAAAACTTCTGAAATAATTGGCGGTTTTTCAACCTCCTTTTCTATTCTTGTATTTAACTCCCGCGCATCTAATAAGATTCTTATTGGACCGTCCTTTTTAATGGTATAGGTTAAAAGGCTAGAATAAGGATATTGAATGCGAGGAAACAGAAATAGGAAGCTCTATACCTACACTTCCGGAAATGTCTGTACAGATAGGATTAAAGAGCGTTTCATGTTTAATAGATACAGGTTCACAAAAAACAGCAATTTCTAAGGATTTATTAGATGAATTAGAATCTCTGAAATTAAATTTTTCGGTCATGAATATAGCGAATTTACAATTAAAGGGAGCTATAGGACAAAAATCGACAAAAATTAATAAACTTGTATTAATTCCCATTGTGATTAATGGAAAATTATTAAATACACCTTGTTTAGTGGTAGAAAAATTAATTAAACCTATCATTTTAGGATATAATTGGTTAATAGAAAATAAAGTAATTATCTATTGTGGAGATCAAAATAAACTTTCAATCGGTTGTCTTAATAATGAAACTATATTGTTAAGTTTAACAAAACTTAGACAACAGGGAATTTTCACTACATCTGTGTCGTGTAATTCAATAAATTTAACGAGTCCAAGTCCTGGAAATCACTTTTTCATTAAGTGATCCTACACTGATTTATCTGAAGGGCAACTAAAAATATATTTGGATGTATCTATATGTAGTTTTGGTATTTTACCTGTAAGACTATCCAATCACGGGATTGCATTTGCACGAAACATCTTTCGATCGATCGTGTAAGCATGACAATTGCCAATACTCATAACATTTAGTTCAGTAGGAATAACCGATAAAGAAAATTTTTGTTTCAGAGATTTAATCACTTAAATTGAATGACTGCCTGAATCCAGTAAAGCGCGTACCTTGAGCACTTCTTTAGTTTCCAGATTAATGACTGCAATTAGGGCAGTTGACAATAGTACCTGGCTAGTAACTTCTTAAGAAGAAGAACTAAGTTAACTATGGACTCAGTATTTTGTGTTTCAGTAAATTGATTTTAGAATCAGTATTGTTGCATTGCAACAACGTATTGTGGCGTTTTTTGCAATACCTACAGGCCCCATGCGACAATCACTAACGGGGTGACCCTATCTTAAGCAGTTAGAGCATAATTTGTGTTTATTAATGTCAGTATACTTTACTTTTATGTTATTTGATCTAAAAGTTGGACAGTCAAACTAGATTATAGTAAAAACTATATTAGTGTCTGGCGTTTGCAGAGCTTGAGGGGCAGCCCCCCAATAAAGCTCTCAGTGATGAACTTCTTGGGGTTTGGCAGGGGGTTCCGCACACTGGAGGAGGCCGGCTCGACCGTGTACTTCTGCAAAACAGCTGCTACACCTGCCATGGCCTGTATTTGACCTAATCTTGCACCTGGAATTACAAACAAGTAAATAATTTAGAAGGCCAGAACACCATACTTGTCGGCGACGATGTGACATGCGAGTACAAAAGCTACACAGAGCACAAGTGCGTCACGTGGACAACGATACTAGCGACACCTACTAATCGATAATGGTGCTTTGTCTCATACATCGTGCGCCAGTCTTGCCACGAACGTCGCACAGTGAACAATTGCCAAGAAACTGTCGAAAGGCTTTGTTAGATTGTTATAGTGATAAAATGTGATTTAAGTGCCATATAAGTTTAAGTGCCTAATGTTATAATTACTTATTACCTCAATTGAGGCAGTATTTTCGGTTTGCTTGACCCAAAAAACCTTCAAGTTACAGCTTAAGGCTCTGGCTCAATTCCTGATGCACCTTCATCAGAGTGGAAGTTCGGGCAACCGAAGACATGGGTTTTCTAAAGTTTGCTTTTAAAAATGCGTGTCTGTAGGATTCGTTCACTGAGCGCAAATTCTATATAAGAAGAAATTTACTGATCGATCAACGTACAGCTTAAACCGCTGGGTCTGGAAGCATGAAATTTTGCACAGAATGTGCACTAAGAAGGGGTTTTGGAAATTAATTCCCTTAGAGGGTGAAATAGCGGTTGGAAGTTTGTGTGGAAATCCGTTATTTTTAAAGGTAAATACATAAAATTGGGTATTTGGCATAATGATTGAAAATCAAATCATCAAATTACACCGTTTTTAGCAAATCTTCCCCTAAAGGGGTGAAATAGGGGTTGAAAGTGTCGATATTTTTATTTCTAGAGACTTGAAGTTTAGTACAGAGGTTTCTATTATGACGTACGTGAGCATTAACAAAGGATTTTATAAAATTCATTCCTTAAGGGGGTAAAATAGGGGTTGTAAGTTTGTATGACACTTGTCCGATTTTAACCTTAATGCATAAAAATTGATATTTGGCCTTCAAGTTACAAAATTTAGATTGAGGTGTTATGTATCGTTGCTATCAGGACCGCCTTACGCTTAGAGAATTGGACCGCACCCTAGAGGCATTACTCTGTGGTCAGATCAATACCATGAAGTTTATATATAAATGACACAACCATATATAAGCTTCTAGGTCATAACGGTGCAATTTTTTATTAGATTAATTTTTGCTTATACATAAGGTTTTGTATTTTTTTGCAATAAACATCAACTTGTGCCAAGTGAAACGGAGGATCACACATACTTTAGGTTGTATTGTTTTGTTTATATTTTAATTATAAGTTGCAGAACTTGTCCCTACCTTTTATTTCCTCTCTCAGTTTAAGTTGTAATTTTTGGGCTCCTTTTAAGTCCCCTTAGAAGACATAGGATAGACAGATGCGGTACAAGTACGTACAACAAGAGTACAAATTGAGGTAAGTCGCATTGTAGTTTAATTTGGGTTTAGCTTGTACTTGTTGAAGTGTCATCATTGACAAAACATCCCTGGTACCCAGAGAGAGTGCCTTTGGTACTTTTGTTGTACCTACCTACATATCAAATTTACCTACATATAAAAAATGTAACCAAGTATTGTCGATCTCATCGAGAATTTATTCGGTTCTTAGAGAATAGAAAATAAACGATTTTCAGTCAGATGTTACAACAAAAGAGTTTACACATCAATTCATGATGGTGATGATGAGGACGTTTGCGTGGTTTTCCGGAATTTTGAAAAAAAACAATATCTGGTTCAAAAATTAGTACAACGAAACTAAAACCTGCTTACATATTACGTCGAGACTAGGGTCAACATTTCGGTACAAGCTGTAACGTGGTATTTCCAAACCCATCCGGAACTGCATAGTTTTTCACAAATTGAGTTCTGGTCAAAAGCACAACAGAACTAGAGGCTGTTCACGTAATATTATATAGAGATTGTGTTAGAGCAAAGAGGTTGATAATCTGTTTATGAAGTTTGTGCAAAGAGGATGTAATCTCATAACCGTGACATTTGTCATTAGAGTGACTTTGTGAACACAAATTCTGTTGGATTTGAGAGAGGTCAACCGATGCAAAACTCAGTTACGAGTTTACCGTCAGTAGAAAAGCTTCACGGTAGTTCCGATTATAATAGGTGGAAGTTTTTAGGAAACTTTATCTGATTTATGAAGAATTATTGGAGTACAGAATTACATCACGAGATGCTAGTAATGTTTTAGGAGTAAAGAGAGACCATAAATGTTTGCTAGTCAGGCCGTATTGCCTTGTTTATAAAACGGCTAGCAAAAACGGCAAAAAAGCTTGGGGTGCCTTTAGGACAGCTTTTGAAGACAAGGGTGTTAACAATCGCTGTAGACGTCTATCGAAGTTGACTAGCCTAAAACTGGAGCAGTTTTCATCACTCAAAGATTATTTAACAGCAACAATGACGGTAGCACAGCAACTTCGCAACCTAGGAAAGGAAATTAATGACGAACTCCTTGCTGCCCTGATGTTTCAAGGTTTGACTGACTCATTTCAGTCTATGAGAATGGCTATTGAAAAATCAATATAGTTTTTACCACAGATTACCTTAATTAGAATGTGTAGCTTGTGTAAAAAGGAAACAAACGAAGCACCCTTTTAAAAAGGTCGGTGCTAGTAGAGATAATGTAGTTCTTGGGTTAGTGCATACAGATCTGTGTGAACCTCTGAGCGATAAGTCGTTTAGAACTTTTATTTCTGACCTTACAAGCAAGACTTGAAATAGGACTTTTGATAAAGTAAAAGAACTTACTAACTTTGCTGAAACTCAGACGGGAAAAAAGCTGAAAATTCTACTGTCTGACAATGGCACGGAGTATGTAAATGAGCGGATGTATGACGGTGTAGCTGAGAGACAAATAGGACGATCAAAGATAAGGCATGTTGCAGAAAGCACGGCAAACAATTCTGGGAGGAAGCTGTGAACACAGCAGTGTAACTTAAAAATAGGTCACCCACACTGGCAGTCAAAGGTAAGACTCGAGAGGTGATGTGGACTGGAAGAAAGGTAGACTTAAGTCTAATTAGACTTTTTAGATGCAAGTCTTCCCTTCATGTTCCAGACCGGAAACGAACAAAGTGAGACTCTAAAAGCAAAGAGTTACTGCACGTTGGGTACTGCGCGATCATTAAAAGGGTTATCGTCTAATTGATCCATCTACAGGCAAAATGTACAAGGGTAGAGATGTGGTATTTTTCGAAAATCAATGGTACCACACCAGAAGCGAAGGAACTAACTGACGAAAAGAGGTTCTCCCGCTGTCTGATGCTGAAGAAATGGAAGGTCTAGTCCAAGAAGTAGCTGAGAGAGACTCAAAACCTGTGGAGTCTATTCTTGAACTGGAAGTGCAGAAAAGTGATAATGCTATATCTGCTGTGATCTGTGATAGGAGATCAGATGATGAACCACCACAGAATGATTTAGTTGAAGTAGAAGAACCTATAAGAGAACATGAAGAGATACCAATAAAACTGGCTTGTACTGAAAGCAACGAAGAATTTTAAGGGAGAAGATACCCTCAGAGGCAAAGGAAACAAAAATAATTTCCTGACTTCGTTACTTACCAAGCTGCGATAGGAATGAATAAGCCACTGAGCATCAAAGACGCACTGTTAAGAGATGACAAAGAAAAGTGAAAAGTAGCAATTAAGGAGGAGCTTGCAGCTCTGAAGAAGACATGGATACTGGTAAAACCACCGAAATTGTGCAACGTCGTTGATTCTAAATGAATATTTAGTAGCAAAAACGAGGCGGGGGAACAAAGCGATATAAAGCTCGACTTGTCGCATGTGTTTTTAGCCAGAGAAGAGTGTAGACTATCACGATACGTTCTCACCAGTTGTAATACATATCAAATCAAATCAAATCTAAAACATTTATTTCGGACTAAACTATCCATATGGTGTTAGTAACAAATATAAACTAATTGACTAAAATTAGTAGCATACACATTCTCTTTTAAATATTTTTAATTATTATAATTTCTAATTAACTCCGGTTAGACCGGTTACAATTGCGTACGCATATGCACCCAGTGCTTCTGCAATAGACAGTCCAGCCTGTTAGCAACCACTTTCAGGATGCTGTTGTGGCTGCCACGGATGCGTCGCATTACAGAGGCGTTTCTCATACGTAAAATAGCGTGAAAACCATCCGTCCGCGCCTCTGTAAGCATAGCAGACGCGCTACAATATCTCGGCAACCCCATCAGCATACTGAATGCATTATTATATTGCACTTTCAAAATATTGAGCGTTCTTTTTGTGTAGTTTACCCACGTTTACATAGCTCGTTACGAATTTTAGTGGCTTTAGCTGTAGAATTTTTTACATACAAATTTTAATTACTTTTAAAATATTTACAAAAAAAACTATGGTCTACCGACAAATTTTTGTTTTTCAATGATATATATACTGATATTTAATATACTATCATTTAAAAAATGTTTCGAGTAAAAATAAACATCATAGTCAAAGTGCAATTTTACCGACTTTTTTCTTTTAAAGGACAAAGAGGTCTAAAGATTTATCTTCGGAAAAAGCATTACAATGAAACTCGAACTGATTTAGCAGCATCTGCATCTGCATCTGCATCTGCAATTCCTGTTACAATCCAAAATCAAAATAACAATAGTAATAACCAAATCTTTTGGAAAACCACTGTCCTCTTAGAGGTCAGTGTGGGAAACTCAATACCGGTCATAAAACTCAATACCGGTCATAAAACTCAATACCGGTCATAAAACGAATTCCTAGGGTGCTCGTATATCTGTGGCACAAAAACTGTCGCAAAATAAAAGTGCTGTTGAAAGCACAGTGCATGCCTAGGAAGTGTTCCTAACTTTCGCGTACCGAATTATTTACATTAAACATGACAATAGTAACAAAACTTCTCTTACTTAAAGAATTAAGCAAAACTGTAACAACAATTTTGTATTCCATAAAAGTCGGTTTACCAATAAAACCGAAAGATACCGAGTGGCAGGATCTACACTTAGTGATGGAAATACACAAGGCGCTGCGCGTGCGCTTTTTTCTAGTGACTTAATTACTCCTTACACTATAGACACTGTAAATGCACTTAAAAGTAAACATCCACCTTCCACAGATGATGTCTGTCGCCTTGTCGCTTTAAAACAGATATTAAGAGCTGTTATGTCCTTTCGCAGTGGCTCCACAGGTGGAATGAATAGTCTATAACCTCCACATATAAAAGACTTAATCAATGGTACTTGTGGTGAAGCCGGCAGTACGAGAAAGCATTACGAACCTTCCAATCTTCTCCTCTTATATTTTGTTCCTTTACTACACACATTGTAACTAGTACAATCGAAGTTTTATTGGAGTTGCTTGAGTGTGTCATGCTCTCTCAAAGTGTCTCTGCGGTGGTGGCGTGTGTGTTGGGTCGTTACGTTCCCTAAAACATGATTGAGCGAAGCGATGGCTGATTCATGTGTCATACTCGTGAACGGGTGCCGCCTGTGGAGGCTGGTCTGCTCTTGCAAACTTCTTTGTATTCTTAGTGTTTAGTCTTACTTTTTTGTTTTGTTTATTAATACTGTAAGACATTGATTATTCCTTAGTGATGAATACATAAACTGTCTTTTGTTTATATTAGATACTTTTTTATGTTGTTCTTGTGCTTTATATTTCATGTTTTTTTATGTTTGTAATGGAAAGTCTCCTTTTATGATAGGGAGGACATTTTCCAATATTTTAATTGGACGCTGTAAGAGAAAGGGAGAAAAGAAATGCCC
Organism: Apoda limacodes; assembly: GCA_946406115.1. NCBI lineage: Eukaryota > Metazoa > Arthropoda > Insecta > Lepidoptera > Limacodidae > Apoda > Apoda limacodes. The sequence continues at coordinate 907,091 of OX291542.1, forward strand.
TTGCTGAGTTTCTTGCCGGTTCTTCTCAGTACAAGGTCTCCCGCCCTGTAGACTTACGAACCGATGGCGTAGTGACATTCATAAGTGCACAATTATTGTAGCCTAAACTGAATAAATTAAATTGAATTTGAATTTGAGGAACGTTTGTGCAAAATGTCATGCTTCAAGACACAGCGGTTCAGCTGTACATTAATCGATAAGTCAGTCAACCAGTCAATTTCTTCTTTTATATAAATATAGCTGAACCGGCGAACGTTGTTTTTTTTTTAAAACAACCTAATAGGGTTGTACTATTTCAGAAACCTTCCCCGGCGTGTGCATAACAACTTACCAAAATTTCATTACAATCGGTTTACCCCTATTGCGCGAGTCCGACTCGCACTTGACCCTTTTTTTCTCAGGAACCTTCCCCGGCGTGTGTATAACAACTTACCAAAATTTCATTACAATCGGTTTACCCTTATCGCGTGAATCCGACTCGCACTTCACCCTTACAGTAAAACCTTATCTTATCGGATGCCTACGTCATGCAAAGAACACACCCTCCAAGTTTCAGGTCTCTACGAACAGCGGTTTAGGCTGTGCGTTGATCTGTCAGTCATTCAGGACAAAGCCTTTTATATGTATAGATATTTCATTCTTTGGCTTGTTGCTAAAGTCTGCTGTCAAAATTATGCATCTGCACTTCAAGATTATTTTTAATCAATACACCTAGGACTTTTGTAGAAAATAAGGGAGGTCAAGTGTAACTAAAAGTGGATATTAAAAACGATTCAAAGACATTGCACATGACATTAAAATAGTTAATAAAAGTTCACTTCAAATGTTCAAATATGGCTTAATACATAATTTGGCACTGTATGATTGTTCCTAATTTTACATATTTTCTCAGCTATTATCCGCTTTGGAAACATCCAAATTTACTAGAAAATGTAGACTAAATGTTATAAAAAAACTACTAACTTCAATTTTAAATATAAATTTTGATATCATTACCAGCTTTTTTAACATCTATCCATAGTAGATACTTTACCTTTAGCAAGTAAAATTATTTCCAAATCTTTGGATGTTTTCGAAGTGTTGCACCTAATTGAAGCTCGTAACGATTGGGCAATAGTCTGAACAAGTACTCCACCAGTCACCTTAACCTCACAAAAGCTGTGGGACCGCTGTGTAAACTGATACAGTATTATCTAATTGAAATATCATCTAGTTCTTCAGAGTGTGCTCGCCTCGTAGCTGTAGCTGTAGCTGTAGCTGTAGTAGCTGTAGCTGTAGTAGCTGCAGCTGTAGTAGCTGCAGTTGTTGTAGCTGTAGTAGCTGTAGCTGTAGCTGTAGTAGCTGTAGTAGCTGTAGTAGCTGTAGCTGTAGTAGCTGTAGCTGTAGCTGTAGCTGTAGCTGTAGCTGTAGCTGTAGCTGTAGCTGTAGCTGTAGCTGTAGCTGTAGCTGTAGCTGTAGCTGTAGCTGTAGCTGTAGCTGTAGCTGTAGCTGTAGCTGTAGCTGTAGCTGTAGCTGTAGCTGTAGCTGTAGCTGTAGCTATAGCTGTAGCTGTAGCTGTAGCTGTAGCTGTAGCTGTAGCTGTAGCTGTAGCTGTAGTAGCTGTAGCTGTAGCTGTAGTAGCTGTAGCTGTAGCTGTAGTAGCTGTAGCTGTAGTAGCTGTAGCTGTAGCTATTTGCTAGCTAATTTATTATAGTTTAGGGGCGTCTTGTAGTTCTCATAGCTGCCAGTGCGATAGCCACCAGCACCATGCACTGTCACGCCAGAGAAGCGTAGGCCGCATACCCACCATGCAGTCATTAATGACATTGTCCGGAAGACATGAAGCCCTTCTTGAATTATCAACGGTACGTATATCTGTAAAACACTTACCTAGTTATTTGGTAAATTATATTAAGATACCATAGAGCACATTTGTTTTAAGTGCAATTTTCGTAATTTTACTGGAGAGCGTTTTGAAAGTGTAACGTAACATATCACTAAAATCTTTTAACTTTTTGTTTTAATTTTTTGTGTGTGTAAAAAAATAAATTATCTGCTAAATTTCGCACGAGGTTCCATTCTAATGAAAAGGTAATAAGATTTTTAAGAACAAGAACATTTGCACTGCCTTTATCACAATTGCCCAGAGATTATAACCCGACCGTGCACTTACTTAGCACTTTGGTGTCGTCGCTGTTACTGGATCTAGGATACCTACTTATGTCAGTCAAAGAATATTCTGAATTATTGTATTTATAAACTCTTTGTCGGCTCCGTCGCTCAGTGGGTAATGACTAATGACCCAACTGCTGAATTGAAAGGGCATGGGTTCTATTCCCGCACAATACAAATATTTATGTTATAAACACTTGTGTTTGTCTTGAGTCTGGGTGTATTTATAAGTATGTATGTATGTGTGTGTATATTATGATATGTATATATTTACAAAAAAAAAGTATATAAGTAATTGGATCCGTTGTCTGGTTTTGATATAAAACAAGCTTTGCTTATTTTGAGAGCACACGGCGCTGTGTGTTATGTCCGAACACATTTATTTATTTTTATTTACTGACTGTTTTATTGTAATCTCGACACAAACTGTAAACAGCCTCTAGTTTTGTTGCGCTTACTTTTGACTAGAAATTGATTGTCTTCTAATTTCCGACAAACCACGAAGTTTCAGACGCTCTTGCAAATATCAAGTTACAGTCGAAAACTATCAATGCGGTTCTTCCGGTTCTGTTGTGCTTACTTCTGACCGGAAATCTTTTCTTCTAAATTATTATAAGAAGGATGATGACGGTCTGTTGTGCTCAGTTCTGTGTATTAAACTAATTAGGTATTTGCTCAGGTGCTCAATTCTGTGTATTAAACTAATTAGGTATTTGCTCAGGTGCTCAGTTCTGTGTATTAAACTAATTAGGTATTTGCTCAGGTGCTCAGTTCTGTGTATTAAACTAATTAGGTATTTGTTTAGGGGCTCAGTTCTGTGTATTAAACTAATTAGGTATTTGCTCAGGTGCTCAGTTCTGTGTATTAAACTAATTAGGTATTTGCTCAGGTGCTCAGTTCTGTGTATTAAACTAATTAGGAATTTGCTCAGGTGCTTAGTTTTGTGCATTAAACTAGAGGTCTTTTTTCGCAGGTTTTTCGACTTTAATTTTATTTCTGAAATAATATGCGAGATGTAGCTTCCGATGTCCAGGTTTGACTAGCTTTTTTTAATAATTGCAAAATTGGTCACCCTTTCATTTATAGCCTATGTCACGAAACTAAAAATAATGAGTAGGTTTGAAGATTACCTCCAACAAACTTACATACTACAAACTTACATACTACAGACTTACATACTACAAACTTACATACTACAAACTTACATACTGACAAACTTATCAAAACGTTACCTCTTTATAATATTAGAATAGACTACGTCCTGCAGTCGGACGAGTCAGACAACAGCACACGCAACGACCGGTTTCTAAATCGAATTGTGTTACAATAATATAACTAGCTGACTAGCTGACTCTGCAAACGTTGTTTCTTTTTTAAAACAACTGCCGCACCAACCTATTGTGAAAAGGTTGTACTAATTTAGAAACCTTCCCCGGCGTGTGCATAACAACTTCCCAAAATTTCATTACAATCGGTTTACCCTTATTGCGCGAGTCCGACTCGCACTTGACCCTTTTTTTTCTTTCTCAGAAACCAAAGATGACATACGTATAAGTCATCTTTGTCAGAAATATTCCGCGGCGTGTGCATAACAACTTACACTAACTTATATACTACGGTGACTTTCGAGACATTCCAATTTTAAAGAGTATAATTGCTATCGGATTCGGATTCGTAAAATCGGATTGAGTTTTCAAACATGTGTCAAAATAAAATGTAATTTAAATCAAAAGCACTAAGGAGTAGGTATTGATATCTACTTTGAGGCAAATCACCGCCAAAATAACTTTATACCCCTTATTTAACCCCGTTAGGAGATGAATTTCAATAAAATACGAAACACGTCTCGCATCAATTCTGTTAGAAAAGGTTTATGCAAAATTTGAAGTAAATTGGACCAAGATTCAAGTCTCTACGATGAGCGGTTTAGGCTGTGCGTTGATCCGTCCGTCATTTAGGACAAAGCCTTTTATATGTATATATTTTAAAGAAATATAAATGTATAAACGGATCAAAACTGCGTAATTATAATAGTAGAAGGTATACCTAATACCTTTTTTGTGGCGTTTCGGATTGTCGGTACCTACCTACACACAACATTGACTACGTCATGAGACATGACACTGGTGTCCGATGCTTATAGTTAATAACAACTACAGACTTTACTTAAAAACATCCGGGTGCAGGGCAGTAACCCCAGCCAATCGAGCAAAAGACGAGCAAAACACAACAGCGGCGACTGTAACATCCTTGCTTGTAACAACTTTCAATATGCGAAATATACTTTATTGTTTTTTCTCTATACACAGCATAATACTTATTGTGCACAAATAATAATAATATAATAAAGCCTTTTTATTCCATATCCTTCGGTTGCATACAAATGTTAGTTAGTATTCTTAGTATTGACTTCTAACTAATTTTTAACTTATTATCTAGAAATAAGTATAAATTTGTTATTTATCAGATAGGTATGGACCTCTTTTTGGGTAAATGCCGCCTCCAACTTCTTCCATGGGTCCCTTATCCTTTTCAATATTCCGCTTGTTCCCTGCTATATCTGTAATGTCATCAGCCCACCTTTTTTTTTAAACCTTTCTACTCTTCTCGTGTAGTTCTTAGTCACCTTATTGTCTGTATAGCGTGTTACATGACCGGCCTATTTACTTTTCAGTTTAAGGGCTTGCGTGAGGGCATTCGTTATCTTGGTTTTTTCTCTTATATCTTTGATTTTAACTTTGTGTATTTCCTTAAGTTGTTGGTTTGCTTCTCTCAATAGTTCTTTGTGTTGTTCTGATCCTTTGTTTAGCCCTTAACGTAAATACGCATGTTTGACAACCATACAATAAACAAGGCAATAAACTGCTATCAATTACAATTTTTTTCAAGTTTATCGGGTAGTCGCCTTTTAAAGTTTCCTTGAGAGGCCAGAATTTTGTTCTTTTTTAACTTCATCTTTGTTGTTGTTTTTGACAAATAATAGCTTGATGAGTGAATTTCAGCTTGCCTGAGAGCTGGATGAGTGTGTTGTTGAGCTTGCCTGAGTCCAACAGTTGTATTTATGAATTAGTAGCTGCTGCCCGCGGTTTCACCCGCTCTTAATTCGGTTGTCGGTGTAGGATTTCAATAGAAAAATATTAATTAAGTATTATAGAAAAAAAAACTGACTCACACTTTGACGTTTTCAAGTAGCCTATGTCCATTCTCGGGACTCAAACTATCTCCATGACAAATTTTATCCTAATTGGTACACCGGTTTAAGCGGGAAAAAGTAACAGAAAGACAGACAGACAGAGTTACTTTCGCATTTATAACATTAGTATGGATCCAGCAGACGTTTTGTCCTGCCCGAAAAAGCGGCGTCACATTAAATATGATTCAAACCTTACAGGGACCCACTCGAACGTACACAAAAAATATCATTTAAATCTTCCCTGCCGTTAAGGAGAAGATCAGTGACACTTCAACTGCAGCGCCATCTACCGGGCCCATTTGTGAATTGAAATCTTGGAGGACTCACTCGGGCGTAGACAAAAAATATCATTAAAACCGTCCCTGCTGTTTAAAAAAGATCTGTGACATAACGACTGCAGCGCCATCTACCGGCTCCAATTGTATTTTCAAACCTTGCAGAGAACCACTTGAAAGCACACGAAAAATATCATTAAAGAGAGAAGATCAGTGACACACCAACTACAGCGCCACCTACCGGTTTCAATTGTGTTAGCCGTTTAGGAGGAGTTAGGTGACAAACACACGTACAGAAGAATTATACGTAGAAAAAAATCCGACTCACACTGATGTGACTGACATGACTTTTTCAAGAACACATAGGGTCCTTTCCCGGGTCTCGGACCATCTCGGTGAAGAGGAGACAGACAGACAGACAGAGTTACCTTCGCATTTATAATATTAGAATGGATCTGTATTCTATAGGGTCATATTAACTAACTAAACATAAAACATAATTATATTAATCCGAAATGTTAAACTGAATCATAGTTTACCACCTGAAGCTTTACTGTTTGTTGTGACTTGTAACTTGTGACTTGTCTAAATAATTAAAGTTTTCCAAGACTAAAAAAAAAGAAATTCATTACTTAAAAATACTTTAGACTGCTAAATCCACACTGGATTGATGTTGGTCCAACTAAAGTCCATCTGGATTGAGTATTATCGATAATAGCTGCGCTTCGTTGTTTTATCATAAAAAGCACAAGTAAAAATGCAAATGATTAATGAATTTGTTCCATTTATCCTTCCAACATTGTTAGGAATATAAGAAATAAGTAATCACGATTTTTTTCCTCGTATAAGGTACAAAAAAAAATACTTTATTATTAGTACAATTTAGCCTATTGACTAATAAGTAACTTTAATTTAACTAACTATTACTATTAAAAAACTATTTCGACGGATTTGACCGGTGTGAAGTTAGCAGCCAAATTTACCCGCCGCAAATAACCCAACCAAACTAAGAAGTCTTGGTTATTTTTGTATTTAATTCCTAAAAAAGTGTAGCAATACGGTTTAGGTTGTCACACATCTATTAATATAGAAACAAAACATCTCTTTGTCACAAATAAAAACCATTTCCTCGCTAACTTTCTGGCAGCTAACTTACCTGCTCGTATTACTTCTTACTGAGTTGCTCTTTGTACCAGCCACAAAATTTGTAATCTTTGTATTTTGCAGATAATGCTGTGGTTGTGCAGATAATATAAATGTGAAAATATATAACAAGAGGACGATAGGCTTCATAACATAAAAAGTGGATTTTGAAATGTAACTTTGGTTCGACATCACTGGGTTATACAGTATGTACCTACCTATTATATTTACACAACTCATGCTCTGAAAGAACCTTCATGCATAGTCAAAAATAGGGTTGAAAGTACGAGTTTGCAGAGATTATTACATTCTTGCCCGTTTAGAGGGAAGAAAGTAAGCATAAAAAAAGCACTTTCTATATCAAAGCTGACGAAACAATTAAAAAGCTTTATTTTATTTGGTACAGTGCCATCTGTGATTATAAAGGCGAACCAATTTCACTTTGAAAAAAATAACTCACTATTTATAAACAACAGAAAACATAACCATAGCTGGTAATTATTCGGTACAGCGCTATCTATGTTTATAAAAGTGAATCAATATTTGTTAAGTAAATTAAAACTTTAATTAATTATATTTTATTATCCTCGCATGTGTAGTGTAAAGCACTATGTATTACTCGGGATGAAAGACGATTCCCACCTCGTATGTTTTGAGGTACACCCTCAAACTACACCCTCGTCGGTAATCAGTCACTTTCACCCCTCGGTGAACAATGTACTATTGCAAGCAAGGGGTATAAAACACTTATTCTTTTGTTAAATTATCTTTTGTAATAACTATAAACTGAGATCAAAACAAGAGTGATACTCGATCGATAAGGGACAGAAAACAACGGGTTACACTCCGGGAGTGCCGGCAGAAGTGAAAACATACTAGCTATTTACTTCCCATCACTTCGTATGTACATATTTATTTCGCACAATTCGCGCTTAACTCTCGAATATGTCACACGATATATCTTGACCCATTGTAAATTTTTGAACAACATCCTACCTATATTTCTCAATAATGTAATAAGCTATATTAAACGTAATATATTACTATGCTACTATGGAACTGGCTCTCTATCCTACCACACGTCTCTAACTCCTCTAACTTTCGACTATTTTCTTTGACACAACCTAACATAATAAATAAAGATTGTTTATTTATTTTCCAATAAAATCACTATTGACACGTCAACACATATATAAATCAAAATAAAAATATATACCTTCTATCCAGTATAACGTAAGCAACGCTCTACAATTACTTTTATTTCACCTCGTATCGTATCGTATTACATTTTAACATATGTAATCCGCACTTTCATTATTATTAATAATAATGTTTGTTTATTTACTTTTTTGACGTTGTATATTTGACATCTCAATCTGTCATAGAATTAAAATCCCATATCCAACCAACCAAAAATATTTTTTTTTGGTATTATGGACGGCAAGCAATGTATATACGACACTAAATATTAGTGATCTATTTCAATAGCTTTAAAATAAAATCAAAACTATAGTAAATCTTGATCGATAAGGGGACGAAAAAAATTATAATTATATTAAAAAATGTTTCCTTTTTCAGTTAAGACTTCATTTATTTTTGGTATGATGGACGGTAAGCAAGGGGTTCATGACACTAGAAATTAGTGGTCCATTGTAGTAGCTATAAAATAAGCTCAAACCTAGAGTGATTCTCGATCGATAAGGGAAAGAAAAAAAATGTACACATGTCAAAAAATGTTGCGGTCTGTGTTGAGACTTCATTTATTTTTGGTATGATGGACGGCAAGCAAGGTGTATACGACACTAAATATTAGCATTCTATTTCAACAGCTATAAAATAAAAACAAAACTAGAGTGAAACTTGATCAATAAGGGTCAAAAAAAAATTATAAACATATCAAAAAAATGTGCGGTCTGGAGTGAGACTTCATTTATTTTTGGTATGATGGACGGTGGATGGTGAGCGGTGCGATGACACTCAATGGCTTGTGTCCATCAGAGTGAGAGAGACACTAGAAGGTCACCAGTCGAGCGACCGTGACAAAAGCCATATTGACGGTCGCTAACCACGTCGTGTTTTTCTAGATATCTTAGAAGCTATGTGTTGAACACACGCTCCATCAGCTTGGAGAGGAGAGAGGTAATAGCGATAGGCCTGTCATTCAATGGATCTGATCTATCACCCTTTTAGACACCTGGTGTACATTCGCAGTTATCAATGAAGACGGAAATTGCCTAGTGTAGTAGGAAAGCGCAAAGAGGCGCGTAAGTACAAGACATAACTCAGGAACACACTGCTTAAGCACCACTGCTGTTATACCGTCTGGCCCACTCGACTTATGAACGTCTAGAGAAAGCAACGCTCCGGACCGCCTGCCGTGTTTTGGAGATTTCCGGTATGGTCTTATCGCACCACGGTATAGTAGGCCATTCATATTCGAGTTTGAGGCAAAGAGAATGCCAAGTAGATCAGCTTTCTCTTTACCACTATGAGCCAAATCACCATCGGTCTTCCGCAGTGGTGGTAATGGCGACTGGCAAAAGTTCCTTCGGCAGCTTTAGCAAGCGACCAGAAAGCACGACTTCCAGAGGGATAGCTCACAAGTCACCCCTATTTCACACCTATTTTGCCAATGAATTGGAATTTGGCTCTGGCAGTTGCTTTCTTACTGAACCTCGAGGCAGCATTTAATATGCGTTTTACCTCAGAAATATTCGTATCCTTATTATTACGAGCCGTGGTCCAAGCCTCATATGCAGTTTGCTTAAGAATTTTAGCTTCTCTGCAAGACCTATTAAACCACGGTTCTTTTTTGACGCCGGCAGCTACACGCGTATAACATTGCATGGCAGCGAGGATTGTCTCAGTGACTACGACTGCACAGACCTCAGGATCTTCTGAGCTAAAACAGAGCTGCATACATGAGTACGATGCATAAAATTTACGCAATCCATCCCAGTCTGCCGAATTATAATGTTAAACACTACGACAATTAGTTAGCTCAGATAGATTGGGTTGTGTGCATGGCACTACCACTATATTTTTCTGTTACTTTACTACACGAACTCAAAAGGCTATGTCCTATTCAATCTCCTCACCGTATTTGTGATGTCGAGGATTGCCTTAAAGTTTACATGATGGTAAAATCTGTGTTGGTGAGCTTCTACATATTTTTTAATGCTATACCGTTTCTAAGGTGCATAGACAATATCTCTTAGTTTGTTCTTTGTTCTGAAATCTTTGTATAAATAATTCTTGTATTTTATCATTGTTTGGAAAAGCTGTATATCATATTGGCATTACAACTTGTTTGTAGAGTAATAAAATAGAAATTACCATACCTTGCCAGCCTTCATACGTCCCCACTGTTGGGGCACGGCCTACTATGACGATACCATATTTATGCCTTAACATTTTTGTAATACAATGTTTTTATTCAAGTTTCAGCGCGAAGATTTTCATAAGTAAACAATTCTCAATGGACGTACTACCTGTAGCAAAATGCATCTTTAAATTAGAATGGCGCGTGCAAATATTCAAGTTCAGTAATTTTATACATTAGATGAGAAGTTATGATTTATTTTATGAAAGCTTTAAAGCTAACAACATATATGTACAAATGATGTACTTACGAATCAGACATCAACGCAGAATTAATTGTTAAATGTAGGTAGTAATCTTACTTCTGATTTATGAATTCAGACTCTAGACAAAATGAAGTTGCGTAAGTTTTGAACCAGTGGCGCGAGTAAGGATGCTTTAAAACTTGCTGTGATTGGATGGTTGTTTGGAAGGCAAGTTGATTGGACGTTTTAAGATAATCGCTGATTGGTAGTTAAAGTGATATAGAAATGGAAGCACGTTTCATATGCTCTTTAAGGTAGTTCATAACTTTTACTCGAATAAAATTTTATTCAGGAAATTAAACGTAGGATAAATCGGAGACCCTCTAGATAAGAGTTGTTTTGTTATCCGTGGTTTTCTTTTCTTATTAATTTTATTGCCTTAGTTAAATAGTTATGCTACTGTTATTGGGAATTCTATAATGTTGAGTATTAACGCGTAAGTTTAAGATACTTAGAACTTTTATAATATTAAACTAAACTCCCTCGACTGACGATCATCTCTATCATCAGATCCTCCAGCCCCCTTATTCAAGTCAGTAAAATCCATCTGGTTCCGAGATGACAGTGAAATGCATTATCCGTTTACTCACCTTTTATTAAAAAAACCGGCTAAGTGCGAGTATGACTCGCGCACCGAGTCAAGTCCTACAGGTTTATTAAGGCATACATTTTCATTTATCTACTTTCTATCTTCATCTATTTTTTATTTAATCATTAGTTTTGGGATTTTTCCTATATTTGCAATGTTACATCTTGTTTCTTGTTAAATTTCATGATTATAGGTCAACAGGAAGTACTCCATAGGTTTTAATTTACTTTTCGCACAAAATGCGACAAAAATTACCGCATTTGGGAATATTTTTTTATTGCTATGACTTAGAAGCTTTAAAAAAGCAGACTTGGTACAAAATGTTGTTTTCATACGGCAAAAATGGCATTGTAGGCACTATACTCCGTTATCATTCATACGGTAAAACTCCATAGGCGTAGTGCTACATCTGCTCTTGATTTTGATACATGACATTTTTAACCTATTTTTCAAACGGGAGATGACATTTATTTCGAGGGTCCTTATCACAAGTAGATTGGAAGTCTTTTTGCCTTTTTTGCACGCCTTTCAACCACCTGATTTCATACGGCACCATAGCACATCCAAACAGTGAGGCAGACTATACAGAAGACGTCCTCGGACATCAAAAACACATGGGCATGTGTCAAGCCTCTTTGGACTATGAGAAAGTTGACTGGCAATACTTCGATGTGTTTGAGATGTTTGTGTGATTCGACAACGAAATCACTTCTACAAAAAGGAGTGAAACGGGGGATGTCATGTCCTCGACTCTGTTTACAATCGCACTGATGTATTTAAGTCGTGAAAACTGAAAAGGACAAGGCATAAGTAAATGTAAACAGTGAGTAAATCTCATATCTACAATTTTCTGACGATGATATTACAGTGCAGTAGTAAAAATCATTTTGAAAAATGATGAATGATTGATGCCGTTGAAATCCTACACCGATAACCGAATTTCGGGCGGGCGGAACCGCGTGTCAACACATCCTTACATCATCAAGTACTGAGGAACAACTTCTCTACTCGTGAAAGGTTGGGCGAACAGTTGACTGTTAAGGTGAGTACAGATTATTTGCAACACAAGATGCAATGCAACGCGAATGTATGTGGACAGTTTGCATGCCTTAACAACGGCCATTCCTGGCAGTGTTCAGCGCGCACGCTATGGAGCTGTTTGATTTTGAAGTATACATGACTATATTGGTGTTTCCATTATTTTATTACACCAGTGTATAAAAAAGTCCCATTCATCATCTCCGTCCATTTTTAGAATAGACAATTTAAATATCGCTGGCAGTAGGCAGGTCTGCCGCGAATTAGCCGTCCAGATTACACTGCGCGCACTCAAAGCGTTAGTTGAAAAACCGACAATAGGCGGGAACCAACGCGAACCTTGCGAATGCACGTAGCGTGCGCGCAGTTGATTTTAGTGCGTTCGCGAACACGTTAAAATGTATGAGAAATGTTGCATTGTACGTTGTGTTCCAAATAATTTGTACGCACCTTTAGACGATCCTGTAGTGGTGACCGTACAAAACTTCGTCCAACTACATGTGGAAGGTTAAACGAACGACTGTTGGAAGGCGGTTCAGTGTAGTAGCAGTAACCAATGCGGGCGATCCAAATAGGTACATTATTAAATGACTAAATTATCCCGAAAATATGCCGACCCATGCCCGGCTAGGAGGGGGGCAGCTGCCCCCTGCCCGTACCTGGCTACGCCCTTGACTTAGAAGCTTACTTTTTTACAGCTTTAAGGGAATGTAGACCTTAGTATTCGATATTAATTTCGACTTGATACCTCCATGCGTTCCTAAGAAAAAAGGTCTTGACAGACAGACAGACAGACAGACAGACAGTGATCCTAAATATAAGGGTTCCTTTTTTCCTTAAATAATGTGTAGAATAAGTTGATGGTTATGAGTCATAACTTATGACCTACGTTGCTGATTGAATCGTTATTCTACACATTTTTTTATCAAAACGTAAGGTAAATGGACAATGTATGTCACAGCCATCTCGGAACCAGATTGATTTTACTTACTTGAAAAAGGGGGCAGGTCTCCATTATGGTGTAATATGTCATCAGAAAAACATACGTGTGCAGTGTGCCATGTTTAAGCAGAATCGGTTTTCAGGTGAAAATTCAGTTGTTGAAAAATCTGCTTTCCCTATTTTTTCACCCTTAAGAATGGAATATTAAAATGGTACCAACTTAGAGGCATAATTTACCCAACAGAAAAAAAAACATCAAAATCGGACTACTGTGTACAAAGTTATGCCTGAACTTCCATATATTATATAAACACACATATATACGTATATATATAATCGAATTGAGAAAAAGTCGGATGTTCTTAATTGCAACACGAATTTGTGTGGAATTAAAACGAAATATAATATTCACCTACCTCGAATTCTACGACAGTTTTATTAAACGTATATAATATACTTATGATATTTTTACATTATATATGTTTACTCATAACTTTTATGCACTTACCAACACAAGCTCTTAGTCCTACTCCAAACGGTAAGTACACCAACTTGTTGACTTCCTTCCTGTCAGGATGGAATCTCTCCGGGTCGAACTTCTCAGGATTATCAAAGTATTTCTCGTCTCTGTGAAGCGCCTGCGTTGGAATGATAACTTTTACTCCTTTGTTAATACTAAGACTAATTTCAGGAATAATATACTTTGGAGTCACGCAGGTTCTTACTAGATGACCTACTGAAGGATACAACCTCATTGCTTCGTAAAATGTCATTTCTAAATACTTCATTTCTTGAATTGCTTCATACGTTATTTCACAACCATGCTTTCGTAGGACTCGGTCTATTTCTGTCATCACTTTTTTGAGACATTCAGGGTTAAATGCTAACTGATGCAATGTGTAACTTGCTGTGAGTGAAGATGTTTCAAATCCAGCTGAAAAGAATATAAAAACTTGAGCCGCCATTATGGAGTCATTCAATTCTAATTCGACAACTTTTGGTGTTCCGTCAGCGGTTTTGTGTTCCATTGACTCTGCCTTAAGGATCGGTTTATTTTGTTTAATAAGAAGAAGGTTATCAATAAAGTCATTCGTTCCTGATGGTTTAAAATTTCTAACTTTCATGACAGTTCTTATTAAATATAACATAGATTTTTCTATTTCTGGGGCTAAAATTGTCATATGTTTACATAATTCAGGAAATATAGTTTTTAATACTAAAGCAAACATGTCTCTAGGTTTTCTATTAACAATTCTCTTTGCAAGTTTTCGGTATTCGGAATTATCATCACTTAGGCAGTCCATGTCGATACCAAACCCGCAAGCTCCTATTACCTCCGTTGTGTATCTACCAATGAGTTCATGAACATCACACATGTCTTTCTCAGCGTATTCCTCCGCTAATACTTGTAGTTTTTTCGTCTTTTTTGTAATAATTGGAAACAGAGCTTTCAATTTCCTAGGATTAAAAGTTGGTGTAAAGCATTGCCTCACCAAGCACCATAAATCACCATCAGCAAAAGCGAGATTCTTCATCAGCGGTTCTATAACAGTTCTGTGTGTCATACCTCTTGCATAAAAATGTTGAAAGTCGGTCACTAATATCCTTTTTATTATATCTGGATCTCTTATAACCAGCTCTGGGCTAGTTCCTCTATAGAATCCTACGACCTTCTCTTCTGGATACCTTCTGTACACGTCTGCGGCGACCATAGATATTGTGGCTTTTTGAAAGAATTGCTTCAAATTGTTTCCCAAATAAGGTAACGGTTTATCATGGTTAATGCCTCTCATTTTCCAATAGTTGAACGAACTTGTCCCGTGCCGGTACAGCATTAACGTTAACATAATCACTACCAACAATAAGAGCATCTTGATTAAATTGCCACAAAATATTGTCTCTAAATGATAATTGCTGCTGCATCTACCTGTTGTTTTTTATAAATGGCTTTCAATAAATGAAATACCTTTTCCGACATTTAGAAAAAAACCAACGTTTTTAGGATTCCATAGAAAAGTGATGAAAAGGAACCCATAAGGAGTGACCGCATGTGTCTTCCTTTCATGTCCTGTAAAGGCGTTTCTTCAGCAAATATAAATTTCAATACTGACTTTAAATTTGGTTGAATTGTAGGACATGCCTTCATTTTTAAATGGAGGTCAAAATTCGATAGTAGAATTAAAGTACAGTATCTACATGGTATCATATAGAAGGGCTTTCTTTGTTTTAGTACAACGTCTAAGGTGCCATATGAAAGGCCTTTGTTTTTTATAGTACAACGTCAAAGGTGCCCTATGAAAGGCCTTTGTTTGTTATTGTACAACGTCTAAGATGTGATATGAAGGGCTCTGTTTGTTATACTGCAGCATCTAAGGTGCCATATAAAAGGCCTTTGTTCGTTATAGTACAATGTCAAAAGTGCCCTATGAAAGGCCTTTGTTTGTTATTGTACAACGTCTAAGGTGTCATATGAAGGGCTCTGTTTGTTATACTACAGCATCGAAGGTGTCATATGGAAGGGATTTGTTTGTTTTAGTACAACGTCTAAGGTGGCATATGAAAGGCCTTTGTTTTTTATTGTACAACGTCTAAGGTGCCATATGAAAGGCCTTTGGTTGTTATTGTGCAGCATCTAAGGTGTCACATGAAGGGCTCTGTTTGTTATACTACAGCATGTAAGGTGTCATATGGAAGGGATTTGTTTGCACATTTCATAACTATTTTTTTATCTTATTTCATGTTATTTTCTTTTATGATAAAAGCAAATACAGCCTTTGTTGCTCAGAGGGTAATCGCCTGCCTGCGATTCAGGAGGCGTTGGTTTGATTCTCATTACATATACATATGTGTGTGTATTTATGTCCGTTGTCTGGTATTGATATTACAAGCCTTGCTTAATTTGGGACCAGTAACGCTCTGTGATTTGTCCTAAAATATTATTATTTATTCTGTGACCTAATTTTTATCTTGTTTTACGTAATAACATAGTTTTTGACTGACGGTGTAGTTTACATATTGGCCATGTACGGAACAAACAAATTGTCTGCGTCAATCGGACAGAAAGACACGAGTGATGTTATAAATGTTTCGCCTTTTTTTTATTGGGACGTACGGAACCCTAAAAATGATCATTTTCTGGTCACTCCGAAAGCGTTGCATAAATTCGACACGAGTCTGTATTGCGCTTGACTGGTTTTATGGGTCCGTAGCAAAAAGGAACCATTATGGTGAGGCTTGTGTGAGGTGCCTGTCTGTATGCTACACCTGTTTTTATGTGAGGTGCCTGTCTGTATGTTACACCTGTTTTTGTGTGAGGTGCCCGTCTGTATGTTACACCTGTTTTTGTGTATGGTGCCCGTCTGTATGCTACACCTGTTTTTGTGTGAGGTGCCCGTCTGTATGCTACACCTGTTTTTGTGTGAGGTGCCCGTCTGTATGCTACACCTGTTTTTATGTGAGGTGCCCGTCTGTATGCTACACCTGTTTTTTTGTGAGGTGCCCGTCTGTATGATACACCTGTTTTTGTGTGAGGTGCCCGTCTGTATGCTACACTTGTTTTTGTGTGAGGTGCCCGTCTGTATGCTACACCTGTTTTTGTGTGAGGTGCCCGTCTGTATGCTACACCTGTTTTTATGTGAGGTGCCCGTCTGTATGCTACACCTGTTTTTTTGTGAGGTGCCCGTCTGTATGCTACACCTGTTTTTGTGTGAGGTGCCCGTCTGTATGCTACACTTGTTTTTGTGTGAGGTGCCCGTCTGTATGCTACAACTGTTTTTCTCAGCTACTGGGTCTATAAATTATAGCCCAATAAATGTATTTTAAAACCATAATTTAGATAGATCTTACAGATCAGTTGTCTATACTTTACTAAAATATTTTTTTCTAACAAAAAAGATTAGGTGCAGAACCCTCGATGCGCTAGTCCAAATTACACTTGACCGTTTTCACCTAACGATGACGTATCTCTGTTTTACCTTATGATAATTATACAAACCACAACACGGCACAGAAACATTCCGTGACCCACACACACACACACACACACAAACACACACACTCACACACACCCACACTTACACATACACACACACACACACACACACACACACACACACTCAACTTGCACGTTGGGCACATAAATGTCATTAAAAACATGAATGTAAACAAACATATTACACCGCCTTTAAAATCTCACAAAAAAGTAAACAAATATACCTTACTAACATGGAGCTAATTTGCTGTTTTTTCTCCTTGAAGTCAATTGCGAAAGTATAATGTGTCTTGTATCTTCGCTGCAAATATTTTTGTCATTCGACTTCCAGGAGATATTCCTTGTGCTTCAGGCTTCAGGGTTCATTTGTGATATCATTTTTTTGTTGAAGTTTGGACATACACCAGAGGGAATAACTCTTATTAGTTCTCGAGTAATGCCCCCGATGGCGTTGCAAACGTGGTCACCTTATTACTATTAAATCACATATCATCGAGTTATTAAAAAGTATCTATAGGGTTCCTTTAAAAGGGAGTGATTCGTGTTTTTAAGCATCGATAATGCGCTAGTTAATGACCCTGCGGCCCTGCAGGCCTACAACAGATATCAGTCTCAATCGTAAAAATCTACTAAATTGGTACTCTTGAACGTCATTGTAGCGCTCAATCGAGAACGGAATGTGGTGTCCAATTTCGGAACCAAAATCCTATGCAAATATTAAGAACCGGTACTCTTGACGCCATCGGATCGAGAGTGAAATTAGGTAGTATGATGATCTGTGAAAAGAAATGACAAAATTCTAAATCAACAAAACAAAACTATCGCTACGAAGATTTAACTACCACTTTAATTTTATTACTAAAAGTATTAGGTATTTTTATATTTTGTGATTTGTGATTCCGAAATGTGTGCAATCCCAATTTCAATCCAATCGCAATTAGGTTTAGGAGTACCGAAAGAGATCGAGTTTAAACTTGCCGCAAAATTGGATCAAAACGGGATGGGAATTGAAATTGATATCAGTTGTAAGCCTGTAGGATGGCGTTATCCATAGACTAGGTACGGTTAGCGCTTAAGATTAAGTGGCTCATCTGTTCTATTCATACATACCGAAATTTGTAGTTAAAAATCAGTTTAAAAGCTCACACAGACTAACAAACGTGAATATTGTGTAATTCTAACAATATTACAGACATACCTACGAAGGACCCGTATAAACGTTCATTGCAGACCATAATGTCCATATTGTCCATATATAGGACTTACACTGTGTAAACAAAAAAATAAAAAAAAATAAGAATTAAAACAGAACAAACATAAAAGGCGCGGTGTGTATAGACACAAAGGAGCGGTGTGTATAGACACAAAGGAGCGGTGTGTATAGACACAAAGGCGCGGTGTGTATAGACACAAAGGCTCGGTGTGTATAGACACAACCAGCGCTCTCATTTTTAAACAGAAAATAAAAAAATCTGACTATTCTTTAACAATCTTGTTTTTAAACATGTTAACTGTGGACATGAATGACGCGATGTGGAGTCGTTGGATGGCATTCAAACTGTTGATACCTGCTTCTGCTTCTGATTCTTTGACGTCAAAAGACTTGAAATTGAATTGAATCTGAGTTAGGTACAGTTTGAAGTTGGTTCCATGCAAGTGAAGTGTGTTATAAACTGTTAGGTACATAGAAACTTAAAAATGGCCGCCATAGCGATGTTTTATTGAAGACTATTATTCTCCCATGGTGAGTCTCCGGGGTTGATGATGAGGTATAGGAGGTTTGATCAAAAAGGTTCCGTGAGTATGAGAAACCATCCAGATCTTCGAAATCTACCTGTCGTAGGATAATCGAAAAAAAAAAGGAATCATTCCAAAAATCCAAGACGTTTGCAAAGTTTGTGGATGTTTGAAAAATTAAATTTTTTAATCTTCCGAGTTATATTTAGGATCATTGCAAATAACCGAGTTTCATTTAGGACACATTGGATTTGAGCGCCGAGTGGGTGGCATAAGGTATGATTAACGACATCTTTTTTCTGATTGGTCAGTACCTACACGGCTCTTCGTAAAGAATTATAGACTAAGAAAAATAAGGAAGTGAACAGACAAGACTACATTAATTCTGAGGAAGTAATTTAATTTCAAAATATAATCATTAAATTGGAAGCTCACCGCCTTAGTAACTTTAAATTTTTTATTGGAAACGACATACGCATCGTCGGCAAAAAGCAAAGCCACGAATTAGGGGATAGGAGATGGGTGTCCGCCTAGTCGCTTATTTTCTGAGCTCTGCCATGTTTCCGAGGGCACGTTAACTTGTCGGTCCTGGCTGTTTTCATATAAGAGCATTAGTTGAGCTAAGTCAGAGACCTTATGGTGGTTTCATTAATTTCTGAAAGTCAAGCGACAGTAGCTCGACAACCTTACGAGCTTTTTTTTCATATAATATTCCTTTTTTATTTTTGATTATAAATTATTTTTAAACAACGGCTATGTGTGGTTATTTTTTTAAGTTACATCTTCCAAAAAAAATAAAACACGATTTAAAAAATATTAATATTTATTTTGAAATGGATACATAAACATAGTTTTTCTCTTTCTATTCCTTGTTACTATATAAAGTAGACTACACAATTTTAATACGTAATTAGTATTGATCACTGACAGTACCGACCTATAATTAGCCGATATAACAAAACGCAGACACTCACCCGCCACCCGTCACCCGCCGGGCTGAGAGCATTAACAATATAGCGTTTTTAACCTATTAGTTCTTACCTGAACAAACTAAGAAAAACATCAAAATATCTAACAAATAGTTTGCAGTTATTAGTATTTTATAAAATTGTTAAGCATCTCAAATTTAGACTAGGGTTAAGTAAATAAGTAAATAAATACATAAGTAGGTAATAAGAGTAGAGAGGATTCGTTGGTTCTGGCGCACTACCCCCCAACCTCAACCCCTCGCCTAAAAAAAAGCTCACCAACTTTTTCCTGCTTTGTACGACTCGCGCTTGACCACTCTCCATACATCGTGGTGGTGTGGTTCTGGCGCACTACCCTCCACTGTACCACCCCTGTGTCTGGGGTGTGGCGACTCGCGCTTGACCACTCTCAAAACCACCCCTGCGTCTGGGGTGTGGCGACTCACGCTTGACCACTCTCAAAACCACCCCTGTGTCTGGGGTGTGGCGACTCGCGCTTGACCACTCTCAAAACCACCCCTGCGTCTGGGGTGTGGCGACTCACGCTTGACCACTCTCAAAACCACCCCTGTGTCTGGGGTGTGGCGACTCGCGCTTGACCACTCTCAAAACCACCCCTGTGTCTGGGGTGTGGCGACTCGCGCTTGACCACTCTCAAAACCACCCCTGTGTCTGGGGTGTGGCGACTCGCGCTTGACCACTCTCAAAACCACCCCTGTGTCTGGGGTGTGGCGACTCGCGCTTGACCACTCTCAAAACCACCCCTGTGTCTGGGGTGTGGCGACTCACGCTTGACCACTCTCAAAACCACCCCTGTGTCTGGGGTGTGGCGACTCGCGCTTGACCACTCTCAAAACCACCCCTGTGTCTGGGGTGTGGCGACTCGCGCTTGACCACTCTCAAAACCACCCCTGTGTCTGGGGTGTGGCGACTCGCGCTTGACCACTCTCAAAACCACCCCTGTGTCTGGGGTGTGGCGACTCGCGCTTGACCACTCTCAAAACCACCCCTGTGTCTGGGGTGTGGCGACTCACGCTTGACCACTCTCAAAACCACCCCTGTGTCTGGGGTGTGGCGACTCGCGCTTGACCACTCTCAAAACCACCCCTGTGTCTGGGGTGTGGCGACTCGCGCTTGACCACTCTCAAAACCACCCCTGTGTCTGGGGTGTGGCGACTCGCGCTTGACCACTCTCAAAACCACCCCTGCGTCTGGGGTGTGGCGACTCACGCTTGACCACTCTCAAAACCACCCCTGTGTCTGGGGTGTGGCGACTCGCGCTTGACCACTCTCAAAACCACCCCTGCGTCTGGGGTGTGGCGACTCACGCTTGACCACTCTCAAAACCACCCCTGTGTCTGGGGTGTGGCGACTCGCGCTTGACCACTCTCAAAACCACCCCTGTGTCTGGGGTGTGGCGACTCGCGCTTGACCACTCTCAAAACCACCCCTGTGTCTGGGGTGTGGCGACTCGCGCTTGACCACTCTCAAAACCACCCCTGTGTCTGGGGTGTGGCGACTCGCGCTTGACCACTCTCAAAACCACCCCTGTGTCTGGGGTGTGGCGACTCACGCTTGACCACTCTCAAAACCACCCCTGTGTCTGGGGTGTGGCGACTCGCGCTTGACCACTCTCAAAACCACCCCTGTGTCTGGGGTGTGGCGACTCGCGCTTGACCACTCTCAAAACCACCCCTGTGTCTGGGGTGTGGCGACTCGCGCTTGACCACTCTCAAAACCACCCCTGTGTCTGGGGTGTGGCGACTCGCGCTTGACCACTCTCAAAACCACCCCTGTGTCTGGGGTGTGGCGACTCACGCTTGACCACTCTCAAAACCACCCCTGTGTCTGGGGTGTGGCGACTCGCGCTTGACCACTCTCAAAACCACCCCTGTGTCTGGGGTGTGGCGACTCGCGCTTGACCACTCTCAAAACCACCCCTGTGTCTGGGGTGTGGCGACTCACGCTTGACCACTCTCAAAACCACCCCTGTGTCTGGGGTGTGGCGACTCGCGCTTGACCACTCTCAAAACCACCCCTGTGTCTGGGGTGTGGCGACTCGCGCTTGACCACTCTCAAAACCACCCCTGTGTCTGGGGTGTGGCGACTCACGCTTGACCACTCTCAAAACCACCCCTGTGTCTGGGGTGTGGCGACTCGCGCTTGACCACTCTCAAAACCACCCCTGTGTCTGGGGTGTGGCGACTCGCGCTTGACCACTCTCAAAACCACCCCCTGTGTCTGGGATACGTCGACTCACGCTTGACCAGAACTACCACGTGACATCACTGTGGGTTCTGTGTAGTTTTGTTAAGTAGTTATATCATTATCGTAATGGGTCTATCGTATTTTTCCGTTTATTAGTTATTCTTATTTAATTACAATGTCGTGAGTGCGATAATGATGTTTGTGGTGACATTCCTAATACCTTTTTAATTATATTTGTACTTGTAAGATAAATCGTATATATATAGGATCCATAAACACTAGTCGATAGTATTCATTCGAGTTACAATTTATCATCAAGTGTGATACTGAGGCTGGTTCTATTTCCTTCAAAAAAAAAAAACCATTGCTATTAATCGTAATATTATTAACATTGTAACGTGACAACTTGTGCCTTTCACTTTTTATGTCTGTCTCTCTCGCTCTTAGGCGGGCTAACCATGCCGCGTGCCTCTCACTCGCTCTCATTGTGAGCGCATAACGTGAGCGGAGCGTAACGCAGTTTCTTGAAGTGTCACCCGGCAAACCAATTTATAAGACGTTGCCACGTCAAAAAGCTATGGAGGTATGTGTTTTTTTGCTTTATAATTCTTTATCTATATTTATTATATATTACAGACCCTCAAAACTATGTGTTTGTTTGAATGTCTATTACTTAAACCAATTTTGTTTAGGTTTTCACTTTAGGTAAATTTTTTATTCAAATTATTATACAAATATGTTTTTAAAGCATAGGCTTATTTTATTACAGAATTCAACATTTAACGTAATGGAAGAAAACACGTTCAAGCATTACTACTACGCTACATCGGATGATGAGCAATCAACTGAGAAGGCCTTAGAAACAACAAAGCTCAAACGGTCTCGTCGAAATAGTATCGACTCATTCTTTGAGGGGACCAATCAGAAGAAAAAGAAACTCAGCTCTACAGTGGCGAGATCTTCAAAAGATGGTATCCCTGGTGTCACATACTTGTCTACTAATAATGATGATGGGGCTCATGCTACACATTTGATAAAAATTGAGGTGTATGACCTCATAAAATTGAAAAAAGTACCAGTAGATGAACATTGGAAACACTCAGAAGTGAGGACCAAATATTATACGGATACAAAAGATGAAAAATATGAGCAAACGAAGGGTATCATATTTGATATCACGAAGCAAATAGCAGAAACCAATAACTGTAAAAAATACTTTTTTAAAAAGTAATCTCTAATAGCTAAATTAATTTATAAGAACCAGCTTCAGTATTACTCGAAATCAACTTTGAATCAAATTGTATCATGTTTGAGTTTTATTATGAATAAATGATATAAATAAAAAATATTTTTTTGTTTTTAACCACTAATTACACAAACACACACATAAGAAAAAAAAAATTTTTATTTTAAAAAGTTTTATTATCAAAAATTGTTTTAAACATATCATATAATAAAATATCATTACATAGAGTGTTATTACTAAAGTGGTTTAAAAAATCAATCATTGATTTACCATGAAACTTAAAATACAAATAAACAAGACAATATTCCCCACAAACAGTTGTAAAGTCATTTTGAACTCTTTTATTATTGTAACTCCATATCTTAGTATTCTTATTTAAGAAATATAAATGATGTCTACTAGGTTTACGACCATAAGAATCAAAGTATTCACCTAATCCATTTTTATTAATATGTATTCCCACCCAATGCGATCCAGGTTTATTGTCAACATCTAAATTACTAATGAGAAAAGCAGGTAGGTGCATGAGTACTGGTAATCTATTTGCAGCAAATACATTTAGTTTAAATTTCGGAGAAATTATCTTAAAACATTTTTGAATATCTAAAGTATTCATTTCAAAATGTTGATATTATGAATGTCAAAAGTATAATAAGTCCTTTCATTGAGTTCTAATTATTTATTATATTTTTAGCTACTGTAATCTACTGAAACATTACGATTTTTATCTATTTCAATAACATTATCAAATTCAGCATACACTATACAGTTTATTGTTTGTATGAGTGCTGCTTCAAAACGAACTTCCAGTCTTACGCTTCCATGTCTAATAAGATTCCAATGAGACGTAGAACTAGCTGATAAGTCTGGAGTTAAATCAAATGCCATCAAACAATATCCATTTGCATATTGTTCCCTAGAAATAGCATTACCATCATTCAAAAAGTGAATACCTGACCCGGAAAATAGTGTATGGTAAGCTGTGGTAAATATATTGTTGTGAAACATTGGTTGTAAAGCTTTTGATGGTATTTGTTGGCCATCTATATACAAACTAAATGTATTTATTCCATAGTTTTCAAAGTTAAAAGGGTTTCTGTTAAAACTTCCATTAAAAGCAGCATTGTTTACAAAACCTATTATACACCTTTTTGGAACTTGACCAATAAATATGTTATCAAGCGTTTTTCCCTGAACTCCTGAAGGTATTGTGAGCACTTTGACTTCAGCTCTGGTTATAGGATACTTAGCGGTCGTTGCACTTAAAACTTTTTGATGTGCTAATAATACACTTGGACTAATTTTTGCTCTACGAACTATAAGTGTAGCGTCAGTAAAAGTAACTTTCAGTTTAGCATCTGCACCAGCCATAAGATTAAAACTTTCTCTTGATCGTACTAGTTTAAGACTAATTTCAACACCATTTATCAGAAACTTTTCTTGATTAAACAAATCCCCATGCAAATGTCCTACCATTTCTACCTCTTTACTCTCACGTACAAATTGATTCCTTTTTTTAAATCCATCATTAGAATCATCTAGTGAATTCATTTTTCCAGCTGTGTCTTCATACCATAGTCCACAAGTCAGATGAGATTGTTTAGCTGCTGGACCATAGTTTAATAAAGTTTCTATAAATGCCCTATAAGCATAAGTGTTGTTTGGTGGAGATACTAGTTTTTGATTTAAATACACATCGAGTTGATTGAACAGTGAGTGTAACCAGTTATTAGTTGGGGCTACTACTGTAGCAGCAGCTAAGTTGGTGCCATCTTGGTTTCGAATTTTAACTTTTAAATGTAGTAATGTATGAGACAAATCGATATAATCATCCCCCGTACCAGGAATTTGAAATTCAATTGGTCCATCGTCTGTAAGGGATGATATAGGTTTGTAGTGTATCCATTGTCCATTTTCAATACTTGTCTGAGTTGTTGGGAAAGCAAATAAATCCAATTCCGATTTTATACATTCACATGAATGATTATGCAAGAATGACATTATTTGTTTGAAAATATATCTTTAGTATTTCTATTAATTTTATACTTTCTAGCTCTCAACTCTTTCAAAGCTGTTGACGGAATGGAATGAAACCGACGTTGACGTTTCGTTATATAACCTGATCCATTCATTAGTCTTTCAATTTTATCATCTGCTCTTCGTTTTAAATTACTACTTACATCTTTTAACCGTGTTTGCACAGATTCATTCATTGGTTTCTGGCTTATCATATCGCTTAATAATCCCACTCCAGCATTAAGAGCCTCTTTACCAATTACTCTTGCCCCACTTGATAATAAAGGTAGTACTGATCGAAACAGGCCTCCTAAAAAGCTTCCTATTCCATGACCACGTTGATGTGGTACACCTTTATAAATTACACCAATTCCTGATCCTGCTTGGTGTGAATAGTATTGCTCATAGGGACAAATACTGTTATTATGCATTATAATCGCTTAAAGTGTAGTTTAACATATGCGGTCCCAAATTGAAATGGTATTTTATTACCAGTGTTTGTTCTTATATCTATTTCAATTGTATCAAATTCTCTTCGCATAACTGGTAAGTAGTGGGGTGGTGAAAATACATGCATCTTATAAGCACCATAGATATATTTCTCGGGGTCTAAAGGTATTATTCTTAACAATGGTGTCATAACATCTCCAACTATTTGCGGATCAATTATATCACAGTAAACAAATAATTGAGAAGGTAATCCTAAATGTAAATTGGGTGGGTATCTTCCAACATTTTTTGTTATTAAATTAGTTTTTGGTTCAAAGCCAAGTTGAATACTTAACTTTGATGATAACGTTAAAGATGATATATTTTTATCGTTAATTTGAACAGAGACCATCTGGGAAACTTTATCATAATGAAAGCGACAGTTTTCTTTTAGGTTTAAGGCTTTTAAAATGTTATCAATATTATCATAATTGGTTGCAGGTATATGATTTTTATAAATGACTGATGATATTGATTTATCCAAAGGTACTATCATTTTCTTAGTAATATACATTATATTTTCACCCTCTTGAACTGTAAACATACTACATGGGTATTGAAATTCTACAACTCCAACAGACCACTGTCCTTCTAATTTTATAGGTTTTGGAAGTTTTGTTGAAAAATTTGTAGTGGTATTACTCGGAAAATATTCCATTGAACTATTACTGAGCAAAGTTAAATAAAAATCTTCCTTAATCAAATTTTTCTATATCTTTTAATGATACCCAAGTATTAAATTTGTTTGGATAACCTTTTCACTTCACTAGTACTTGCTTTCTATTTCCAAAATAACGAGTGTGGAGTATTTTATCTATTTTATGTGGGAGAGTGGGGTTGTATATTACTTTTTGTAATTCTTTTTCATAAAATGTACCTGTAATGGGTTCATTTTGAAGATCTTTTAACGTATAAACTACCCAAGGTGATCTTCTTATAACTGAAGTAATAACAAATATTTCATCACTCCAGTTGCTCTCGTATCCTTTTTGAAATATGTGTTTATGTTTTGTTATCCTAACATAATCACCTTCTTTAAACCTGTTTAGAATAGCCTTTTGCCCTTTATCTCTATCATATAAATTATTCCAAACAGTCATAATATTTTCTGAGTTAACATCTTTGGGACACATTTTTATACTTGAATGATAGCTATGATTATAAGAATAAATCAAATCTTTTAAAATATCAACATATCTATATGTGTTATGATGTGTGAAATACCGCCACATTTTTGTCTTTAATGTTCTTTGAAAGCGTTCCACGATACTAGCTTTTATATCAGGATTGTTAGTGGTGTAATAGTTTATACCTTTACTTTTAAAATATTTTTGCACATCCTTAGAAACAAATTCAGTTCCCTTATCTGACTGAATGTGGTTAGGTAAGGATTTTGACTCATTAAATATACTTTCAAAGCATTCTTTTATAGTTATAGAGTTCTTTTTTTTTAAATATCTAGCAAATGCATATTTACTAAATACATCAATAACACACAGAATATATTTAAAACCATCATTATATTCAGAATAAGTGCGCATATCACTTAAATCCACCTGCCACAAGTCATTATAATTAGATAAAATGTACTTATTTCTAGGAAATCTATTTCTTACAGGTTTATGTAATGTGTAAGTTTCTTGTTCTTGCAACCAATTTTTCACTTGTTTTGCTGTCATTTTTCCCTTTAACGAGTTGATGAGTTTGTTAACACCTCCATATCCAGCAGGATGAGAAACATCATAGTAAATCTGATTTATTTCTATTAGGGGTCCATTTTTCCCAGTCTATTTTTTTCTTGATTTTGTTAAAATGAGTCTTAGTAGGAGTAAAACTATTATCTGATTGCAATTTGTTAAGTGGAATTTCTTCTTTTATATCACCTAAGTAAAGTTTATTAATATATTCTAGTCTTTTTGGATTTCCAATATAAGTTAATGGTATTTTAATTTCTTTTAATGCTGATGCAAACTCTTGCCACCCAATTGGATCACTGTGTTTAAGTGGTCTTAGTGTATCATTCACCAGGTCTATAATGTTACTCCCTGGTATTTTCATATTATTGATACTAACAGTTCCATTGGTATCCCAATCTACCTTATTTTTATTTGAAAAAATTGATTCTATTAGTAATTCACCTCGTTTTATATACGTCTTAGGAATCAATTTCAAGATTTGTTGCTTTGAATAAAATGGGGTTAAGTCAGTATCATTTATGGTTTTTGATTTTATGTTTGATACCTGCTCAGTGTCAAGGACTGTTTCCTTAATGACATCAGTATCTTTATAATTAGGCGAACTTTCTGTTTTGGTTATAATTGGTATTTGATATGGTCGTCGTTCTACTTCAGTAAAATGTAAATACCTTTGTAGTGTTTGTAAATACAAAATCCATTTTTCTCTATCTTCTACATTACTATTTAAAATATCTTTCATTTCACCATCTAAACGGGATAAAGTATTTAAAGCGCTTTGTGTTTCATTTTCCTTTTTAATTTTTTCTATCAAATTAGGTTCAATTAGAATCATTTTTTTAGCATGTTCAATTTCTGCTTTTATTTTCCTGCTAAGGTTTTAAAATTGAACTCACCAAGGCACTTAGAACAGATCCTAAAATAATAGGTAAAAAGGCACCACCCCTTTGAATAATTACGTTTTTTCTAAGTAGATTTCTTCCTTTACAAACCAACTTTCTCAATATATTTTTATATTTTTTTAATTTGTTTTTATCATTTTCCTTGACGGGTATTTTACCCTGTAATACGTTGTAAATACACTCACAAATAAAATTTATTTCTTCTTTACTACAAGATTTAAGTAAAGCTTTTCTATGTCTTGGTTTCAATACATGCAACGATTTTAAAAGTTCTTGATGTGTAGTCACTCTTGAATGCATTATTTATGAATGATTGGAATTTCATTATGTTTGCTGTATTTAAATCCTTTTTTAGGTATATATACAATGCAGTTCTGGTCAGAAGGAAATATTCTCGTTTTAAATCGACACATATCAATTGTGTCCTGTTTTAAATCTATCATTAGGTAGCCATGAGGTTCACTAGTAGCATCTTTGTAGGCATCTTCCAAAAATTTGATGTTTTCAGGTGAGACTTGACGTGCTAAGTAACGAATTTGTGTTTTATCTCGTGGATTTTTAAAGTAGACTATATAACTAGAGTTTAAAGAAATATCTCTCTGTCCTTTACCTTGATGGAATATATTTTGTGTAATATAGAAAACACTAATGTTTCTATGATGACTACCCTTTGTGAATATGTCAACAACACGACCATCAGACTCTCGCATGAGGTCATCGATTATTATTAGTTGTGGTTGTTCTCCATCAAACATACTGAGGTCAGGAATACCTTGGTAATAATTAACATTGTTCAAGTTGTATAACGGTTGCATTTCATCATAACACCACATAATATTAGAAAAATGTTGATTGCAAATCTCATTAGCATGTTTCACAAAATTTTTAACAAAAACTGATTTACCACATCCACTAGGGCCAGCTACAATTACTGTAAAGGGATGATAAAAATGAATCATAATTATTTTTAATGTGTGTTCTCTTTGAAAATGTTCAAATTCATATGGAGGAAAGCAATAAAAACAAACACTTATATATTAAAAACAATATAATTAATAATAAAAAAAAAATTACAATCATTAGGTTACTTAATAATAGTTATTACCTTACATTTTTTAAACACACATAAACCAGATACAATTAATACTCTATATTATTATTATTTCAAAACTATAAGTTAATCTTAAAATGACCCCAAGCATATGTATCTGTTGAATTAGGTAAAATATATCTCTTGGTGTCATTACAGGATAGACAAGTTTTATTAATTTGTTGTGTAAAAATAGTATGTTTCACACTTCGAATCCTACACATTTGTGAAACATTTACATTTTTATTAAATAGACACAACTTATAATTTTCCAAATTCATTTTTTTTGTCACACTTTTATTTACACCTTTAGCTTTAGCAATAACCTTACTTTCAATGTCCATTGCATACATTTTTGATCGAAGTCCTACAAACTCCCGAAATACTTTACCATTGTTCTCATCCTTAAAATATCCAAGTTTCTTTTTATTTAAAAGTGGGAAACCATAAACATTATCACTAGGATAGTCTGAAGTATCGAAAAAACATTCTAAGTCAGATTTTATATCATTATAAAAATTATCTGTAAATACATGGTAAACTAAGCTATCCGTATCAGTGTACAATAACTTGACACTATTATTGTATTTTCTTTTCATGTAATTATAATGAAAGTTATACATCAATGTTTTTGATATTTCTAATATACAAAATCCTAAAACAAATGGTTTATTGAAATATACCTTAGTCTTTTGTAATTGTACAGCAATTAAAGACTCGGAGAATATAGATAGACTATGAAACTCAGGGCGAGCAATTAAACTTTGTGCACCTTGAATTTTTCCACGGTTTTCCCAGTGGGTTAACAATTTCACATTAACACGTTTTTCAACATTTTCCATAGTTTTACCAAAGACTGCATTATTCATAAGTTTATAAAAATCTTTTTCAAAGTAACTTTTAGCTAAAGTTCTTAGTTGTGTATTTAAATCTATATATTTCTTCAACCAAGGACTTTGCTCAAACTGTAAAACTCTATGAACTCTAATTAATTTCATACCAAGTTGTAAACATTGCTTCAGATTTCTATAGTGAATAATATATTTAGTTTTGTTATATAAATTTGGTACTAATTTTTTATCTTTACTGTTACCGATTACAATGTTTTCAGGGCATAAAGGTAAGTCTGAATGAAGATCATGTAAATTTTCAGGGTATTCAAGATCAACTTCCAGTATGTATCCAATATCTGATGAATCTGATATATTGAAGTCTATGTTCGGGTTAACCCATTTAAAATCTCTTACAGGCAAATACTGAGACATTGCCCAACCATAGAGATTGTTTGCATCAAAATACATTAAGTAAGATTTTGGTAAGTTATCTTTGTAATCACCCATGTACTCGTTATTTGCCTTTCCATATCTGTTAGAACACTGTGAAATACCACCTCTTATACCAGACTTTACGAATGCTATTTTATCAAAGTCTTTCAATAATTCCAGTGTTATGTTAGTACATTTTAGCATAGCATCCCAGCTTAATCCTGGAAGGGTATAATATTGTACAGGGTCGAGTTCATATGTTTTGATACAAATTTCTCTAAAGTTTTCAAAAATATCAGTGAGTAACATTACATCAGTTCTTAAGTATAGATTGGAATAGTCCAACATATTTTTACATTTAAATTGGACCCAAACATTTTGAGCATGTTTATAATCATCATCTGAGACACTGGTATTACTTAAAGAGTTAAAGAAAGCGTCTTGATCTGGAAGAGTTGTAACTTTTAAGGATTCATAAGAATTAACAAATTCATAAGGAAAAACACCTTTCCTAATAAGTTTATTAAAATCATTTTCGTTTGGAAATTGTTTTCTTAATTCTATAAATTGATCTTTTTTTAGGTTTTTAGCTAAACTATCTAAACTACTGGCCATGAATTTAAAGGAATCTAAAAACCGCAAATGTACTAAATGACCTCTTATTTTAAGTTTTTTTGAGAATGAAATATTTTTCCTTATTTTGCGGAATGATATCTATTTCTCCATCTTTAAAATTCAAAGCATGAACAATAAAATGAGCATCATAATTACTTAGATTATGAAATAGAATGGGAATGAAAAAGGGAACACGATACTTTGAACTACATAATTCGTGAGCAACACCTCTAAAATTACCAGTATTCCAATCATAGTCTACTGTGATGTCATCACCCAATAGCCCTTCACAAATATAACATAATTGCGATTGTCTAATAGATTCCTTCTCTTCGTTAGTTAATGGAAGTGGACATTTTTGAAAACAATTTATCCTATGTATATTGCTAATATCTTTGTAAATGCTTTCCATAAACATTTTTGCACAATTAGGCCCTGTGTATGTTCTGTATGTAGACAGCTTATCATCATACGAACATTTTATATAGTATCCATAACTATAAACTTCATGTTCATGTATTGTTTTTGTATATGACTTCGATGGATCAGGGTCACATGAGGTGACGGGTTTTAAAAGAGCTTCAAAGTCTGCATATATTACAAAAGGTAATTTTAATTTTCTTTGAAACTTATCAAAATAGATTTCATCATTATTTGTTTCCCGATTAAACCAATCTTTTCCTTTTTTATGAATTCCTAGTAATTCAGTAACAATATGAGCACAGTCATGTTTTTGGTGATTAATTAAATTAACTTTAGATTTAAAATATAGAAGGCAACCATCACAGATATGAATAGCATTATTTCGATTCGTTATTTGTTTACTTACCAAGCGTGATAATTTTTTTATAAAACAATAATGACCATTTGAACCATTGTTTAAAAATAATAAGTTAATGTGTAATTCTTTACGACATTTAGTAAAATATAATGGTCCAACGATGGTATTACATTTTTTTTCTTTGTTAAATTCTAATCCGAAAACATTGATACTAATGTTATTCTGTTTTTCTACCTTGGGTATATCCGATAATTTGATTGGGAACTGTATATTATTAAACTTTAGTCTATTTTGATTCCTCAAGTATGATGATACCCTTTCAGAACTTTTATTTACAGGATATAGTGCAGATAATAAAGCCCACTTAAAACATTGTTGATCGTTATTTTTTACATTTATGACTGCTTTATATCTAAAGGTAATTCAATAAACGAAGACCCTCGTAAGGGATTGAACTTATTAACATTCATTTCTAAGAACTGAATTTTTTTTAAAGTCCATCCACTATCTTTTGCTTCGAAATCACTCATTTTATTTTTAATGTCTTCGCTTAAAGTTTCTAAATAATTTTCTAATTCGTCCCCTAAAGAAATAGTCCAATTTTTTGTTTGAAAATCGAAAGAATTTTTTAAATCTTTTGTTTCCTGTTCAAAATCTGCATGAATAATAAAATTAACTTTAACAATAGTTAACTCTTTTAAACATTCCTGAATAAGAAATAGTATCGACTCTTTAATTGATGCTATGAATACTTCAGGAGTTTGTATTTTAAGTGACTCATTAGCTTTAGGTGATACAATTCTATACGTTAAGACCCGAGACCCAAAAGCAACTGATATAACAGAGACATTATGTAAATTATGATTATGAATAAGACATTTTTCTTTGTGTTCCTTAGATCGTAAGTGCTGATCATAGAACCTGTAATTCACATATTTGACACATAACGTTCTGTCTATGTGTTGTATTGGAAGATGATGACGTCGATGCTTGTTGTAAATCTTCAACACTAATATCAGCTTGTCTCTTCAAACCTCGACCGACTTGAATTGAAGATTTTCTGTAGGTATAACATGCTTATGTTAATATAAGAACACAAATATGTAACATAAAATTTAAATAAGTATAGTTAGAATGTATACCTGAATGTTTCCTCAACTTCTTTACAGATGTTAAACAGTGAAGTGTCATAATACGGATTTTCCAGAGCATTATCTTCATAATTCTCACACGCTCTCATTAGTTCTTTTTCTTCTTCTTCAAAAACATTTTGAAAAAAAAAACTTTCTAGTGACATGGTTGAAATAAACCAGTTTAGCTTTGCTTGTGAATGATGAATTAATAATAAATATAATGTTCGATTTTTCTCTTATATATACAAGTCGATAAGGTGATTACTATATTAGTTGATGGTTAATTAATAGTTGCTCGTTACTTATCAATTAGATACTCATAAAATTTTGTAACGATGGTTCTTATAAATTAATTTAGCTATTAGAGATTACTTTTTAAAAAAGTATTTTTTACAGTTATTGGTTTCTGCTATTTGCTTCGTGATATCAAATATGATACCCTTCGTTTGCTCATATTTTTCATCTTTTATATCCGTATAATATTTGGTCCTCACTTCTGAGTGTTTCCAATGTTCATCTACTGGTACTTTTTTCAATTTTATGAGGTCATACACCTCAATTTTTATCAAATGTGTAGCATGAGCCCCATCATCATTATTAGTAGACAAGTATGTGACACCAGGGATACCATCTTTTGAAGATCTCGCCACTGTAGAGCTGAGTTTCTTTTTCTTCTGATTGGTCCCCTCAAAGAATGAGTCGATACTATTTCGACGAGACCGTTTGAGCTTTGTTGTTTCTAAGGCCTTCTCAGTTGATTGCTCATCATCCGATGTAGCGTAGTAGTAATGCTTGAACGTGTTTTCTTCCATTACGTTAAATGTTGAATTCTGTAATAAAATAAGCCTATGCTTTAAAAACATATTTGTATAATAATTTGAATAAAAAATTTACCTAAAGTGAAAACCTAAACAAAATTGGTTTAAGTAATAGACATTCAAACAAACACATAGTTTTGAGGGTCTGTAATATATAATAAATATAGATAAAGAATTATAAAGCAAAAAAACACATACCTCCATAGCTTTTTTTTTGAAGGAAATAGAACCAGCCTCAGTATCACACTTGATGATAAATTGTAACTCGAATGAATACTATCGACTAGTGTTTATGGATCCTATATATATACGATTTAT
Organism: Apoda limacodes; assembly: GCA_946406115.1. Taxonomy (NCBI): domain Eukaryota; kingdom Metazoa; phylum Arthropoda; class Insecta; order Lepidoptera; family Limacodidae; genus Apoda; species Apoda limacodes. The sequence continues at coordinate 941,319 of OX291542.1, forward strand.
CTTACAAGTACAAATATAATTAAAAAGGTATTAGGAATGTCACCACAAACATCATTATCGCACTCACGACATTGTAATTAAATAAGAATAACTAATAAACGGAAAAATACGATAGACCCATTACGATAATGATATAACTACTTAACAAAACTACACAGAACCCACAGTGATGTCACGTGGTAGTTCTGGTCAAGCGTGAGTCGACGTATCCCAGACACAGGGGGTGGTTTTGAGTGTGGTCAAGCGCGAGTCGCCACACCCCAGACACAGGGGTGGTTTTGAGAGTGGTCAAGCGCGAGTCGCCACACCCCAGACACAGGGGTGGTTTTGAGAGTGGTCAAGCGTGAGTCGCCACACCCCAGACACAGGGGTGGTTTTGAGAGTGGTCAAGCGCGAGTACAAAGCAGGAAAAAGTTGGTGAGCTTTTTTTTAGGCGAGGGGTTGAGGTTGGGGGGTAGTGCGCCAGAACCAGTTTTTTTTGTAAGTATATGCATTGAACTCCATTCATCATAAGTATACCTACATCTATTACTAATAAGATGTAGGTTTGTGTTAGTTGACATTCTTTTGTGTCTAGCCAAGATCAACGATATTGACTAAGATTCCTGAGAACAGATTAGTTCCAGTAAATTGTGTAAGTACTACGAGCACCTACTCGATTGTATATATAATTAGCATTAATGGGTAATATCTTGTTACTCACTTAGTGTAATAATTTAAATTTTTATAATATTACGGTATACCAGCAGTGGTGCTTAAGTAGTGTGCTCCTGAGTTATTTCCTGTACTCACGCGCCTCTTCGCGCTTTCTTACCACACTAGGCAATTTCCGTGTTCATGGAAGACTGCGAATGAGCACCCGGTGCCCAAAAAGGGCGATAGATCAGATCCATCGAATTACAGGCCTATCGCTATTACCTCTCTCCTCTCTAAGGTGATGGAGCGTGTGATCAACACACAGCTTCTAAGATACCTAGAAGTACACGATCTGGTCAGTGACCGTCAATATGGCTTTCGCCACGGTCGCTCGACAGGTGACCTTCTAGTGTATCTCACACACCGATGGGCACTAGCCATTGAGAGTCAGGGGGAGGCTTTGGCATTTAGCCTGGACATAGCGAAGGCGTTCGATCGGGTCTGGCACCGCGGTCTCCTATCGAAGTTGCCATCTTACGGAGTGCCCGAGGGTTTGTGCAAATGGGTGGCTAGCTTTTTGTCCGGCAGACGCATACGAACCGTAGTTGACGGTAGTTGCTCTGATAGCATGGACATTAATGCTGGTGTCCGGCAAGGCTCTGTGCTGTCTCCTACGCTGTTTCTACTGCATATCAATGACATGTTGGACATCAACAACATACATTGCTATGCAGATGACAGTACTGAAGACTCTTTTTACACGGGTCGTGCAAACATCCCTCGTTCCGTTGTGGAGGAAAACCGCGGAGAACTTGTGTCTCAAATCGAGACCACACTGTCCCAGGTCTCTGACTGGGGACGGGTAAACTTGGTCCGATTCAACCCTACAAAGACACAAGTGTGCGCGTTCACCGCTAAGAAAACTCCATTCACTGTGGTCCCACAATTCCAGAACACTCCCCTCTCCATCTCCAAGAGCATTGGGATCCTTGGTGTCGACATCTCCAGCGATGTTCAGTTCCGAGATCATTTACAAGATAAGGTGAAGCTGGCGTCCAAAAAACTTGGTGTACAACAGAGCGAAGCAGTACTTCACGTCGGGGCAAAGGTTGTTACTTTACAAGTCGCAAGTTCGGCCCCATATGGAGTACTGCTGCCATCTCTGGGCAGGTGCACCCGGATACCAGCTTGGCCCTTTTGACTCGGTTCAACGACGGGCTGTGAGAATTGTCGACGATTCCAAACTCACTTGCGGTATCGAACCCTTAAGTCTGAGGAGAGACTTTGCCTCACTGTGTGTGTTCTACCGCTTGTACAATGGGTTGTGTTCTGAGGAATTGTTTGAAATGATGCCCAGGGCTACCTTCTACCACCGCACCGCTCGCCATCGGCAGGGAATTCATTCTCACACTTTAGAACCTAACTGGTCGCGTACAGTGTGGTTTCAGAGAAACTTCCTCCCGCGAACGCTTAAGATGTGGAATGAGCTCCCTGCCAAGGTTTTCTGCAAGGACTACAGTATGGAGTTCTTCAAGAAAGAAGTTATTAGATTTCTGAAGGGTCGGCAACGCGCAAGTGATACCCCTGGTGTTGTTGCAAGCGTCCATAGGCTACGGTGACCGCTTACCATCAGGCGGGCCGTAAGCTTGTTTGCTATCTTAGTGGCATAAAAAAAAAAAAAAAAACCTAACTCAAAAAATTTTATGAGAGGGGAAATTATTTGTGCTCACAAGTAAAGTGTGTCAATGTTAATGTGAATACCTATCTCCATCTAGTTCTTTTTTTTGTATGTATTTTCTTAAATATTTATACATTCATACATGTAGAAGAAGTGTAGGGATAGTTATAAGACATACTTAGTACTTATTCTTTGTGTACGCCTAATATGTCATCTGCACGGTCTCTACGTAATAATGTGATGAGCGAGAATTGCTGCCGACAAACTGCCCAGTTTGACAGGACACTATGTTAAGTAATTAAGCCTTTTTGTATGAATTAATAAAATAAAAATTTTAAAAAAATTGGTAAACAGACGGTTTTCTTTCTCAATAAAATAACGTTGAAAAACTTTAAAGACCAATTTGACAATAAAATAAGTCAATCATGAATCAGGAATAAAGTGTTTAGCCAATAAGCATACAACGTTCAGCGATACCAGCCAATCAGCGCTCACGATTCACGAAACGAAAGTAGTAGCTCGCGATATTCCTAAAATAACCTCGGTTTTTTGCAATAATCCTAAAAATAGCTTGGATGATAACAAAACTGATTACAGTTTTCTAATGTCGTTTGCAAACGTCCTAGAATGTTCGCACAAAGTATACTAAGTACGACATATATATAAATAAATAAATAAATAATAAATAAATATTTTTGGACATTACACACAGCGCCGTCAAGTATCAAAGTAAGCAAAGCTTGTATTATGGATACTAGACAACGGATACAAATACATATAAATTACTTTTTTTGTAAAAACATACATATCATACATAAATATTTAATCACATGAATGTTTGTTCAGCGCGGGAATCGAACCCACACCCTCTGCACAGCACTACCAACTAGGCTGCGCGAGAGTCAAATTTCCATATTCCGACTAATAAGCTAATAAGAGCTGAATGCTTGTGCTAGTTACCGGACGTCATATGGACAGGACAGGATGGACAGCATCGACTAAGGTTTTGTGAATGGCTATTATAAAACCTTAACAATTGCAACATCTTCTGGACTGATTAGGCCCTATTTATCAGAGTAGGGCTTAACAACAGGCGGAACGAACATTATTGGTCATTTAGCAATCCGCATGTGATTAAATACAGCTATCACCAAGTGCGTTTTAGTGTGAACGTGTGGGCTGGAAGCATTGGCGACGTGATCGTTGGTCCATGCTTTAATAACGAACGGTTAACTGGAGTGAATTATTTGGAAATGTTACGCGGGGTTATTGAAGATTTACTGGACGATATACCCTTAGCGTTTCTGAATATTTTTTATTACCAACATGATGGCGCGCCTCCTGATTACACAAGTGTAGTGCGCGAATTTTCAAATGAGCGATATGGAGACAGGAGGATCGGGCGTGGCGGCCCTGTACCATGGCCTCCCAGGTCCCCTGACCTAACACCACTCAATTTCTACTTATGTGGTATAATAAAAAGAAGAGTTTATGTCGAGGAGGCGCAAAGTTATGACGACCTGCGTAATAAAATAATTAGCGCCTTTGATGAGGTTAAAAGAGAAACTGCGACACTGATGCGGTTGAAAAACAATTTAAGAAGGCGTGCCCAGTTGTGTATTGAACGAAATGGACTCCAATTTAAACAATTAAGTACTAAATTACCAGTGAGTAGCGGTAAATACCTAATAGTGTAAAAATTGATTAGACGGGCCTACCTATTTGGAAGGTAAGTTACATTATTGTAAATAAACTGATTCCAATCTTAAGTACCCCGTAATACCTACTACGTACAAAAACCTACTAAACTTTCTTTCTTTTGTAGAAAATGATAGTAGGTAGGCATGTAGCTGTTTTTATTTTAATTGTTTCTTATGTTATTCAGCCAGTTAAAGTATGAAGGAAAATTTGAATCAAAATTTTGGTGTTTTGACTATTGTAAGTTTTAATTCATTTTCTTTGTAAAATGTGGTACACGATCATTAAGGTACCAACGTCATAGGGGGTACTTAAAGCATACCGGTAGACGTGGTGTAAGGGGAGAGGGGTTACGCTACGTAGCGCGTCACGGCTATCACATCATTCATTTAATGTTCGTATTGGTGTCCATAATATTAGAAACTTTTGGGATAACTTAAAGCTTATGTAAAAAGAATATATCTTATGATTTTTTAAAAATATATCTTTAGATTCATTTTACGAACAAGCCTTTTTTTAATTTAAGAATCAAACGAACTTACCTTGTGAAGTTTGATATCTAATTATTAAAAAAATAAAATCAAATGATTAAATAATAAATTTGATGTAATATTTTTACACGAATATAAAGTTTCAAATGGTTTAATATTTAGGGACAGTTATTTTGATACAATCATACATGTTAGCTACCTTTTAATACTGAAAATACAGATATCCTAAATCATATTTTCAAGAGGGATAAAACTAGTTGACAGCTGTTAAGTGTACTGTAACTAGTGTCAGTGTTCAAGTTTTCCAGAATTAGCATAACGATATTTTGTTACAATACAGCCACCGTGATTTAAATTGAAGGTATACGACTATAGCGTTGTAACGTTACATTTATTTTGCGTTTTTGGTAAAATCGAAGCTATTATATGTCCAGGCTTGATAATTACCTTGGCGACAGTGTACAGTGTACAGTGTACAGTCGGCAGAGGATGCTTAAAGCATCTACCTACTAGCGGCAGAGTTATCCCAACATACCTGTAGGACCTGTTGCATATTCTGGACAATGTGAACAATTAGTAATAAACAAAAACAACAATTACTATAACAGTAATTTTCATGATATGATTTAATGATATGAATAAAAAATATTTGCATTTGTAGTATTATAGTATAAGCAAATTTGCAAATCACGTTCACTGCGGCGCGAGTTAAGCCTTCCCACTGGGCTCCGCTGAAAATCAGCGCTGTAGAACTAGCTGCAGCACATGCTGAGCGGTGTCCATTGGTCAACAGCACACAGTATACAAAAACCAAACCATATATGTAATTTGTAGAATGCTTGTTTTTATGTTTTTTTTGTAAAATTGTGATTGTAAACGTTATGTGTAATGTGAAATAAAGTAATATCTATCTATCTATCTATCTACCTGCAAAAGCGCGCTTCTGCGATCTCAATACCTACGAATTTGTGCATTACTAGAGATAATCAGGGACGGTCAATGTATTCGACTCTTCGCTGCTTAATTGAACCTTAATGTTGCACAAGTCGATAACTTCTCCATTCAACAGTCGAAGGGTGGCTACTCCACTCAGGGCCACATTTGGGGAAGGGCAACCGGAGCGATAGCCCCGGGGCCTCCACAAACAAGTGGCCCCCACACAATAGACTTCGGAAAAAAAACATTTTAAATTCCAACTAGTAAACAATAGTAAACTTTTAGTAATCTTTTCCTTTGTTATTTTTCCGCTATTTTACCTTAACCTACTAGTGGTGATTAATATAACGTATAGCTTATAAATTTATTTATTGAATAGCGCACGCTAAATAAATATTCAGGTAGTACTAAAATTTTATTGTTATTTTACTACTTCGTCGAAGGCGTTACATTACAACATCGCACCGCGTGCACGACTACGACAGCGCGCGAGCCGCGAATAAAGCGTTGTATTTTTTTCTGAATGACTACTACAGTTTGGATGATGCAGCCATTACTGCTCCTCCAGGCTTTTGGGGCGAGTCTCTGAAGGAGTCTCAGCCCATAAAGCGCCCAACGCTCAAGGGCTCCCCGCGGGGTAGCTTCAGCTTGGGTTGTCGCTCTTGGGGTCGTCCCTTCGACCGCCGTAAGGTTGAACCCGAAGGTGAGTCAACACTAGGAGAGGAGTTCCTCGTTACGAAGTTGCGGTTGCGAGTGAGTGGGGGTGAGAAGCGCCCCGGCCCTCTTTGATACCTCGTATATGAGGTGAGCGTGCGGGCGGCAGATCCGTCCGGGAGGTCGACGCGACTAGTCTCACTATCTGGATAGCGAGATCGTCGTCACGGGCTGTTAGTACGGTATACCAGCATTGTTGCTTAAGCAGTGTGCGCCTGAGTTATGTCCTGTACTCACGCGCCTCTTCGCGCTTTCCTACCACACTAGGCAATTTCCAGCTTTATGGAAGACTGCGAATGTGCACCCGGTGCCCAAAAATGGCGATAGATCAGATCCATTGAATAATAGGCCTATCACCTATAATTCGATACACATGGCTTCTAAGTTATCTAGAAGAACACGACCTGGTCAGTGACCGTCAATATGGCTTCCGCCACGGTATCTCACACATCGATCGGCACTAGCCATTGAGAGTCAGAGGGAGGCATTGGCATGTAGCCTGGACATAGCAAAGGCTTTCGATCGGGTCTGTCACCGGGGTCTTCTATCGAAGTTGCCATCTTACGGAGTGCCCGAGGGTTTGTGCAAATGGGTGGCTAGCTTTTTGTCCGGCAGACGCATACGAACCTTAGTTGCTCTGATAGCATGAATATTAATGCTGGTGTTCCGCAAGGCTCTGTGCTATAGACGCTGTTTCGTCTGCATATCAATGACATATTGGACATCAAAAACAGATGCTGTGCTACGCAGATGACAGTACTGGAGACGCTTATTACACGTGTCGTGTCGTGCAAATATCCCTCGTTCCATTGTGGAGGAAAACCGCGGAGAACTTGTGTCTCAAATCGAGACCACACTGTCCAAGGTACCTGACAGGGGACGGGTAAACTTGGTCCGATTCAACCCTACAAAGACACAAGTCTGTGCGTTCACCGCTAAAAAAACCACATTCACATTTTGAAATCAATCAAATTAAACAATATTTATTCAAATAGTTTACTAAGAACACTTTTAAATCGTCAATACAATGTAAACAATGTTAATTTCTGTAGCAAGAAGTTCTATTTAAAGTAATAATACAATACTTTGTTAATTAGCTACAGAGTGTACAATATGTACTGAAACACTTATTAGGTAATAAAAATAAGTCAATCATGTCAATCATTTTTTTTTTGGTTTTTATGTAGCATCGGGGGCGCACCATGTGAAGCGTCAAATATCGTGAATCGAGTAAGGAATTCAGATAAGTAGTTAAGAGTATTCCGATATTTAATAGTACTAGTGGCATAAGCGCCATCATAATTTTACGTTTGCACAAACATATGTACATACATAAACTAACATATACTTAAAACTATCCATACTATCCATGAATATAATATAATAATAAATATTATAAATGCGAAAGGAAATCTGTCTGTCACCTCTTCACGCTGAAACCGCTGTACCGATCAAAATGAAATTTGGCATGTAGATAGTTTTGAGTCCCGGAAAAGAACATAAGCTACTTCAAATCGTCAATTTTTATCCATTTTTTCCCCATAATTGAGGAGTTGCCGTTGAAATCCTACACCGATGACCGAATACTAAGAATACAAAGAAGTTTGCAAGAGCAGACCAGCCTCCACAGGCGGCACCCGTTCACAATTATGACACATGAATCAGCCATCATTTCGCTCAACCATGTTTTAAAGAACATAGCGACCCGACGCACATGCCACCACCGCAGAGACACTTTGAGAGAGCATGAAACAATCAAGACACTCCAATAAAACTTCGATTGTACTAGTTACAATGTGTGAACTAAAGGAACAAAAAATAAATTCGATTCATGTCGAGATTTAAACACACAAGTTCACATTTAACATCACACGGCGAACACACGTACTCTGAACTTAAAACTGATTTAAAGTTGCTTTTGAAAATATTAAGATAAGAGGAGAAGATTGGAAGGTAAAAAGCATTTACTAAATTATCACTTTAGTTCCACAATTCCATTTCACTCCTCTCTCCATCTCTAAGCGCATTGGGATCATTGGTGTTGACATTTTCAGCGATGTTCAGTTCCAAGATCATTTGCAAGGCAAGGTGAAGCTGGCGCCCAAAAAACTAGGTGTACTAAACAGAGCGAGGCAGTACTTCACGTCGGGGCTGAGGTTGCTGCTTTACAAGTCGCAAGTTCGACCCCATATAGAGTACTGTTGCCATCTCTGGGCGGGTGCACCCGGATACTAGTTTGGCCCTTCTGACTCGGTTCAACGACGGGCTGACGAACCCTTAAGTCTGAGGAGAGACTTTGCCTCCATGTGTGTTCTAGCGCTAGTACAATGGGATGTGTTCTAAGAAATTGTTCGAAATGATGCCCACGGCTACTTTCTACTATCGCACCATCGGCAGGGAATTCATTCTCACAGTTTAGAACCGAAATAGTAATAGTTTGGTTGTGGAATGAGCTCCCTGCTAAGGTTTTCTCTAAGGACTACAGTATGGGGTTCTTCAAGAAAGAGGTTATTGGATTTTTGAAGGGTCGGCAACACACGAGTGATACCCCTGGTGTTACAAGCGTCTATAGGCTACGGTGACCGCTTACCATAAGGCGGGCATCGTAAGCTTGTTTGCCGAGGCCACCTAACAATGGTTTTTCGACCATGCCGCGGCCGGTCGAGGGGGGGTGATAGTTTGTGGATTGCACAATTAATCGGTTCGAGTGATTGGGCGTACGCTCAAAAAAGCGGATTGCCGGGTCCTTGAAGTATTGGGGAATCGTGGGGAGCTCGAAGTCCCTGTGTAGGTCCGCATTCCGGACGAACCAGAACCGGAGGCCGCTCTGAGGAAGCGGTTTTGGAGAGCCTAAAGTCTATAGCGGTTGCGTTTAGACAACGCATAGACGACACTAGCGTATGGTAGTATGGGGCGGATGCAAGTGGTGTAAAGCGTCAGCTTATTTCCAAGCGACATTAAACTGGACTTGCCTATCATGGGATAAAGACGACCGAAGACAAAAGCGGCTCGGTCTCTATTTTAGTGTGATCGCGAAAGTTCAGACGCCTATGCAGGGTCACACCAAGATACTTGTTTTGCCAAGAAATTGCATGGCAGTAGAGTGGGAGGGAATATGGTCGCGGAGTTTGGCCAGTGGTAAAAACGACGGCAAGGTTTTGGGACAAAACCGTCTATCAAAGCTTTCTCTCCTGAGAATTGAAAGCGGTTTTCTCAGGGAACTGGATTTCAGCGAAATTATCAACAATTTTTCGGCGAAAAAAGCTCGGAAGGTTTTGCTCGTTAACGCTAAAATTTTATTTCAGATAATTGTTGTTTTCGATTTTATTTATATATGTTGTTTAATACTATAAGAATTTATTTGCTTTCACAATAAATTATTTAAAAGCTCGACTCGACTCGAAAATATGAAAAAATTGTTCATTTTATTTGGAAAATAATTTGGAGGCCTCTTCACTCCCTTGTTGCCCCGAGGCCTCCAGACTTCTAAATCCGGCCCTGACTCCACTGTTTGATATTTAATATCTAAAACTAAGAATTATATACCTAAATGTTTTTTTAACATAATTGAGGTATACTTATATTGAATCAGAATCCTAAAATGGAATTGGGTTTCAAAGAAGTACCTAAGCGTCAAAAAAATCGTTTTTAAACACGTACTTTAGACGTAAATAGATAACATAGAGTAGGTACGCAAACTCAAAAATAATTCCTATAGAAACATAGTTTATTTTTGCAAAGTTTCAATTATCTAACTTGAGTTTTTTTTTATAATCACACTAAGACCAATGGTATTTTCATAATTTTTGACGCGGTATTTTAGATACAAAATGATAGTGCGTCGCACTCGGACAATTGAGCTTGCGCTGGCCGCTGCCGCACTGGGTGAGATAGCGTACTTGAAAAAAATGAGTGTTAATACATAAATGTTATGACGAGAGCGCAAAAGCGAAAGTTGGAATGTCGAAACCTCAGTGCAGCTTCTCCGAACCTTAAACATACTCCAGACAATCGGCCAGGCCTGCCGAAGGTTGTGGATATATTCAAGAAGCCGAGAGAGCTAACAGAATTACGTTTTATCAGTATAACAGAATTGCGAATGTTAAGGAAAAGTAATTTAGTTAGCAGAGAAAATAAATATCTAGCGTATGTGAAAACTAAATCTTGTATATATATAAAGCCAGAAGCTCAAGGGCAAATGTCTACAGATGACTTTGTCGAGTATCTAGCCGAATTTTGCAAGGAAGAAGTAATAAATGAAATATGCTTTATAAGGACAAATGAACCAGACGATATTTTCGTAAAAAAATAGTTAACGCAATGAAAAATATAGAGAGTTTAACGTTATGCATTCTTAAAAATTGTAAGCGAATTACAGATTAAAACGATATTACAGTTATTTTAAACGATTTTCATTTACTGCCAACTGCAGGTCACGCCGGTGTTAGACGCACGTTAAGCAATATAAAAAGACGCTATTTGGTCAAACATGGCAGCTGACGTTACTGATTACGTCAATAAATGTCAGATATGCCAAAAGCAAAAATATACCAAAATTATCTAACAGCCAATGCAAATAACAATTACATCTACATCAGCATTTGAGGAAGTATTTTTAGACTTAGTAAGTCCCTTAGACACAGATAATTCCGGTTATACATATATCAGAACTCTACAGTGCGAACTTACAAAGTACGTTTGTGCATTTCCACTAAAAACGAAAACTAGTACTGTAGTTTCTAAAAGTTTTGTAGAAAATTTCATTTTAACACCGCGTGTCATCTGCTCCGACCGAGGTCAGGAATTTATGTTCAAATTTTTATTGATGTTTGCAAATTACTCAAAATAGATAAATTACATTCCACCAGTTATAAGAATGAAACTGTTGGTGCGTTAGAAGTAACCCATAAAAATTTAGCTTCATATTTACGTATTCAAACTAAAAACAATCCGTTTACTTGGGCAGAATGGCTGAAATTCTGGTCATTTTCGTATAATATTACATGTCATAGCGAAACTCTGTACTCGCCATACGATACGATTTTAATTAGGTCAAAAAATAAGCGAAAGATGTATGAAAGGTACAAGGGAGCGTTTTTATGTTCGCGGAATGGGTGATAAGGGGGGGAAATAAAAAAACCAAATTATTTTTCCTTTTTAATATATTCACCTGCAAGACGGATACATTTTTCAGATCCTTCAATTAATTTATTTATACCCTCATAAAAAAATGTTTTCTTTTTATCTTCAAAGTACGCCGGAACTGCCTCTGTTGCATCACGTTTTTGACATAAATAAAGTTCTGATGATCAAGTTTACAATGAAATTTATCAAGTTCACACTCATTGTTGCAGTAATTGTTTAGCATTGGTTTGACATTTATGTTTGACACATCAGAGTTCAGCGGCCCCGCAGTGTTGCCATAAATTGAAAGGGCCTGTTCGCATTTACTGAAAGCCATCTTATAAAGTTTTCCAAAACGTTTATCAATTACAATAGTATTATTCTTCTTTTCAAATCTGAACTAATGGCTGTCTGATGACATTTTTAAACCCTTATCTAAGGCACTTGAAACGGTCCCTGTTCCATTCATGTGACTATTATTGATTGAGCTTTAGCGTCATCCTTCAGCCATGTTAATTGTTGTCCTTTGTCGTTTTCCTCAGGTTTTTGCCGGTCCCTCGATGTAATGGCGAAGAGCCCCTGGCCATTCAAGATAATTCTTGTTTCAAATTTCCAAGTTGACCAATTTTCACCGTTGAGTTTTGATGAAGACATAGTCGGTAGAACTGCCGCATTTTGCACGTTCGCCCGCCGTGTGAGAAATGACACCAAACGCCGATTTTATGTATCTCTTCACGTCGGTTTTATTTCTCTTCACCTGCAAGTTATGAGTTCACTGGGCCCATAACCAATTAAAATACAAGAGTTGTGGAGTAATTAATTTGCAGTATTTAAACAAATTTATATTTATTGAGGAGAGTAAAAAGTTGAGTGTGTACATTTTTCACAAAAAAAAAGGGTTATGCCGAAAGAAAGAAAAGGAAGTCTACCACAGACTAACTATAAATGAATCCTGTATTGCATTCAATAAAAAATAATAAAAACTACAGTAAGTAGACGGTGAGCGGGAGCGTTCGTTTGACTTAAGCACGCGTACGCGACAGTGGCGCCACGAAAGGAACAGAATTGAGGCAGAAATGCATTAAAATCACAACCACGCTCTCTCACAACCCGGAGAGGACGTAGGGGCCACAATAATACAGATACTAAATACCAACATCACACTGAAATACCTAATTAACAAAATTCTTAAAATCTTTAAAAACATAACTATTTTGTAAACAATATATTCCTTAATATAAATATCCACAATAAAGTTCAAACCGCCATTTGCAATAGCAAAGCTCATTCGCAGGCTCTTTGCGAACGGAGGTTAAACGAACATCAGACAGTAGTGTGGAAGTGTGCCTGCGCCACTGTGGGGCTCGGCAGTTCCTATAGATAGCACAGATATGCTTTTTGTTTTGGATCGATACTAAGTTACGTCATAAAATTTAAAAGGGTACATTTTTTTCGATTTAATTATTTTTTTCGTCCCGCTAAATTTAAGAAATCTAATCTACGGGGTTTTTATAGAACTTTCAAATTGGCATCCTTAATACAACTCACAAATAAATAAAACTCAGTATAAAAACTCTAACAAAATTTATTTCCATATGTAAATAAATATTTAATATTTAACCTCAATATCAAATTCCATGTTTCCAACTTCAAAAACACAGGACTTTGTTAAAAACTTTCAATCGCCTTTGACATCATAGTACAACCCTGTCGTAAACATCTTATAACAAATTTGTTTGTATGTACAAATTGCATGCCCTTTAATACAAAAACATACAATTTTCATACAGAACTTTCAATAACATATCTGTCACTTCACTCTAATCCGTCCCTGTAGTAAAAATCCTAAAACGTATTTTGTATACAAAAAATATCGGTACAATTTTCATATAAACTTTCATCCACGTGCTAGGCCTCCACTACACTGCGGCCGGTCAAAGAATGCGTTCCTGACACCTGTCAATTCGTCATGACGAATAAATAACATTAATAATATTTAGTAACGTTATTTATTGCATTCATTATGCATATTTATTCAATTTAATTTATATGTTGTTATTTTTTTAGGAATTATATTTTAAAATATTCATTAAATATTCACAATGTAAATAAATTTTTAATGAATCAATTAATTGAATTGAATCGTAATTTCTGAATGTAACAAAGGGAAAAAAATAAAAATGTTTTATTTATTGGAAAATGTATATTATGAAATACATAGTTTTAAGCCTTAAACAATGAAGACTATGACAAACAATTTAATCTTCCAATTCGCTTGAGGAGTCGCTGTCATCTTCACTAACGTGTATAATCATATTATTGTCAATCATAGTATCTATACGGATATCGCGGTCAAAGTCATCAAATATAATCTTTTTAGTTTTTTCAACCACCTTCATGCAGTCATCTCTTGTGACTTTTTCGCATGCTTCTTTTAAAAGCATCTTCATCTTTTTTATGCCATTCGGTGGAGAAGTATTATGACGGCATAACATTTAATGCATAACCTTTAATTTGAGCCCAAATTCGCTCAATAGCATTGTACTGGCAGTGGTACGGGGGAATTCCGGATCACCATACTCCAGAGCCAACTCATCTATTTCATGTCGAACATTTGTCGGCTTATGGTCATTGACTAATTTCATCAGCTCTGCTTTAAGCATTGATTAGCGTCAATGCCACTTTTTTGCAGCCAAGCCTCCAATTCCTCTTTTCTATTAGCTTGAGTAGGTGCTTTATTTTTTTGGACCGAATGATAAGGGGCGTTATCCATTAATATAACTGAAGGCTCTGGCAGGCCTGGTAGCAACACATCCTGGAACCACTCCTTAAATGAAGCCGCATTCATTTCTTCGTGGTAGTCACTAGTGGTTTTTGACTCAAATGCCAATAAACCGTTTTCCACGAAACCATACTTCGCACAACCAGCGTGGCATATTATAAGCCGTGCTCATTTACCCATTGGCACTTTCGACGTTCCGCGAGAACTAGAAAGCGTGTGATTGGCGTTCAGCCATGTCTCGTCGATGAAAACGACATTGTCCCAATTATTGATTATTGTCGCTTCTCTTAAAAAAGTAATTCTTTTTAAAATAATGTCATTTCTTTCTAAAAGAATTTTCCTTATGTCTGTTTTTTTTATATTGAAATCCAATATCTGTCAAAATTTTAGATAAAGCAGTGTTGCCTACCCTAAATAAATCAGCTGCTTTCAAAGATGCTAGAAGCATCGACCTATTAAGGTACTCATTCCTGGAATAATAACCATATATATGATTCCTTATTGCATCGGCGTCAAAGCTATCAATGTCTGTTATAGGTTTAGTTCTGCGTTTCTTTTTTGGTGTTCGTAAAATACTGTCTTCGATGCCAGATGAGCCGAACTTTTCTTTATTAATATTTGTTATCGTCCGTTTGCTCACTCCAAGTGCCTGAGAGATGCGTTCTTCGACAGGAATTAAAGGTCCGTTATTTTGTCTTTCACGCTAAAAGTAATCTTGTAGCTTGATAATTAGTTCACGAGTTTCACTTTTCAATGTTTACCCGCGTTTTGGCATTGTTATTATGCACCAAAAGTCCAGATTAGCGCAGAGGTTAGTATATCAAGAAGAACAGTCAAAATAAAAACAATAACAGTCACGAGAAAATACACAACGAGAAACACTGGAGAGCGTAGTCTATGCGTGCGAGACGACAAGAGACGACTGTTTGTAAATTTCACAAAATGGCGGTCAACACGCTTTTTTTGGTTGCCATTTTTTACCAGAAATATAAAGTAGTACCTAAGTAATTTTATGTTGAATGTTTTTTTTAATTCATCTGACTGATATTATGACACTAATTTTCTAAGTTTTGCTTGGGCGTACCTTTATTATATTATTAACCGTATTAAATACTAAGTAAATTATATATTATAAAATTATAACGTTTTTTTTTATATTATACCGACAGATTATAGTAAGATTACAAAATATTCGATTACAAATGCCTCGTTATTTTGTCACATCACTACAAAAACAAACAGTTGACTTAACATTGAAACAGAGCCGTTTGACATGGGTTTTTTATACGTCCATGTTTAAAAGCTATTGTTTTTGTATTTGTTAATTAAGTAATTGTAATAATTTTAGCCCAAAATTAATACATTTATTGTAAGTTAGCATAATTATTTGAAATTTAATGTTATCACTCGTTAATAAGGTAAATGAAAGATATTTAAAATTTTGCCGTAAATTGTACGCCAATTCAAAGTTACATCGCCTAGTCCATCACGATCTCTCAGGAACGCATTCTTTGAGTAGCCGGACTGTAGTTCTTTCTTAAACTTCACTTATCGGGTGAGAAACATCGACATTTTCTTTCTTGGTACAACATATATTGTTCTCTTACGCATAACGACCATAAGCTATTACATAATTACATTCTTGTTTTAAGATCTAGGTACGTATCTTCTTTACATTTTTTGGTAAGGTTTTCTTTGTATCCTCCTTTTCCGTAAACCAAGTTGCACTCGACGAGCCCTAAACCTTATACTAAGTGTACCTACTTTTGTTCGTTACAAGACTCGATTGACTTCCCCGAGATGAAAACAGTGTAAGTATAACTGCGTTCTTAATGTGAGTTTTTGCGTATTCATAACTCAACTACCGCGTTCGCGTATTAATTAAACGTCCTGTGAGAAATACACGTCTCGTAACGTAACGTAACGTAACGTAACGTAACGCTTAACGCGTAACGCGTCCGCTAGAGACGCTCCTTCATTTCCATACATGTATTTCGTTGACGCCAACGCGACAGTAACGTTCAAAACTCACACTAGGCACACTAATGACATAATGTCATTGATATCACAATATTCTAAAGGCGTTTGTAAACGTCCGATGTTTCCACTTGAGCCCTACACCCAGCTCTAAGTGATGCGGCACACTTCGTTGTTGTCACTTGCTGTCTTTTGCTCTTTTTCTTGTCCACATTCATCGGCCTGGAGATAGAAAAAATAAACAAGAAATATCAGGAAGTTATTTTTACGAAAATTGAGCTGTAAAAAAAGTTGGAATATCTAATATAAACGTGTCATTGCATTGTCATCATCATCATCATATCAGCCCAGTGACGTCCACTGCTGGACATAGGCCTCAACTAACTTTCTCCACAGCGTGCGACTCTGTGCTGCCTTTAACCAACGGCTCCCCGCTACCTTTACAAGGTCATCTGTCCATCTAGCGGGGCACCATCCCACGCAACGCTTTCCGGTTCGTGGTCGACACTCGAGAACCTTTTTTTCCCATCGGCCATCGGTTCTTCGAGCTATGTGCCCTGCCCATTGCCACTTCAGCTTTGCGATTCGGTGAGCTATGTCGGCGACTTTAGTTCTCCTACGGCTTTCCTCATTCCTGATTCGATCACGTAGGGAAACTCCAAGCATAGCTCTTTCCATCGCCCACTAAACGACCTTGAGCTTTCGTATAAGGCCCATAAATAGAGGCCACGTCTCAGTTTCGTAAGTAATCACTGGCAACACACACTAGTTGAAGACTTTTGTCTACCGCAGTGCTTGAAGACAAAAGACAAAAGTCATTGTATTGTAGTCTTATTTTATTATTAATTACAGTTCACTAACTAGCTTGTGTGTGTGTGTGTGTGTGTGTGCTATTTTATGTGGACATGTTGTCAAAATTCTGTGTTCCTCAACTTAAACACTAAAAGGAACCGTTTCTTATGTAAAAATATTTATGAATATTTTGATAATTTAAAGAAAAATCGGCACCGATAACCGTTATGAGTAGTATGACAAAAAATGGGCCAAGTGCGAGTTGGACTCGCGCACGAAGGGTTCCGTACCATTATAAAAACGGAAAAAATCACGTTTGTTGTATGGGAGCCCTATTAAGCCCCTAAAATATTTGTTTTATTTTAATTTAATTATTTATTTTTAAGTGAATATATAACTAAATATTCTGTGAATATTTCAAGCGTCTACCTGTTGCCGTTATCAATATTGAGCAAAAACAAGCAAAAAAATAACGTTGTATGGGGGCCCCATCAAATATTTATTTTATTCTGTTTTATAGTATTTGTTGTTATAGCGGCAACAGAAATACATCTTCTGTGAAAACTTCAACTGTCTAACTATTACGGTTCATAAGATACAGCCTGGTGAAAGACGGATAGACAGACAGACAGACAGATGGACAGTCTAATAACTTCGTAATGACGAAAAGAAAAATAATGGTCCTAGCGCTGGTACCGGCGGCCCAATGGCGTGGCGTGAGTCGACCGTGTCGAATAAATTACGATGTTGAACGATTTGTTCCACAAAAATCCTTGTATTTTCTGATAGTCCATAAAAATAGTAGGCGGTAGCGTAATGCCATACTTCTCCGGTGTGACTTACAGCCCGCTATACCGACGCGAACACATTAATTTAAAAAAAACAATTCGACCATTTGTACCAAGCTAATTTTTGCACAGCTAATCATCGTCGAGTAGCCATTCACGAACGTCACCATGCCATACTTTTGGGACGGTTCCAAATGGCCGCCATACCGCCACAAGGGAGTAATTTTTTTTTTTTTTGCAAAACTATTGAACCTTGAAATTTTTTTTCAACAGTTTCTGTCTGATCATAAATAGAAGTCTGATAATGCCATACCTGTAGGCAAATGTGTACAATTTTTTATGTCTTGTACCTTGAAAACCCGTCGAAATATCAAGTATGATGCCCCTATTTCCCCCTATTAGAAGTATGGCAAATATAATTTTGGTCACATTGCATCATATAATTTCCAATTTAAAAAAAAAATTTACTCGTTTGCGGCGGTATGGCGGCCATTTGGAACCGTCCGAAAAGTATGGCATAGTGACGTTCGTGAATGGCTACTCGACGATGATTAGCTGTTCAAAAATTAGCTTGGTACAAATGGTTAAATTGTTTTTTTCTTTTTAATTAATGTGTTCGCGTCGGTATGGCGGGCTGTAAGTCACACCGGAAATATATGGCATTAAGCTACCGCCTACTTTTTTTTATGGACTATCGGAAAATACAAGGTTCGTCACTCCTAATTTATCCGACACGTTCGACTCACGCCAACACCATTGGGCCGCCGGTAACAGCGCTATGATCATTATTTTTCTTTTCGTTATTACGTAGTTAGAACCCAGATGAACCGCCATACTGGTACAAATCACCCAGTATTTTCTGTCACTATCTTCCGGTCTATAACTAATAGAAGCGATATCCGACAAAAACTCCGGCACATGCAAACTGAAATATCTAAGTCTATGAAAGCCGATTTTCAGCCCACAGTGCGGCGGCGCGCTAGTACCGCGGATAGCTAGAGGGACTGTACCTCTACCACATTGTCGCGCCGCGCTAGTATCGCGCGGATAGCTAGAGCTAGAGGGATTGTCCTGTACCATGAGTTTGCATAGTTAAACTTCATAACATAACTACAGTCGTAAACGTAACGCGGGTCGAATAGTAAAATCAAAAACACGCACCATAAGTTTCTTTACTCTTTTAAAAACACTATCAATAATCCAAATAAACTAAAATACAATTAATGTTTTAAATAAAAAAATTTTTGTCGTACAATTTTATGTTATTTCCATTTTAATTTGGTTTACCTATGCATCTTGTAATTGAGCATCATCAGTCCCAAGGATTTTTATCATTTACATAGTCTGAAATATTGTAATATGCCTTTTTACAAAGTACCTGCTTGATAAAAGATTTAAATTTACTTATTGATAGATTTTGAATTTTATTGGAAACTTTGTTGTAAAAGTGTATACATTGCCCCATAAAAGAGTGACTTATTTTGTGTAGACGTGTATCATGCACCAACAGCTTATTTTTACTTCTAGTATTTACTTTGTGAACGTCAGTTTTCTTGCTGAAACTATTGATATTTTTATGTACATATAAAAGATTTTCATATATGTACTGCGACACTAAAGTTAAAAATTTTACTTCCCTAAACCTATCCCTCAGAGATATCCTAGATCCTAATTTATAAATAGCACGAATTGCCCTTTTTTGTAACAAAAAAATTTGTATTTACATTAGCAGCGCTACCCCACAATAGGATACCATATGTCATTAAACTATGGAAATAGCTAAAATATACTATTTTTGCAGTGTCGACATCGGTCCGTTGTCTTATTTTCTTGATCACATACACAGCAGAGCTAAGTTTTTTGGCTAGGTTATGAATATGAGGACCCCATTGAAATTTGGAGTCCAGCGTTATGCCAAGAAAGACTGTTGAATTAACAAGTTCTAATTGCTCGCCATTAATATTAATACATGTCTGTCTCTGACTAACATTTGGTAATGTAAATTTAACACATTTGGTTTTTTTTTCATTAAGTAACAAATTATTAGCGTTAAACCAATTTACAATTTTAGAAAGGGCATTATTTAATTCATTATAATATGTCTGTCGTCTCTTAACTTTAAAAATCAAAGAGGTGTCATCAGAAAATAAGACAATGTCATGGTTTTTTACATTATATGGGAGATCATTAATGTAAATAAGAAATAGAAAAGGACCTAAAATTGAGCCCTGAGGGACTCCCATAGTGACTGCTGATCACGGAGATCTTTCACCGTTGACATCTATTTTCTGTACTCTCCTACTCATATAGGATGTCAAAAGATCGAGAGCTTTGCCTCTAATACCATAGTGATGTAGCTTCCTGATGAGATTTTCATGTTGAACACAGTCAAATGCCTTAGATAAATCACAAAACACTCCAAGGGCGTCATGCAAATCCTCCCAGGCGTTATATATATTTTTTAATAGTGCCACTCCTGCATCGGTTGTGGAACGGCCTTTCATAAAGCCAAACTGTTTACTACTAAGTAGCTCATTAATACAGAAATGGCTTAACATTTGACAAAGTATGATTTTTTCAAAAACTTTACTGAGTATAGGTAGTATTGAAATAGGCCGAAAATTATTAGGATCTGTTGAACTACCTGATTTAAAAAGAGGTATAACTTTGCTAAGTTTCATCTCATCAGGAAACACACCACTATCAACACATCTATTAAAAATAATGGCTAAGGGTTGTGCTATAACATGAATAATTGAATTTATAGTTTTTACAGAAAGTCCCCAAAGGTCTGTGGTGTTTTTAATTTCTAATGTTTTAAATGTATTAATGATATTCGTAGGACTTATGTTTTTAAATACAAAGGGAACGTTACATTCAGGAACACTAGTTTTGAATAATTTTTCTGCTAAGATTGGACTTGAGTTTAGATGTTCAGTTGTTTTGAATGGAATATTCCTAAAGCGCTGCTTGACCTTTCATACAAATTCTTAACTACATACGGTAACGACTAACGTGCTATTGATGACTAACTATGCAAACTCATGGAAGCTGTACTTAAAGGAACATAGTCATAGGGCTTAGTAAAATTAAACTGCATTTTATGCAGAAAGCAAGCCGCTTTACCCAGTGATACTATGTACCACTATGAATGACTTCATTCGAGAAAATAAAAATTGTATCCACTGGAATTCAAGATGGCGGACTTTTTCTAAAATGGCGGCTGCATAATTTAAAAAAATTATAGACTCAAAACGGCTGCACCGATTTTAGTGATTGGGATGTCAATCAATTCGTACTGACGGCTGTAATCAAAATAAAATATATCGTTTAATAGATTATAGATGATGGCCGAATATTAAAAAAAACTGTGATTTTTTTCTCTCTTTCAAATGAAAATATCAACTAAATATCCTAAAATATGAACACATATTTTTTAATTTTAATAAAACCAGATAGTATTTTCTAAAAATAGAAAAAAAATGCTTAATTGCTCCGTCGAGTAGTTTTTGAAATATACGAGCTGCGATCCATCATACGATCAGAACTAATGCACCGTTTTCAATAATTTACGTGACGGACGATTTGTATTCATATTTGTATCCTGTAATCGTGTTGTGACAACCGGCCGGGTGCAAGTTGCAAGTTGCGCTTGCGTCGCCATCTTGGAAAAAAGGTACGCTTTTTCAGTTTTTTGCTTAAGTCTCGGTAATAATTATTAATAAGATAAAATCGTGTATGCAAAAACTGTAACTTATTAAATTTCCTATAAAAAAGCTCAGATATATGATTTATGTATCTCTAATACTTTAGCTGTAATCCGAAATTGAAAATATATTTTTCTATATTTTATATACAGTTTTGTTTCTGTTTACTCCTAAAATGTTCATATATATCTTCAAAAACTATTCCATGACACTACCTAGAGATAGAAAGACCGACAGAGTTTTTTTATACCACTAAGGTGGCAAACAAGCACACGGTCCGCCTGATGGTAAGCGGTTACCGTGGCCTATGGACGCTTGCACCACCAGGGGTATCACTCGCGCGTTGCCAACCCTTCAAAAATCCAATAACTTCTTTCTTGAAGAACCCCATAACCCCATACATACATGATGAGGAAGAGAGAGAGAGAGAGAAGGGGAGAGATAATTCAGGGGCATGCATTATATGACATGATGTGTATAGCAGAGCGGAGTCCGCTTGGTGAGTAAGAATAGCCAATAGGCTAGACCGACCAGCCATCAGCCGATCACCATCGCGTCTGATCCCGACAAAAACCACCTATCCTGAGTAGAACAAACGCAAGGTTCTCGACAGACTAATAAGCAAACTCAATTTTCATATTATGACTGCTACTAACTACGCCGTTAATGACAACCATAGGCTGGACGTACTCAACATAGCGTTTCTACAGAACATAAGACTAAGTTTACTGGACGAACTTTGCTCTAGCAATCTCTTCGTTATTGTGACCCTTGGGCCTCAGGCCTCCGAAGCCCCTGCGACAGACTGTGATAAACTGGGACAAAATCAAGAAAGCTCTTAAAATAATCAGCTTACCACAACAAGATTTCATTCCTGCTCTCATTAGATATCTATTATTGATGTGTTCATCGAATCTGTCACCCAACAATCACTCGCAAGCTACTATTAGCATTATTGCTGGTATTATTATTGGTGTTTACTGGTTTAGTGCTAAGCAAGCATTACGACTCGAAGTTTTTTCTAAGCAGTCTGCCTTTTAGTCATCGTCACAGGTTAATTTAGTCTTTGAAAGGAAGGCATGGCGCTCAGAGTGTCGACTTCAATAGCTTTATAGCTCCAGTCAGCCTGGAGGCCAGGTTACATCCCTCCATCGCGATTTCGTGACTGCGTCTTGTACACCTGTAGCCTTCTTGACACTTTTGTAGAAGGAGTCTAGTCTTCGGCAGAGGGATAATTGTTACGTTGTGGTCGTGCGGCGTTGGGCTCTCTTATAAGTAACTCTATGTCCTTGGGCACCGGCGAACGCTTGTTTAGAGCACTCGCTGATGGTAGCTTAAATTAGTGACTGGTAAGAGATTCGACGCCACGTCAATTTGTCGGGAGACTTAATAAGAGAGGATGCGATATAATTGCTTTAAGCTAATAACCTTTTAAGGGCTATCTTGAATACGCCTTAGTCTGATAGGAGTCAGAGGGACATATAATAACGGGAAGAAATTCATAGCAAAATCCGTCTCGCTAGATACAGAAACCTAGACTAACGTTATGTGAAAGCGTTACGTCAAGTATTTACAGCCTATGACTATTGGTAGTATTGCAGTACTATAAACGGTGCTTGGTAACTATATACATTTACATACAAAGTCACGTAAATCGGAATAAGTTGCCTAAGTCTTTATGGGAAGTGAGGCACACCTACGAGACGATGATCAGCTGTTGGCTGGTCTTGGCTTGTCGGTATTGATAGCCAGACACGGCTATTTCGTGGTACTTATACCAACCAAGTACCCAAACACATTCGGACCCAGCCATACACATCATGTCCCATAATGCATTACCCTCTTTCTCACCCTCTCATAACTCTCTCTTTCTCTCTTGGTAGTTTCGCGAAATAAATTTAAAAAAATGTTTGAACCATTTTGAAGTAAACATAAAACAAACGGTATATCTAATATAAATAATTTTCCTCTTTAACGCCGGATTACAGCTAAAATACTACATATATAATATAATACATACATAAGTTATATATATGAGCTTTTTTATAGGATATTTAAAAATCTATAGTTTTTAAATATGTACACCGTTTTCCGTATCAGCAATAATTGCAGAGATAGAAGCAAAAAACTAAAAAAGGGTACCTTTTTTCCAAGATGGCGGCGCGAGCGCAAGAACTATCGATGGGGACTTTATGTATGTTCAACGGGAAGTCTTAAAGAATATCTACACCAAAATTCAAAACTTTTAGTTTTTTAGCCTAAAAATGTATCTAATTTAGATAGGTACTAGTTTTGCAATAAAGGTAACTATGATCAAGTCTCGTGAGAAATAGTGATTTGTTATACAAGTGAGTAAAAGCGTTTTTTGGTAGAAGTGCCGACTTTAAATCCTGAGCTAGCGAAGTAGGCTAGAATTTTAATATAGTTGTTTTGATAGCAATGGCAGAGGTTGAAGTAGGAACAATTCCGAACGCAACCTCAATTTAAAAAGGAAAAAACAAAGTAAAATGGTGGCAAGCTAGTTTATTGAACATAAGATTGTTTATTTAATTAATAATTCTGTTTTGTTTGAAAAATAGCGATACAAACTATTTCTCTGACACCAGAAGAATTAAGACAACAAGTCTCCAATGACAAACTTAACTTTTTACCAGAAAAGTCACGTGAAAATATTTTTCTCACTGGTAGAGGTGAGAAATTTCTTTCGGTGAGAAATTTCTTTCGGTCTCGTGCCTTTAAATCCCTAGCTATGCTCAAGATTTGAAGTCGGCACTTCTACCAAAAAAACGCTTTTACTCACTTGTATAACAAATAACTATTTAAATTGAGTAAGGACATAAAGTTGTGGAATTTATTCTACTTTTACTTATAGCAACTGGTTACAAGGTATAATTAACAAATTTTTTGGCACAAAGATACAGGTAGCAACCTAATAATAACATACATTAAATTTTAACGATCTTACGCAGATAATATTTGGAAACTATTACTGTATGAACTCCTATTTAAGACTAAAGAAATCTTTTCTTATTGAAGTAACCTACTTGTCAACATCTAATTTGCCTTTTTGTATTGTAGATGTCGTGTGTGGGTTCAAGCTACGGGTAACGAAGACAATTAGTGTTGTGCTAAGACCCTGGGCTAAGACACTGATCATCACCGATGTGGACAACTTCGCCTCGGGCTAATTACCTATACCCAGTCACAATCATCAAAATCGGTGTTTTGTATTCCCCACTTTTCTTCTTCAAATCATAACCGAATTACCTATATAGAAATTACTTAATTTGGAAGTTAATAAATTAGGCGCCTATTCTATGTTTTTATGTTGTATTTTCTTAAAATATTAGTTTACATATTCGTACAGAGCATGCCTGAAACTGTCATAAAAAGGAGGCATTTTTTTGGACTTTAACAAGGCCCGTTATTTATACCTCCAAATGTAATCAAAAACAAATAAATATATACAGACATAACGACTATGTATAGCTAACTTATATAATAAAATAGGTCAAGTGCCAACTTCCAGAAAGAAAACAGGGGAATAAGTATATATGGGGCCGCAAAAGCAGCCTGACATTTCCTCTTAAGGTGATGGCATACCACATACCCAAACGAGTTAAGTTTGCAACAATTTGGTAAATTTTTCTACAGTCCTGAGTAAACTTTTTGACATGAAAAAAATATATGTTATTGATCAAACCTTGACCAAGTGTATAATGTGGCTATTACAACAGTTAGAAAAAATATGACACTATTTTTGGGCTTTAATTCAATTTGTTTTGAAAACTAACAGTGATATTCTCTTGAATCTCATTTAATAACATATTAATATAACCACGTGAGTTTGCTAATTTCATAGTTCTTAATAAATATTTAAATTATTTTTATTTTAATTATTACCGACAAAAACCGAAAAATCGAGATTTTCAACGCGCAGTCACGTACCAGCGCCTCTCGTACGCAGAGCTGTGTCTCTTTGTACGTTTCAATAGTGTTATGTGTCTGTCTCTGTACGATTACACTGGTTGAAACGGCACTCTATTGCTAGGGAATGCCATAGCCTTACATTTGTACGTTTCAATAGTGTTATGTGTCTGTCTCTGTACGATTACACTGGTTGAAACGGCACTCTATTGCTAGGGAATGCCATAGCCTTACATTTGTACGTTTCAATAGTGTTATGTGTCTGTCTCTATACGATTACACTGGTTGAAACGGCACTCTATTGCTAGGGAATGCCAAAGCCTTACATTTTATAATGCAATAATTAATTAAAGAAGGGTTTTCATTTCGGGATGCAATAATACCAGGCTCCATTGAAGCACTTTTTAATAACTTTTTTTAAAAATAATTGGATTGTATAAAAACTAGGCATGGAAAACTTTAGCTGATATTTTCTATTACCTTATTTTCTGTAAGATTGAAATATTATAAATTGTAACAAAGTAACATAGTTTAATTTCTACAACCTCGTAACTTGCAAGTTTTTATCTATACATGTAATAAAATTGTAGGAAAGTCAAAACTGTACATTGAATATTTTTTTAAAAGAATACTTGGGGTGAGATCTACAATCGATACCGAAGCAAAAAATATAGTTTTTAGAATTTTTGTCTGTTTGTCTGTATGTATGTGCGGGATAAACTCAAAAAGTACTGCATGGATTTACTTCAAATTTGGCACGAATATTATTAAGAAGTCGGGTCAACATATAGGCTACATATTATCACGCTATCACCAATGGGGAACGAGCAGTGAACCTTTACAGCCGTAGGTGTACGCAAAAAATAACTGCAAATCGATGTAGAGTTTAGCTGTTTGGCACACAGGTACTTTAGGGCAAAAAAATCATTTTGAGCCGCAGTTCCTCAAAATATTTCCCTTAGGGGGGGGGGGGGGGGGGGGTTCATGATGTCATCAATTTTTTGTATGGGATTTAAAATTTTATATACCTTAAATGATACTTTATATCTCCATTTTTAACCCCCTGCAATATCAAAAATATTAAATTTTAATATTTTTTTGAATTTTTAAATACACTTAAATAACACAGAAGCAGCAGTAAACAGAAGCAGCAGGGTACAGTACCTACAGTTCACATAAAGTCTCAAAGATCTGAATTTTTAGGAACCGTCTCACATTGCAATATTCAAAAGGAAAATATTTTGAGGAACTGCGAGTCAAAATTATTGTTTTGCTCTAAAGTACCTGTGTGCCAAACGGCTAAGCTCCACATCGATTTGCAGTTTTCGAGCGAAATTGCCGTTGTACACCTGCCACTATTATTTCTTCAACGCATTCTATAACAACGTGTTATCTAACGACGCATATTTGACTTGCTTCTGAATTATTAAATTTAACCCTGGAGCAAAGGGCTGAAATAATATTTCTCTTCGAAGATGGACATAGTATTAGTGCTATATCACGAGAACTCAATATATCGCGATTCACTGTGAGGTTTTGGATTAGGCGTCACGGCGAAGAAGGGCAAATAACAGATCATAGAAATAATTCAGGACGACGACCGATACTAACCGCCGCGCAAATAACAGAAATCATTCGTCTTTACGTAGAGAATGGTTTTACACCAACTAGTTATTTTGCTGCTTTATATGGTGTGAGTGCTCGGACGATCCGACGAGCTTTGCACAATGTTGGACTAAACTACAGACACCATGCTATTAAAGTGGAGCTGAAACCTCACCACAAAACAGCCCGGCTTAACTTTGCGCGACGACATCTCGATTTTGATTCGTCAAATACTATATTTACCGATGAAAAAACTTTTAAATCAAGCCAAATCGGAAGATTAACTTTATGGCGCTACAATCAAACTCGGTATGATGAAGGTCATATTGTGCCTCAAAACGAGTCAGGTCGCATTACAGTAAATTTATGGGGGTGGATGAGCCTTGACGGCGTCGGAGAACTGGCGTCGTTAGAGAATAGGGCTACGGCTATTAATTATGTGTCGCTTTTGGAAGAAGTGATGCTGCCTACTGTGCGCGTAGTGTATCCTGCAACGGAATTCCCACACATTAATTACGTTCAAGATAATGCACGGATACACACAGCCCGTGCTACTATGGCGTGGTTCAACCTGCACCGTGACATTCGTCCCATTCAATGGCCCGCTCGGTCTGCTGATTTAAACCCTATTGAAAATTTATGGGGGCTTATGGTTCAACGCTGGGACTGTCAAAATGAAAGAAACCCTCAAGCTCTTAGATCACACTGTGCCAAGTATGGGATGATATCAGAGGTACTGATCTATGCACGCGTCTTGTTGCATCTATGCGAGATAGACTACTTGCCGTCATAGCTGCAGAGGGAGGTTATACTAGATATTAAATAAAGATTTTCGAAGTGTCTATTTTATTATTTCTTCATATTCTTATTTAAAAAACTAAAATATTAGTTTTTTCAAAGAAGGTTTTCTTTTTATAAAAACTTGATAGTTGTCAGTCCATCTCCTAGAGCAGAGATGGCGAACCCATGGCAATTCGGGCACGCCAATCATTTATGGAATTTCTATTTTCACCTACTTATGCTTGCAAGTCATTTTTAGAAATGAACTCTAGTTCATTTTTAGAAATGAACTCTAGTTTAGCTTCCATACTGCTTAGTAATAAAGTACGAGCCTGCCCTAATGTGAGATTTTAGCACCTAATTTGCAACAGCAGAAATCACACTAATTTTTTTTTTAATTTGAATACTAAACATTTCGATTGCTGTAAACATTTCGAGCTGCAAGTATCTAAATAGCTTTAAGTTAACAGCAATTCGTTTAATTTTTCTCCATTATTATTAAGTAACCCAGATTTTTTGACGGCACGTCATAGGTACAGTATTGTTTTTTTCATAGAAAATGGCACATTCATTAATAAAGGTTCGCCATCCCTGTCCTAGAGCGATTGATTGTCATATTAAAAAAAAAGATAATCTATGGTTACAGATTTCTGTTTGGAACTTACAGATTTTTTATATAGGTATGTATTGTTGAACGTATTTTTTATTTTCTCCTGAAGGAATGGGAGTAATTAGTGCTTTTTTCCAAACTGTGGGAAACGCCCTTCTTTTATAGAAATATTAAATAAAATTGTAGGAGGTCGGGACAAGCTCCTTAGCGCACATTTTGATGCAAAAAGGCAGAATGTTATCATAACCTACTCCCTTGTTCACATTGATATTCTCTAATAATTTTAACGATTGTTTTCGGCGATGCAAACTGATGAAATATCAACAGGAGCATCCGAAGTTTTATTAACGCGCGGTGAATCATTTACAAAAACACACAGTTAAAGTATAAAAACAGAGTTAAAGTATTCGTTAAAATAATTATTTAAAAATATTATAATATGTAATTACATATTGTCTCACGAGTCTGTAGACGGCCTGTCGTCATAGCTCATTTGATCAGGAATAGTATTATTATTAAATTTAGATATAATAAAACTCCAGAAATATTTGGGTATACCGATATTTTGTTCTGATTTTATCCCATCTGGCGTAGGAGATAAAGAGGAGTTATACTCGCACTTACACTTACGTCATATACAGAATATAAATACAAATCGTCCGTTACGTAAATTATTGAAATCGGTGCATTAGTTCTGATCGTATGATGGATCGCAGCTCCTGTGGTGACGGTTTTCAAAACTACTTTTTATTTTATAATTCGTATAGTTCAAAAACTATGAAAAATAAACGGATTGTGAAGCATTTTTTTTTATTAAGTAGATAATATAATCAGGTTTTATTTAAATAAAAAAATATATGTTCATATTTTAGAATATTTTCATTAGAAAGCAAAAATAATTAGAAAATTTCACAGTTTTTTTTTTGTATTCGGCCATCATCTTTAATCTGTTAAACGTTATATTTTCTTGTGATTACAGCTGTCAATCCGAATTGATTCATTAATCGACATTCTTATCACTAAAATCCATGCAGCTGTTTTGAATCTATAATTTTTTTTAATTATGCAGCCGCCATTTTGAAAAAGGGCCGCTATATTAAACTCTTGAATTGAAAAATACTCTCTGAATAAAATGCAGTTTCCGATGTAAATTTCGCCGTAAGCCCTAAGAATAAAAAAAATACAATGTATGTAAACATAACTACAACTGTAATGATTTTAATGCCAAAAAAGTCGAAAATTTATTTTTGTTCGCGTGATTGACGCCGTGGGATGGCCACTGTAATTGACACCGTGGAATGGACGACTATTATTTGACACCGTGTAATGGACTAGTATTACTGACACCGAGGGATGGATCCGTTTAATTTACACCGTGGGATGGATCAGTATTATTGACAACGTGGGATGGACCAGTATTATTGACAACGTGGGATGGACCAGTATTATCGATACCGTGGAATGGACCAGTACCTATTATTGACACTGTGGGATGGACCACCATTCTTGACATCGTGGAATGGACCAGTATTATTGACACCGTGGGATGGATCACTAATATTGTCACCGTGGGATAGACTACTATTATTTACACTGTGGGTTGGGTCACTATTATTTCTCCTAGCAACGGAACAACAGGATAACTTAATAATACGTATAAATGATATGAAGGTTCTGTAGCGATCCCACGGCAATGACCTGTAAACACCAGTATTTAATAAAATGTGATACAGTTTGAATATCCAACGAAAATGGAAAGTTAAAACAAAAGTATACTTAAAGTAAAAAAACTTACAATACTAGAGTCCTTCTTATCCAAATAAGGCAACGGCTGTTTCCCGAACAGTCGCTTCACTCCGAACTTGTTCGAAGCTTTTATTCGAGGGGGGGGAATATTGCGTCCCGCCCCCGACCCCACCGCCGCCGCCGGTGAACTGTCATCGGTGTTTGGAGTATTCTGATTAAAATATAATAAAGTGAAATTTTATGTGTTAATGTAAAAGACCGGTGACCGTTATCAATTGTAATTTCATAATAAAGGTTAACGTACACTAAGCTAAGCTAAGCTCACCAACTCGACTCGAGCCAAATCGCAATGATTCCTATACATTTTCTATGAAACAGCGTCCATTATATTAGTCAAGCAGAGTTGCCATAGTATTCTCTTCCAGTGACAGCTGGGTCACGTGATTGCCCCGGCTGACGTCACCAGCTGTACAAATATATGTGTACTTATTTTACGCAGCTGCGCAGGCCAAGATAGTAGTTCGATTTTTTAAAGTTTATGAACGTTTGTGAAATCAACATAAAATCTTTTTTAAAATAAGTTTCATTGTTGATGTCAACTATGAAACAGGTGTTATGATGTAGAAATAATTTGCCGAGCCGAGAGTGTCAGTGTCAGTGTCACAGACAGGTGACAGGTGTCCCTCTAAGGTGGATGTTACGAAAAAATAACGTAATACCTAATAAAGAGTCGGGCCGAATCGGCATCAACTTGTGGGGCTGGATAAGTCGTGGCGGCGGCGGCGTAGGTGAACTGGCCCAGCTATCTCCGAGAACCAATGCTGTAAGCTATGTCACGATGTTAAAGGAGAGCATGCTTACCAGTTTGCAGATTGGGTATCCGCAACAAAAAATGCCCAGCATTTTATTCGTGTAAGATAATTGTATGTTAGGATACACACTGCAAGGATAATTAATGCCTGGTTCGATGATCATCCAGGGCCGGTCAAATCGCCTGATCTGATCTGACAGAAGCCCTCACACAGCATTATATAAAAATATCGGAGAATATGTGAGGAACCGGCATCTGCACACGGCTGGTGGGTTCTTTGCGGTCACATTTTTACAGTTTTTATGTGTCACTAATAAATTTATACAAATATACAATTCATTTTATTGCATTTTTAGGGTTTCATAGCCAAGTGGAAAAATCGAAACATGGAACGAATCTTAAAGAGAATACCAGGCGTAACTAAATAGGTATACTTACCCTGGCCTACCCTCACCATCAAATAAATGCGATTCGATTCGGCTCTGCTCTAGTGGGCGACGACCTTAACTATTAACGCAAATCTTTTAAACATATTGTTCAATCAAATTCGATGAATATCATTAAATACTATAATATTGTTTAATCTTTACCTCTTCACTTAACCTCGGATTTTCTTCTGTAGCGAGGTCCGAACCGTCTGTCCGTTCATCTGTCACAAGTCCAGGATTTAAGTTACTCTGTGGCGAAACACTATTATTACTATTACCTGAAAATAATAAACATAACCACTTTTAGTAATTAATAGAACTAAACTGTATCACTGTGTGAAATACCCCGTTTTGTATACAGCACTATTGTGTGTTCCGCGGCGACGTGGCAGAATCTAGAGAAAGACTATTAAGAGGCAGTACTACGTGACCGAAAGCTGAGTCAAATAAAGAAAGGATGACGCGATATGTAACTGAGCGTGCGTGCATTCATTGAAATCTTAGACCATTTAACCACTGGACACGCGACGCGTCGTGGTTCCTCTCTACCATTTAACCACTGGGCACGCGACGCGTCCCGATTTCCTCCTACCATTTAACCACTGGACACGCGACGCGTCCTGATTCCCCTCTACCATTTAACTACTGGACACGCGATGCATCCTAATTCCCCTCTACCATTTAATCACTGGACACGCGACGCGTCCTGATTTCCTTCTACCATTTAACTACTGGACACGCGACGCGTCCTGATTCTCCTCTACCATTTACCCCTGGACACGCGACGCGTCCTGATTTCCTTCTACCATTTAACTACTGGACACGCGACGCGTCCTGATTCTCCTCTACCATTTACCCTTGGACACGCGACGCGTCCTGATTTCCCTCTACCAGGTACAAAATCAAAATGATCTCGTACGTTTATAAAAACTAGTCATTTGTTTTTTTACCCAGGTTTGTGTTACATCGATTGTTTTTTTTTTTTTACCTAGATTTTATTGACATTTCAATAGATTAATCCTAATACAACTTTTTAAAGTGAAACTTCTTTAGCTGCGTTAAAAGTTAAATGTTAATTTCGAATTCGTTAAATTAAATTAAATAAATCGAAATGGATGGATTATTTTGTGTGGAAATGTTGCTGGTTTGTTTTAAACCTAAAGCATAAAGGTTTTTTTGAACATTACAGGCACTACGATCAACTTTTCTTATCTTACCTTCTGACGAGCGTGAGTTTAGTTTACTATAGTAGGCTTTTCAAATGGTTCATAAAGTTCATAAAGTTCATAAAGTTCATAAAGTTCATAAATTTCAGCAAAAGTTTTTGAATCTGTATTTTAAATCAAAATATGTATAATAAGTAAAAGAAAAATATAGGCTTTATTATTATTCTATATTTATTTTAACTAAAATTTTTTTTCCAAAACTCGAATAATATAACCCAAGTAAAAAACAAACCTATAAAACGCCTTACATCGTGTGCGCTGCGAAAACTATTGATGATGTTTACTACAATTTTAGAGAACACATCAATAAAAACAATTAACTCACTAACTACTAACTTAATATTTCTACCGCAAAAACTTTATTATAGTATTTTTTGCTTTTTTATGGTGTCATAAATTTGGAAAATTCATATTTTTTTTTTAATTTTAAATACACTTAAACAACACCAGTAAACAGAAGCTGCAGGGGACAGTACACATAAGTCTCATAAAGATCTGAAACTTAAGGAACCGTCTCACATTGCAATATTTGAAATTCAAAAAAAATACTAAATTTTAATATTTTCCAAAATGATTTCAGGGAGTCAAAAATGAGGATATAAACTATCATTTAAGGTATATATTAGAGAAAGATACTGAGCTGTCTTCTACCTGGAGGTGCCCAAACTTGGTATGTTTTTAAAATACTTTTTGGATTTCAAGGAAAAAAGTAGCCCAAAAGTAATAGTGTGGTATATTTTTAGAACCGGCTCATCAAGCCCTTTCATTTGATACCCCACAAGATGGGTTTCTGAAATATTTTTTTTAAATCCCATACAAAAAATTGATGACACCATCAAGATCTAGCTGACCCTTTCTTTTACAAACCTGGATCTATTGATATGCTAGTTAACGTCAACCTTCTCGCTTCAGCGCTTCGACCTGGTCTTGTCAAAGGCGAGGCAGGTCAGCCAGTTGCTGTCCGCACTGTTTTCGGCTGGATAGTAATGGGTGAATGTGCTACTGACGTTGACTCTTGTCAATCTCGTTTTCGTAATGGGTCTTGTGCTGTTAATAAGAACTGCCTATTTGTGTCAAATTTATCGTTAGATAACAATATTCAGCGGTTCTGGGAATTGGAAAGTCTTGATCCTCCTAAACCTGTCGTTCTTTCGCAATCTGAATTATCGTGTGAAAATCAGGATGGAGGCTTCATTTTGTCGTAATACAGATGGTCGAATGGTAGTACCATTGACCATTGACTTTCGCGGACCCTCAGGAGAAGCCTCAGTTTTCGAATTCTCGTGAACTTGCTTTTAAGCGTCTCCTAAATTCAGAAAGAAAGTTTAAATTAAACTCTCATTTTCGTACAGCATATGTCAACTTTATGGATAACTATTTAAAATTTGGTCATATGGAAGAAGTCGAACGTCCTTTATCGTCTAATGGTAATTTTTATTACATTCCACATCACGGAACTTTACGCCCTGATTCTGCTACAACACCATTGCGCACTGTTTTCGATGACAGTGCTAAGGATTCGTCAGGAATTTCATTAAATGACTTACTGCTTCCAGACCCTAAGTTACAAAATCATATTTTTGACTTGTTAGTTAGGTTCCGCTGGCATGCAGTAGTGTTTACGGGTGACATCAAGCAGATGTATCGAGTCGTTTCTTGTGAATAAAAAGGACTGTGATTATCAGCGTATTTTATGGCGTTCGTCTCCAGACCAGCATGTATCGTTTACTCACAGTGACGTATGTCATACTTGTGCCCCATACTAAGCTCTTTGGTGTATATCTAAGCTAACCAAGGAATTTTCGTCGTCGTCGTTTTTTCGCTTTCCTAGTGGTGCTTCCGTATTAGCCAGAGATACTTATGTCGATGATATAGTGTCAGGTGCAGATTCGGTGGAGAATGCTTTACTTACACAACAGGAGCTATCACAAATTTTGTCAACAGCACATCTTCACCTGCGCAAATGGGCGTCCAATACCTTGGACTTCTTGAAGGCGTGTCCAGAGGACGATTTACATTCCGATCGCCTTAGAGGATTTGAAGGAGTCTGGAACTTATCTTTGAAAATTTTATGTCTGTCATGGCTTCCCATAGATGACACCCTCACTTTCAAAGTTTCGTTGAACGATTGTCCATATACGAAGCGATTAATTCTTTCGGATATTGCTCGTATTTTCGATCCGTTAGGTTTATTGTCTCCAGTTGTATTTTTCGCCAAATATTTAATACAACTTTTATGGTTGTCTGGCGTCGATTGGGATAGTGACGCTCCTAAAAATATTGTTCAAGAGTGGCGAAAGTTTAAGTCACAGCTATCGCTTTTAAGCTCGCTAACCATCCCTCGTAGAATGATAGAAACTTTCTTCTCGATCCAACTCCATGGATTTTGTGATGCCTCGGAAAAGGGTTACCGTGCCGTCATTTATTGTCGTGTCGTTAAAAGTCACTACAGCCATTCATATAGAGCTCGTGTCAGAGTTATCGTGCGAGTGCTTATTTGGCAGCCTTACGACGTTTTGTTTCCCGTCGTGGTCGTTGCTCTAGATTAGTTTCTGACCAAGGTACTAATTTCGTGGAAGCTTCAAATATTATGCACGATTTGATGGCAAAGGCTTCGAAAGCCGAACAAATTGATTTTGTTTTTAACCCTCCTGGTAGTCCACACTTCTCGGGTCTAGCAGAAGCTGGCGTTAAATCTGTCAAAACTCATTTACATCGAGTAATAGGTTTACAACGTCTTACTTATGAAGAATTCGATACAGTTTTGACCCAGATAGAAGCCATGTTGAATTCGAGACCTTTATCGCCCCTTAGTTCGGATCCTAACGATTTTTCGGTTTTAACCCCAGGCCATTTTCTCACTTTAGAGCCGCTCAGTATTTTACCAGAAAGTAACTTACTTGATGCGAAAGTTGGCATTTTACAAAGATGGAAACTTTTACAGCAAATTCATCAAGACTTTTGGCGTAAGTGGCATATAGAATATTTACACACATTGCAACAACGCCATAAATGGTTTGATAACAAGTAAAGGCAAATCTCGGTTGGGACTCTTGTTCTCATTGTTAATGAGCAATGTAGTCGAATGAAATGGAAAATTGGTCACGTGTTAAAACTGCATTGTAGTGACGATGGGGTTTGTCGGGTGGTAACTATAAAAACGGATTCTGGAGATTTAAAACGACCAGTTATAAAACTGTGTCCTTTACCAATTCCAAATTAATTCATAGTTTTTAAATATATTTATATATATACTTTTTTTTTTGTAATTTCAAGTAAATCGTAGTTACATAAGTTTAAAATATGAAATCCATTAGCAAAGATTAATTTTTTGTTTCGTAAATTAATAAAAATACGTTGTATTTTTGGTGGGCGGAATGTTAAGAATAGTGTTAATTATAATTTTTTATATTTGGCAACTTTACTTTTCGAAATTCTGAATAATAAGTTCGTTTATCGTTTTTCTTTCGTATCGAAAAATAGTTAAAATTTCATAAGACTGCTTCGTAATTTTTATCGTAATAACAATTGTTGCTGAAGCTGGTTAATTGGAGAAGATTCTTCCATCCGGTAAATCGGGTGATGGTAAGGTTCTGGTTTCTCAAGGTAAGTCGAGACGAGCTAAAGGATTCCGGAGCCTGAAACACCTGGATTACTGCACCTACATTGCAGTCAAAATAATGGTAAGTGTCTTATCTTATTAACCCAGCATAGTAATTTGATTTTCGTAGATTTCCATTTGTTTATTTCGTAATTTTCATATAGTTCATCATAGTTCGTAGTAGTCATTTTTCATATCATACAGTCCATTCATAAACAACTACTCACTAGATCTCGTTCAAACCAATTTTCGGTGGTAGTTTGCACGGTAATGTACATCATATATTTTTTTTTAGTTTTATCATTCTCTTATTTTAGAAGTTACAGGGGGGACACATTTTACCACTTTGGAAGTGTCTCTCGCGCAAACTATTCAGTTTAGAAATAAACGATATTAGAAACCTCAATATCATTTTTGAAGACCTATCCATAGATACCCCACACGTATGGTATTGATGAAAATTATGGGAGACCCCAAAAAAAAATTTTTTTTTTCCATTTTTGTGTCAAAATCTTAATGCGGTTCACAGAATACATCTTCTTACCAAGTTTAAACAGTATTGTTCTTATAGTTTCGGAAAAAAATGGCTGTGACATACGGACGGGCAGACAGACATGACGAATCTATAAGGGTTCCGTTTTTTGCCATTTGGCTATGGAACCCTAAAAACAATCAAATCTTTCCTCTTCAATGGCATAATACATTCGTGTCTGTGAAACCATGGAAATATACATACAGAATTTCACCCCAATCGCTCAAGCCGTTTAGTAGTTGACATACCAACAGCAGCGCCACCTACCGGGTCCAATTGTATTTTTGAATCATCCAGAAGACCATCGAAATACCCATATAAAATTTCAACCCAATCGGTTCAGCCGTTTAGAAGTTATGTGAAAAAGATAAGTACGAAAGGATAATTCTTACTACCCGTTGTCCTATCACCCGTTTTCCCGTAGGAATGAAGCATTTTCCCGCGGTAAGAAGTAGTCTATGTTCATCAGGGATAATGTCGGTTTCTAATGGTAAAAGAATTTTTCAAATCGGTCCAGTAGTTTCGGAGCCTATTCAATACAAACAAACAAACAAACAAACAATCAATCAAATCTTTCCTCTTTATAATATTATATTAGTATTAGTATAGATATATGAGCAATTTCGAGGGGCGAAATTTAGCCAACAACTAGGTCTGATCCGGCTGATGAAGAGTGTGAGGCCATTTTTGGTAAATTCTCAAATCGGCTCCCCTTCTTCCTGAACCGACCTGACCCCGGCCACTCCAGGATGCTAGCCGAAAAACGGGTAAATTTCCGTGGAGAGGGGTCTGAGGCATGACCCTGTCTTCCGACAGAAGTATTTGGAGTTCATGCAGGAGTACCAAGCTGAATGGGAATTAATGGCTGGAATGAAGGGAGGAACATTTCATTGCCAGCGGATATGAGCTTCGGAAATGGATCTCCACCATGGTCTCGCCGCGGAGATCCAACAGGATCCTCTGATCTTTAAGAATGTCGTCAACCCAGATTAAGTAGCAATTTTAGGAGTACAATACAAACCGATTGCGGATTGTTGCTTCTATCAGGTGGAAGCTCTTTAAGCTCTTAAGACCAGAACTAAGCGCACTATGTTGCCTACCATAGTCCGGATCTTCGACCGTTGCTGCTCGCTTGCTCTTGTTGTTTTTTTTTTGACAAAGTGTAATTTACTCTCCTGAATCCGAAAACCGGAATGAATCTCCTGGGACACCCCGCTTACTGGTGATCTATTGGCATCCTGGATGCGTTATGTCTCTTCCATTCAGGATCTTTCTCATGCGTATTTCTAGGTGTTTTTTACCGCCGGGTCAATCCAGTGTCACTCTCCATTGTTTATGCACTCTCGCTGGTTATGCGGCTGTGATTTATCTTCGTGCCGTCCAGCCCGATGGTTCTGTTTGTTATCGGTGGTACCCCCAGTTCGGTCTTTCTCAATTTGGTCACGGCCAAGACTAAGGTTGTCCCCATTCGTACTTGTCTTAAGATTCCAAAGATGGAATTGTCTGGTGCTACTCTGTTGAGCCAATTGCTTAAACACGTGGTCTCGACCTTAGGCCAATCTGTACCCATTTCCCACGTCTACGATTGTACTGACAGCCAGATTGTGCTCAACTGGCTTAAATCTTCCGTCCATTTATTAGAAACCTTTGTAGCGAATAGGGTTTTCAAGATTTTGGAGTCTTCTGCTGTCATTGAGTGGAATCACGTCCAAGGGGAATTAAATGCAGCTAACATTGCTTCCCGTGGCAACACGGTTTCTATTTTGCTCGATCATCCACTTTGGTGGTGACCTGAATAGCATCTTGGACCAGAGTCAGGGTGGCCTTCTTCTAGTCTAGAGTTGGTGGCCCCTCTTCCAGGTTTACGTGTCCTGGCGGCAAAGATTGACCCCCTAACCCATTGTTCAGATTCGATCTTGACTAGTTTCAGCTTTCTAAAAAAATTGGTCGGAGTAATTGGCTGGACTAACCGATTTGTCAACAACACCCGTCGACCCCCGTTTTGAGATTCTAAACTGGTCTTATCGCCGTCAGAACGTGAACAACCGCTGAGAGCTTTCAGGCTGGCATCGGTGCACTGAGACGGATTTTTACATATTCCTTAACCTATAACTTATTTAAAAATAAAGAAACGTCAATAAAAACACAAAAACAGAAATCAAACACTACAATAACGAATTAAAAAAGATGAAGTAAAACTAAAAAACATGGTAAAAAAGTAAAAAACAAACAAAAAAAGAGAAGCTACACTATTTTTTTTTAGGGCATCATGTTCTAAGACATAAGCCTGTCTTGGACGGAAGGAAACAAAACAATTAGAATAAATACATACAATCTTTGTACCTAAAAATCACAGCAAAATCTTCAATTAAAATATACAAAAATGAGCTTCAAAATGAGAAAAATCTAAACTAAAACATGTATAGTGGATAAAATGTAAAAATGGGAACAATAAAAAAATACGTTTATCTAAAGACTGGATTATACGCGTTTGCTTGTCAACTCCATCCAGTGATGGTCAGATCAGTGAAACCAAAATAACTGGCGGATGTGCAAATGAGAGTTTCTGAGCAACAAAATAGGACTATGAAATCTGGTTGTTCAACAGGTAAGCCTTAAGTTTTTTGATAAATGCTATTTTTGATTCTAAAACACGGCAAGGTGGCGGTAAATCATTCCAATAGCGACTAGCTGCGAACTTAAAACTGTTTCGGAACGCTGCAGATCTACGTCTGGGGAGGGGAATAAGATAAGAGAGGTAGGGCACTGCAAGTATTCGCTCGAATAAGCTGCCCGAACAAATAAAGCGGGGCATAGCGAGTACTTGCTCGAATGAGCGGCCCGAACTGGGGAAGTACCTCCACCTTACAGAAAACCGCGGCCACAATAACACTAACATTGAGTAGTGTTGTGTTCCTGGCGGTGAGTAAGGTTGCCAGAGCTCTCTCTTTGAGGATTCGCTGCGCGGACAGCGGAGGACCGACGGTGCTTGTTGCTGTCATTGCTCGGCGTAGACGCGGCGTGCTGGTTCGGCGGTCAGGGAGACCTGATGAAACGGCTGACCGCTGGCCGCCCGCAGGTTGAACGGGTTCCCGAACCCAGGGATCACTTAATCTCCGCCCTGGGAGGCTGATCCGCCAACCTGTGTAAAGTCTCTGAAGTAGTAGTCGTGCCGGAGAAGGAGACCGGAGTGGACCCGGCTACTACAACAGAGGGGGATCAGGGGCCCTTCCGCCCGCCGTGCCAGCAACCGCATCATCTGTGTTGAGCTTCGGCAG
This sequence comes from Apoda limacodes, assembly GCA_946406115.1. NCBI lineage: Eukaryota > Metazoa > Arthropoda > Insecta > Lepidoptera > Limacodidae > Apoda > Apoda limacodes. Next base: position 981,186 of record OX291542.1, read on the forward strand.
TCTTAGTACCGCAACTTTTTGTCTTCTAAGCTGTCTGTGCAGTGAATCCTCATCCGTAGTCTAAGTTACTTCAAACAAAATGGCCAGGAACAGAAAAAAGAAAAGAGTTTTGACAGCGGTTACTCCATCCACATATAATGTAGATTTTTGCAACATAAGGGGTATTCACGCAAATCTTAACGCAGTCCATCACCATCTCGAGACTGCGCAGCCAACCATTCTTTTTCTAACGGAGACGCAGATATCCTGCCCGGCCGACACATCATACCTTCGTTATCCCGGCTACAAACTCGAGCACAATTTTTTGAGTCGTGCCGGTGTATGTATGTTCGTCCGGGAGGATATCTGCTGTCGCCGACTTCATAGCCTTGAAGACAGGGACCTGTCGATATTGTGGGTGCGCGTAGATCATGGGGGCCACACTCGTATCTATGCGTGCCTATACAGGTCTCATAGCGGTGACACGGACGTAACTCGACTCTTCACGCACCTGAGTTTGACGACTGACAAAGTTCTAGAGCAATATCCTACAGCAGAAGTAGTTATTTTGGGAGACTTTAACGCCCACCATCGTGAGTGGCTCAGTTCTCGAACCAATAACTATGCAGGGATATCTGCTCATGAATTTGCTCTGACCTATGGATTCTCTCAGCTGGTACTTTCTCCAACGAGAATACCAGATATAGAGGACCATACAAGCTCCTTACTGGACCTTCTGCTGACTACACGTCCGGATGGATACTCCGTCTCAGTGGATGCGCCTCTTGGCTCCTCGGACCACTGTCTCATCCGGACTCGATTGTCATGCACACAACCCGATCCTTCTGGGCCAACTAATTGGCGTCGTGTGTGGCATTATAAGTCGGCAGACTGGGATGGATTGCGAGAATTTTATGCATCGTACCCGTGGAGGCAGATCTGCTATAGCTCAGAAGATCCTGACGTCTGCGCAGCCGCAGTCACTGAGACAATCCTCGCTGGTATGGAATGTTTCATTCCTAACCTGCGAGTAGCTGCCGGCGTCAAAAAACGACCGTGGTTTAATAGGCCTTGCAGAGAAGCTAAAATTCTTAAGCAAACTGCGTATGAGGCTTGGACCACGGCTCGTAATAATAAGGATCCGAATATTTCTGAGTTAAAACGCAAATTAAATGCTGCCTCGAGGTTCAGTAAGAAAGCAACTGCCAGAGCAAAATTCCAATTCATCGGCAAAATAGGTGGGCGACTTGCGAGCTATCCTTCTGGGAGTCGTGCTTTCTGGTCGCTTGCTAAAGCTGCCGAGGGGAACTTCTGCCAGTCGTCATTACCACCACTGCGAAAGACCGATGGTGACTTGGCCCACAGTGCAAAAGAGAAAGCCGATCTATTGGGCAGTCTCTTTGCCTCTAACTCGAATGTGAACGACGAAGGCGCTGTACCACCTACTTTACCGTGGTGCGGTAAGACCATGCCGGAAATCACTATAACACAGCGCGAGGTCCGGCGGGCGTTGCTTTCCCTAGACGTTCATAAGTCGAGTGGGCCAGACGGCATACCAGCAGTGGTGCTTAAGCAGTGTGCTCCTGAGTTATGTCCTGTACTCACGCGCCTCTTCACGCTTTCCTACCACACTAGGCAATTTCCGTCTTCATGGAAGACTGCAAATGTGCACCCGGTGCCCAAAAAGGGCGATAGATCAGATCCATCGAATTACAGGCCTATCGCTATAACCTCTCTCCTCTCCAAGGTGATGGAGCGTGTGATCAACACACAGCTTTTGAGATACCTAGAAAAACACGACCTGATCAGTGACCGTCAATATGGCTTCCGCCACGGTCGCTCAACTGGTGACCTTCTAGTGTATCTCACACACCGATGGGCACTAGCCATTGAGAGTCAGGGGGAGGCATTGGCATGTAGCCTAGACATAGCGAAGGCGTTCGATCGGGTCTGGCACCGGGGTCTTCTATCGAAGTTGCCTTCTTACGGAGTGCCCGAGGGTTTGTGCAAATGGGTGGCTAGCTTTTTGTCCGGCAGAAGCATACGAGCCGTAGTTGACGGTAGTTGCTCTGATAGCATGGACATTAATGCTGGTGTCCCGCAAGGCTCTGTGCTGTCTCCTACGCTGTTTCTACTGCACATCAATGATATGTTGGACATCAACAACATACATTGCTATGCAGATGACAGTACTGGAGACGCTTATTACACGGGCCGTGCAAGCATCCCACGTTCCGTTGTGGAGGAAAAGCGTGAAGAACTTGTGTCTCAAATCGAGATCGGTCTGTCCAAGGTCTCTGACTGGGGGCGGGAAAACTTGGTCCGATTCAACCCTTCAAAGACACAAGTCTGCGCGTTCACCGCTAAGAAAACCCCATTCACTGTAGTCCCACAATTCCAGAACACTCCCCTCTCCATCTCCAAGAGCATTGGGATCCTTGGCGTTGACATCTCCAGCGATGTTCAGTTCCGAGATCATTTGCTAGGCAAGGTAAAGCTGGCGTCCAAAAAACTTGGTGTACTCAACAGAGCGAAGCAGTACTTCACGTCGGGGCAAAGGTTGCTACTTTACAAGTCGCAAGTCCGGCCCCATATGGAGTACTGCTGCCATCTCTGGGCGGGTGCACCCGGATACCAGCTTGGCCCTTTTGACTCGGTTCAACGACGGGCTGTGAGAATTGTCGACGATCCCAAACTCACTTGCGGTATTGAACCCTTAAGTCTGAGGAGAGACTTTGCCTCCCTGTGTGTGTTCTACCGCTTGTACAATGGATTGTGTTCTGAGGAATTGTTCGAAATGATGCCCACGGCTACTTTCTACCATCGCACCGCTCGCCATCGACAGGGAATTCATTCTCACACTTTGGAACCAAAATGGTCGCGAACAGTGCGGTTTCAGAGAAACTTCCTCCCGCGAACCCTTGGGTTGTGGAATGAGCTCCCTGCCAAGGTTTTCTCTAAGGACTACAGTATGGGGTTCTTCAAAAAAGAAGTTATTAGATTTCTGAAGGGTCGGCAACGCGCGAGTGATGCCCCTGGTGTTGCAAGCGTCCATAGGCTACGGTGACCGCTTACCATCAGGCGGACCGTAGGCTTGTTTGCCTCCTTAGTGGTATAAAAAAAAAAAAAAAAAAAAAAAAAAAAAAGATAAGAGGATGCTCAAATTTCATATTTATTCCTTTTACGTGCCCAGGACAGGTTTTCGTATAGATAGATTTTGCGTTTTGACTATACCAAACATAAGCACAGAAAGGTGTAGTTTCCTACGTGCTTCCATTTTTAACAGTGTGGCATTATTAATATAACTAGTTACATGTGCCCTAGGTGGAATGGGAAAACAAAATCGCGCGCAGGCATTTTGAACCCTTTGATGAGCCGCTTAGATCTTGCTAATAGACATGGTTCATAAACAGTGTCTGCATAATTGAGTTTTGCCAATACGATGGACTCACATAATTTAATTCTTGAGTCTATACTTAGGAACAGTCTTATCTTATACAGTAGACTTAAATTATAAAAGCAGTAACGGACAGACTCTATAATATGGGTTTCAAACTTAAGGTTTATGTCCATAATCAGCCCCAGGTTTCGCACTTCACATACACGTTCTACTAGTTAATTGGAAATAGTTATTGCAGGCTGGCTTTGAATAATTGCATTTGCTTGTTTCTTGGTGCCAAGCACAATATATTTAGTGTTGTGTGGGTTTAAAACAAGGCTGTTCATAACAGACCATGCTGCTATCCTCTTAAGGCCCTCATTAATTTTATTCACACATTCTACTGTGTTATGTGTTTTTAAAGGTAAATAAATTTGCAAATCATCTGCATACAGGTGATAATTAGAATTATGTATACAAGAGGTAATATCCGCACAGTATAAAATAAACAACAACGGTCCCAAAATTGAGCCTTGAGATACATCTCGTTCTACAGGTTTCAAAGATGAGACAATCCTTTTACCATTTTCCCCTGGTAATTCAACCTGTTGGAATCTATTTTTCAGGTAACTACTTCAGGATACTGAAGAATGGTCAAAACCATAGAATGTTTATTTTGAGAGAAGCAGGTAAGGATGGATTGAATCGAAGGCCCGTGAGAAATCAAGCAATACTAAGATGGACCCCATACCATTTTCTCTTGATTGCAGCAAGTTGTCGATGACATCAAGCAGAGCCGTTTCAGTGCTATGATTTTTTCTAAATCCTGATTGGAGTTTGGGAAGAATATTGTTTTGCTCCAAGTATTTAGGCATCTCGAGGGAGACTACTTTTTCTAGAACCTTAGAGATACATGCCAGAATGGTAATTGAGCGTAAGTCATTATCGCATTCAGAATTGGATTTCTTAGCAATAGGCCTCACTATTGCAATTTTCCATAGCTCGGGTAAAGTTGAGCTAACAATGGACTTGTTAATGATTGCAGTTATTGTACCCAAAGTTTGTGATATACTCATACGTAACATTTCTAGTGAGATGCTGTCAATCCCTTGGGCGTTAGAATGTAGACCTTTGATTATATTAAATATTGAGTCTTGTTCTACAGGGTATAAGTGGAAAGTGGCAGTGCCAAGTCTATCAGAGAAACTCTCATGCGGGACTCTGCAGTCTTCTTGCCATCGGCTGGTTGTTAAACCCATATCAGCTCTATTTAAGTATCCATGGAAATAGTAACTCTTCTACTGTCTAGCCTTTTGTGCTACTTAGGACGGCCTGGCATATATATTCCTAAGCTGTAATATTTTCTATTGTTAACAAACTGCTCTATTTACCAAAGTGACGCCGTTTCCTAAAAACTGGGCCACAGGTAGGCCCTAATGAAAATTGGGTCGTAAAGTAAATTGTTTTTACTTAGAGTTTTTGGTATCAGATGTTTTTGATAACTTTGTGTGAAATGGGGTGTAGTGTGTTTGTGAATATGAATGTATTGTGTTTCTCTGAATCACTGACTATTCTCAACTCAATATAATTATCTTGAAAAACGTAAGGCAGCCGCGCCTTCCAAAGTATTCTGAGTGACTGAGCGCGCGCACGCACAGAGTAAGTAAAGAATGAATGCCTAGCTCGACCGATCCAAATACCAACTAGATGATTAATTCTTTCCCGAACAGATACTCTTGATTCCCTTACACACGTCAAGTCATACCCTTAGCACCCTATAGTATTATTATTACCTCTTTATTCATTTTTATTCTTAATTTTAAAGTTTTTTACAATATAGTGTAAAAAAAAAAAAACATATATTATAAAAAACTTCGAAGCAAGGCCCAAACTACCGTTGGTCAGGGCTGCAGACTAAGGAACCTCCTGACAATACGTGCCGTGTCCAAGATCACTGCCTTCTGCATCCTACCCATGAGCCAACTTTCCAGCGAGAGCTTCTTGAGATGTTGGTTGAGGCTCTTCGCTATCAAGCCGTTCGCCGAAACGACCATCGGGACAATGATCGTCGAATCAACATCCCACATGGCGGTTACCTCGTGAGCCAGATCAAGGTACTTGCTGAGCTTTTTCTTTTCCGCCTTCACGAGGTTCTCGTCATGTAGTATTGTGATATCGACGAGCTTTGCCTTGCGCTGGAATCGGTCGACCAACACGATATCAGGCTTATTGCAAACAATAGTCCTGTCCGTGATGATAGAGCGATCCCAGTAGAGCAATGCACGACCATTTTCAAGAACTGGCACTGGCGTGTACTGATAGTACGGCACCTCAGATTCGACAAATCCATACTGAAGCGCAAGTTGCTGGTGAATGATCCTGGCCACTTGGTTGTGCCTATGCAAATACTCGCCATTAGCAAGATGAGAACAACCGGAAATGATATGCCTGAATGACTCTCCGGGATGGTGGCATACTCGACAAATGGCAACCGTACCGTCCTTCAGGATATATTTCCGATAATTGTTCGTCATCATTACCTCATCTGCAATTGCACAGGCAAAACCCTCGGTTTCCCCAAAGAGGTCTCCGAAACGTAGCCAGTTCACTGAAGCGAGTAGGTCCACATCAGGACTTGTTAAGGCGCGATAGAACCTCCCGTGCAGCTCCTTGTTCTTCCATACATCCCTGCGTTCCTCCGTGCTCAGTACCGCGGGTTTGTGCCATTTCTCATTCGCCAAGGAGAGCGGTGTCAGGCCCCTGTCAACTGTCACATCATCGCAATGTATCCCGCACTCGTTGTTAAGGAAATAATCCCTAAGATTGCACACCTCACGGTTATGCAGGTTCTTGGCATTTAAAAAGCCTCGACCCCCCAACTTCCGCGGAATGTACAGCCTCATAACTGACGACCGCGAGTGTAGCATACGATGCAATTTAAGCTGTTGACGGACCCTCTTATCCGAGGCGTCCAGCTCAGACTGAGTTCACCTCAGTATGCCAAAGGAGTATATCGGCAGTAGCATTACCCAACCGTTGAGGGCACACACCTTATTGCCAACCGACAAAAGACTGTTAAGTACTTTTGACAGTCGACAAAAAAAGTGCTCCTTCACCGATTTCCTGATGTCCTCTGCCAAAATACCCAATGCCTCTGACATACCAAGGTATTTATAGGTCTTAGAGAGGGATTTAATTGTCACTGTCTCAGAAAGCTGCAAATCCGGAGAATTTACAACTTTCCCCTGCTCTACATGCAAGATCGCACACTTATCTACACCGAACTCCATCTTGATGGCCTAGATGACCGTGGTCCATTGCCTCATACAAGAGCCTAAAAAAGATTTCAGAGTTGCATCAATTTTATACAACTCTAAAATCCTCTCCAGCCATGAATGAGGCACCGAATCATAGGCCTTCTTATAGTCCTTATTATTATTATTATTATTATTACTATTAATTCGTTGATAGTAATCAAGCGATCACTAATTTGAGTTTACGTTATAAAATGATACGAGAATTACGTTCAAGTATCAGCCGGCACCTCTTACCAAAATCGTAGCTAGTAGTAGATGTTACGTCACGTCCGCAACACGCGACCAATTCTCGGCGCGCAGAATACTTCCGGTCGCGACCGCTTCTGCTCAGATTAGGTGACATCTCAGGTAGTTTACAGCTTCTCCCAATCTTTAGATACTGTTTTAACTCTTCTGCCCTTTCCATATATCTAAAACAATCGTCAAAATTGAAGGAGAGCAAAAAAAATAATGTTATTAAGAACTGTGGGGTCTCAAATTGCGTTAGGTTATACGTACGAAATTTATGGACGCCACTGTTAACAAATCACTTGTCCTGAACGTGCTTGGTGATTATATGGCCTAAGGGGCTCATGTTCGGCCCCATATGGAGTACTGCTGCCATCTATGGGCGGGTGCTCCCGGATACCAGCTTGGACCTTTTGACTCGGTTTAACGACGGGCTGTGAGAATTGTCGACGATCCCAAACTCACTTGCCGTATCGAACCCTTAAGTCTGAGGAGCGATTTTGCCTCCCTGTGTGTGTTCTACCGCTTGTACAATGGGATGTGTTCTGAGGAATTGTTCGAAATGATGCCCACGGCTACTTTCTACCATCGCACCACTCGCCATCGGCAGGGAATTCATTCTCATACTTTAGAACCGAAATGGTCGCGTACAGTGCGGTTTCAAAAAAACTTGCTCCCGCGAACGCTTGGGTTGTGGAATGAGCTCCCTGCCAAGGGTTTCTCTAAGGACTACAGTATGGGGTTCTTCAAAAAAGAACTTATTGGATTTTTGAAGGGTCGGCAACGCGCGAGTGATACCCCTGGTGTTGCAAGCGTCCATAGGCCACGGTGACCGCTTACCATTAGGCGGACCGTGTGCTTGTTTGCCACCTTAGTGGTATAAATAAAAAAAAATGCTTCTTGGATTAAGGCCATAGTCCACCGCCAAGTGCAGTTTGGCTGACGTTTTCAAGCTAGTGGCAACTCAACTTTCATATGACAAACGGTCAGGACTGACGGGTTACCGTGCTTTACGAAGATCAAGATCTTTTTGAACTGACTTCATGTGAAAATCTGATTTAAAGCTAATAAAGGAAGTAAACATTGGTAATTAAGATACATGATGTATTTAGATTTTTTGCAAATCTTTGTCGCGCTTTTGTAGTCATCATTACGTTTATCCCAGAGAGTTGACCGATCACGCCCTTCAATTTTCTCTTTAAATATCATTACGCAGAACAAAAATTAATAAGCTACTAATCACATTACAAAGTGGCGAAGTAAGAGGCGCGCCCTTTAATCTACCGACTAAACGAAATCAAATATTTTGGTCGTCAGTTAGGATAATCCTTCACATCTAGAATGTTTGATTTTGCGGTCATGTAGTTGGTGCAAAACCACTAAAGGTCCCAGGTGTACTTGTAGGTGGTGCAAAACTACTAAAGGTTGGGGTGTCTTGTAGGTGGTGCAAAATTAATAAAGGTTACAGGTGTACTTGTAGGTGGTGCTAAAATACTAAAGGTTACAGGTGTACTTGCAGGTGGTGCAAATCTACTAAAAATTACAGGTGTACTTGCAAGTGGTGCAAATCTACAAAAAAATACTGGTATACTTGTAGGGAGTGCAAAACTACTAAAGGTCGAGGTGTACTTATAGATGGTGCAAAATGACTCAAGGTTACAGGTGTACTTGTAGGTAGTGCAACACTACTAAAAGTTACAGGTGTACTTATAGGTGGTGCAAAACAACTAAAAGTCAAAGGTGTACTTGTAGATAGTGCAAAACTACTAGAGGTTCTAGGTGTACTTACAGATGGTGCAAAATTACTAAAGGTTTCAGGTGTACTTGTAGTTGGTGCAAAACTACTAAAGGTCGGGGTGTACTTATAGGTGGCGCAAAATTACTTAAGATTACAAGTGTACTTGTAGGTAGTGCAACACTACTAAAAGTTACAGGTGTACTTATAGGTGGTGCAAAACTACTAAAAGTTACAGGTGTGCTTGTAGGTAGTGCTAAACTACTAAATTTTCAGGTGTACTTACAGGTGGTGCAAAACGACTAAAGGTTCCAGGTGTTCTTGTAGGTGGTACAAAATACTAAAAGTTACAGGTGTACTTACAGGTAGTGCAAAACCACTAAAGGTCCCAGGTGTACTTGTAGGTGGTGCAAAACTACTAAAGGTTAGGGTGTCTTGTAGGCGTTGCAAAATTAATAAAGGTTAGAGGTGTACTTGTAGATGGTGCAAAAATATTAAATGTTATAGGTGGTGCAAATCTACTAAAGGTTCCAGGTGTACTTGTAGGTGGTGCAAAACTACTAAAGGTTACAGGTGAACTTATATGTGATGCAAGACTCATAAAGGTTCCAGGTTTACTTGTAGGTGGTTCAAAACTAGTATAGGTCCGGGTGTACTTGTAGATGGTTCAAAATTACTTAAGGTTACAGGTGTACTTGTAGGTGATGCAAAATAAACTTTAATGAACAATGTAAACAAACAAGTAAATAAAATTAAATAGAATTTAAATAATCTACTTGGTAAGTTTTGCTGTGAGTGCACTTTTCCTGAGCGCATCGGTCTCGCAGTTGACGACGGGCACGAGGTACCGCAAACTGTCGCGGTATGCCGAGAACGCTTCCTGTACGTCACCTGCAGAGTCCAGCTCTATTGCCAGCTTTATAAGTGACACCGCCTGAAAAAGAACGACACGTGCGTGACCAAACGGAGCATCATACGTTACACTTCAATAGCGACGCCGCCTAGAGGGAAACAACAAGTGCGTGGTAAAACGGAGCATCATACGTTATAGTCTAAGAGCCCACGACACTGAACCTAGTGCGATAAGATTACCGGATGATATTTATATATAATTAGTCACGTCATTAACGGAGGAACACGAAATGGCGATGCTATAATGCAAAAAATCCTAGAGGGAAACGAATCGTGCGTGATGTAATGCAGCAGAATACGATTCACTTCATAAGCGACACCGTCTAAAGGAGAACGACGCGTGCGTGATGAAAGGGAGCATCATAAGTAACACTTTATCATCGACACCGCCTAAAGGGGAACGACACGTGCGTGATGAAACGCAGCAGAATACATAACACTTACGGTCCGCCTGATAGTAAGCGGTCACTGTAGCCTATGGACGCTTGCAACACTAGGAGTACCACTCGCCCGTGTCCGACCCTTCCAAAATCTAGTAACTTCTTTCTGAAGAACCCCATACTTTGTAGTCCTTAGAGGAAACCTTGGCAGAGAGCTCATTCCACAACTCAGGCATTCGCAGGAGGAAGCTTCTCTGAAACCGCACTGTACGCGAACATTTCGGTTCTAAAGTGTAAGCATCATCCCGAACAATTCCTCGGAACACATCCCATTCTAAAAGCGATAGAACACACACAGGGAGGCAAAGTCTCTCCTCAGACTTAAGGGTTCGATACGGCAAATGAGTTTGGGATCATCGACAATTCTCAGAGCCCGTCGTTGAACCGTGTCAAAAGGGCCAAGCCGTTATCCGAGTCCACCCGCCCAGACATGGCAGCAGTACTTCATATGGGGCTGAACTTGCGACTTGTAAAGCTGCAACCTTTGCCCCGACGTGAAGTACTGCTTCGGTCTGTTAAGTACACCAAGTTTTTTGGACGCCAGCTTCACCTTATCTTTTAAATGATCTCGGAACTGAACATCACTGGAGACGTCAACACTAAGGATCCCAATACTCCTGGAGGGGAGTGTTCTGAAATTGTGGACAGTAAATAGGGTTTTCTTAGCAGTGAACGCGCAGATTTGTGTCTTTGTAGGGTTGAATCGGACAAAGTTTTCCCGTCCCCAGTCAGAAACCTTGGACAGAGTGGTCTCGATTTGAGACAAAAGTTCTATGCGCTTTTCCTTCACAACTGAACGAGGGATGTTTGCACGGCCCGTGTAATAAGCGTCTCCAGTACTGTCATCTGCATAGCAATGTATGTTGTTGATGTCCAACATGTCATGTCTGGCCCACTCGACTTATGAACGTCTAAAGAAAGCAACGCCCGTCGGACCTCCCACTGTGCTATGGAGATTTCCGGCATCGTCTTACCACACCACGGTATAGTAGGTGGTACATTGCCTTCGTCGTTCATATTCGAGTTAGAGGAAAAGATACTGCCCTGTAGATGGGCTTTGTCTTTTGCACTATAGGCCAAGACCGATGGTGATCTTCCGCAGTGGTGGTAACGACGGCTGGCTCTTTTTGGCAGAAATTAACATTGTTTACATTGTATTGACGATTCAAAAGTGTTCTTAGAAACCTTCTTGAATAAAGTTTGATTTGTTTTGACATACGCGGTTTTCCTTAGTATTTTAGCTTCTCTGCAAGACCTATTAAACCACGGTCATTTTTTGACGCCAGCAGCTACTCGCGGGGTGAGAATAAAATATTCCATACCAGCGAGGCTTGCCTCAGTGACTGCGGCTGCGCAGACATCAGGATCTTCTGAGCTAAAGCAGTGCTGCCTCCACGGATACGATGCATAAAATTCTCGCAATCCACCCCAGCCTGCCGACTTATAATACCACACACGACGCCAATTAGTTGGCCCAGATGTATCGGGTTGTATGAACGACACTTGGGTTTGAACCAGACGAGGCGCATCCACTAAAAGAGAATATCCGTCCAGACGTGTAGTGAGCAGAAAGTCCAGTAAGGAGCTCGTAATAGCTGAGAGAACCCATTGGTCAGAACAAATTCATGAGCTGATATCCCTGCGTAGTTATTGGTTCGAGAACTGAGCCACTCACGATGGTGGGCGTTAAAATCTCCCAAAATAACTAGTTCTGCTGCGGGATATTGCTTTAGAACTTTGTCAGTCGTCAATCTCAGGTGCGTGAAGAGTCGAGCTACGTTCGTGTCACCGCTATGAGAACTGTATAGGCACTCATAGATACGAGTGTGGCTGCCGTAATCTACGCGCACCTACAATATCGACAGTCAGGGCTATGAAGGCGGCGACAGCAAATATCCTGCCGAACGAACATACATACACTGCCGCGACTCACAAAATTGTGCTGGAGTTCGTAATAATGCCGGGTTTTTTTTTTTTTTTTTTTTTACCACTAAGGTGGCAAACAAGCTTACGGCCCGCCTGATGGTAAGCGGTCACCGTAGCCTATGGACGCTTGCAACACCAGGGGTATCACTTGCGCGTTGCCGACCCTTCAGAAATCTAATAACTTCTTTCTTGAAGAACTCCATACTGTAGTCCTTGCAGAAAACCTTGGCAGGGAGCTCATTCCACAACTTAAGCGTTCGCGGGAGGAAGTTTCTCTGAAACCGCACTGTACGCGACCATTTAGGTTCTAAAGTGTGAGAATGAATTCCCTGCCGATGGCGAGCGGTGCGATGGTAGAAAGTAGCCGTGGGCATCATTTCGAACAATTCCTCAGAACACAACCCATTGTACAAGCGGTAGAACACACACAGTGAGGCAAAGTCTCTCCTCAGACTTAAGGGCTCGATACCGCAAGTGAGTTTGGGATCGTCGACAATTCTCACAGCCCGTCGTTGAACCGAGTCAAAAGGGTCAAGCTGGTATCCGGGTGCACCTGCCCAGAGATGGCAGCAGTACTCCATATGGGGCCGAACTTGCGACTTGTAAAGTAACAACCTTTGCCCCGACGTGAAGTACTGCTTCGCTCTGTTGAGTACACCAAGTTTTTTGGACGCCAGCTTTACCTTATCTTGTAAATGATCTCGGAACTGAACATCGCTGGAGATGTCGACACCAAGGATCCCAATGCTCTTGGAGATGGAGAGGGGAGTGTTCTGGAATTGTGGGACCACAGTGAATGGAGTTTTCTTAGCGGTGAACGCGCACACTTGTGTCTTTGTAGGGTTGAATCGGACCAAGTTTACCCGTCCCCAGTCAGAGACCTGGGACAGTGTGGTCTCGATTTGAGACACAAGTTCTCCACGGTTTTCCTCCACAACGGAACGAGGGATGTTTGCACGACCCGTGTAAAAAGCGTCTCCAGTACTGTCATCTGCATAGCAATGTATGTTGTTGATGTCCAACATGTCATTGATATGCAGTAGAAACAGCGTAGGAGACAGCACAGAGCCTTGCGGGACACCAGCATTAATGTCCATGCTATGAGAGCAACTACCGTCAACTACAGTTCGTATGCGTCTGCCGGACAAAAAGCTAGCCACCCATTTGCACAAACCCTCGGGCACTCCGTAAGATGGCAACTTCGATAGAAGACCGCGGTGCCAGACCCGATCGAACGCCTTCGCTATGTCCAGGCTACATGCCAATGCCTCCCCCTGACTCTCAATGGCTAGTGCCCATCGGTGTGTGAGATACACTAGAAGGTCACCAGTCGAGCGACCGTGGCGAAAGCCATATTGACGGTCACTGACCAGATCGTGTACTTCTAGGTATCTTAGAAGCTGTGTGTTGATCACACGCTCCATCACCTTAGAGAGGAGAGAGGTAATAGCGATAGGCCTGTAATTCGATGGATCTGATCTATCGCCCTTTTTGGGCACCGGGTTCACATTCGCAGTCTTCCATGTAGACGGAAATTGCCTAGTGTGGTAGGAAAGCGCGAAGAGGCGCGTGAGTACAGGACATAACTCAGGAGCACACTGCTTAAGCACCACTGCTGGTATACCGTCTGGCCCACTCGACTTATGAACGTCTAGAGAAAGCAACGCCCGCCTGACCTCCCGCTGCGTTATGGAGATTTCCGGCATGGACTTACCGCACCACGGTATAGTAGGTGGTACAGCGCCTTCATCGTTCATATTCGAGTTCGAGGCAAAGAGACTGCCCAGTAGATCGGCTTTCTCTTTAGCACTATGGGCCAAGTCACCATCGGTCTTTCGCAGTGGTGGTAACGACGACTGGCAGAAGTTCCCTTCGGCAGCTTTGGCAAGCGACCAGAAAGCACGACTCCCAGAAGGATAGCTCGCAAGTCGCCCACCTATTTTGCCGATGAATTGGAATTTTGCTCTGGCAGTTGCTTTCTTACTGTATAATGTAGGTATGATGTTTCGGCCGGGCAGGCGTCTCCATAAGAAAAAGAATGGCTGCGCAGTCTCGAGATGATGGTGGACTGCGTTAAGATTTGCGTGAATACCCCTGATGTTGCAAAAATCCACATGATATGTGGATATAGTAGCCGCTGTAAAAACTCTTTTTCTTATATTTTTTCTGGCCATTTTGTTTTTGAAAAAAGATAACTAAGACTAGATACGAGGATTCACTGCACAGACAGCTTAGAGGACAAAAAGGGTGCGGTACTAGAACTGTTAAAGCTCAGCACAAATAATACGGTTGCTGGCTCGGCGGGCGGAATGGCCCCTGATCCCTCTGTTGTAGAAGCCGGGTCCACCCAGGTGTCCTGTTCCGGCACAACTTCTACTTCAGAGACTTTACGCAGGTTGGCGGTTCAGCCCCCCAGGGCGAAGATAAAGTGATCTCTGGGTTCAGGAACCCGTACAACCTGCGGGCGGCCAGCTGTCAGCCGTTTCACCTGGTCTCCCTGACCGCCGTACCAGCACGCCACGTCTACGCCGAGCAACGACAGCAACAAGCACCGCCGGTCCTCCGCTGTCCGCGCGGCGAATCCTCAGGAGCTCTGGCAACCTTACTCACCGCCAGAAACACAACACTACTCAATGTTAGCGTTATTATGGTCGTAGTTTTCTATTAGGTGGAGGTATTTCCCCAGTTCAGGCTGCTCATTCGAGCAAGTACTCGCTATGCCCCGCTTTAATTTTTCGGGCGGTTTATTCGAGCGAGTACTCGCTGTTCCCTAACTGTCTTGAATTCATAATAATGCTTCATTAGCGGCACCGCCTAAAAGAGAACAACACGTGCGCACAGTGTGTAATTTGACCTTAGTTAATGGGTTTAATTACAACAAATCATACTAAGTAACACCTGTTTAGATATTTTCCTTTATTTAGGAGTTAAATATTTTTTTTATAAAGTCATTAAAATTCATAAAAACTGTTTTTATCTGTATTTTCCGAAAAGGGGGAAAACTTTCCTTAATAAAAATATACAAATTTTCTGTCAATCTAAAATCTATAAGGCTAAAAATTGCAAGTCGCTAATTTAATAGAAAAGCGAGGTTATTTTTTTTATAAATTATAAACTTTGCACTAATTCTAAAGCAGTAGCATATTTTTTATACATGAGGTTCCATACAGGTACGGCATGCTCTAAATGTGGGCGAACTAATGATTTAAATAAATGTATAAAGGTTTTAGATTGCTTACATACGATTTGTAACGTAAGATTTAAAATATCTCCAAAGGTTATGGTGGTTATGGATTAATAGTCAGATGTTAAAACTAATGTTTTAATGTTACTATGCAAAAAAGAAGAATGGGCATTTTTTTGTAAACCTATTTCACAATCTCATGTATGTCAACTGAAAGGGCATAAAAAGGATAAAATTTAATTGTATGAGAGTAAATCTGTAAAACCAGCGTTCATTCTTGTATGTCATCAATAAATACTTAGTATCTTTTAGCCTTAATAACACTTTACAGATTAACTGCAATAAAATTTTTGAGGTTTTTTTAATTGAAATTTATAAGAATACGCTACGCGCTAGACGGACGCGGCTGCGGACGGGTTCATAAAATAATGTACCATGTAATGTAAAAACCTTTATAGCACGCTCCTCAGCCGCAGAACGTATATCTCGTTTGACAATACCAATGGAATCTATTTTATAATATAAAGGCATTGACAATTGGCATCTAATGAATCCACAGGAAGTACGTAAAGGATCTAAGACACAAACTGCCGCCTGTCTCACCAACTTAGGGTGGGTTGTATTTGGTTTCTCATCTAGCAGGACGAAACCTATCGACTTTATTAATCATAGTGTGACATTTGACAAATATACTGAACTTGAAAATCTTATTCAAGATTATTATAAAATAGATTCCATTGGTATTGTCAAACGAGATATACGTTCTGCGGCTGAGGAGCGTGCTATAAAGGTTTTAGAAGACAGTATCCGCCGTTTACCTGATGGACGATATGAAGTTGGTTTATTATGGCGTACTGAAAATTTAAAATACCAAAAAACTATTTACTAGCTTTGTCGCGTTTTTATAGTCCCGAAAAAAGATTTAGCAAAGACAAAACCTTTGAAGATCGTTATCGCTAAAATGTACACGCTATGATTAATAAAGGATATGCTGAAATTTGTGATTCTCCTAAAACTTCTTCCAAAGTTTGGTATCTTCCTCACTTTGGAGTTGTCAGTGTTAATAAACCAGGAAAACTTCGCGTTGCTCACTCTTTCAAGGAGTTAGTCTGAACTCTATGTTATTAACGGGGCCTGATTTACTTCAGCCACTTCTGGACATTATTCTCCGTTTTCGCGAGCACAAAATTGCTTTAATGGCTGACATTAAGGAAATGTTTCCCCAATTGAAAATAAGATGCCAAGATAGAGATGCCCAACGTTTTTTGTGGCGTGATTCTATAGATTTACCTATCACTACGTATTCTGTACGTACAGAATGTAGTCGATGATATTTGGTGCAGCATGTAGTCCTTTTACTGCACTATTTATTAAAAACAAAAATGCAGCAGAACATAGTAGTACTCATCCAGCTGCAGCCCAAGCTATTGTCCAAGATACTTACATGGATGACTATATAGGTAGCTTGGACAACGTTGTGGCGGCTGCTCAACTTGCGAGGGATATTGTTGAGGTGCATAAAAAGCTCATTTTGAATCAGAGGTTGGGTTTCCAACATAATGGACGCCCTTGCTTTGGTCCCTCCTGAGCTGAGACTTGTAGGTCCAAGCGAAGTAGAATTCGGTCATTTTCCACAAAGCGTTCGTACACTAAGCCTCATTTGGAATCCGTCAACAGATGAAATAGGTTTCAATGTTGACGTTAAAGCGTCGTTCGCTTTGCCCGATAAAATTACTAAACGACGAGCGCTTTCTAATGTAATGAGAGTTTTTGACCCTTTGGGCATTTTAAGTCCTATAACTATTAGAGGGCGCATCATTTTTAAGTAGTTTGGCGCAGAAAAATAAACTGGGATAAGGAACTTCCTTAAGATTTTTTTTTTTTTTTTTTTTATACCACTAAGGTGGCAAACAAGCCTACGGCCCGCCTGATGGTTAGCGGTCACCGTAGCCTATGGACGCTTGCAACACCAGGGGTATCACTTGCGCGTTGCCGACCCTTCAGAAATCTAATAACTTCTTTCTTGAAGAACTCCATACTGTAGTCCTTGCAGAAAACCTTGGCAGGGAGCTCATTCCACAACTTAAGCGTTCGCGGGAGGAAGTTTCTCTGAAACCGCACTGTACGCGACCATTTAGGTTCTAAAGTGTGAGAATGAATTCCCTGCCGATGGCGAGCGGTGCGATGGTAGAAAGTAGCCGTGGGCATCATTTCGAACAATTCCTCAGAACACAACCCATTGTACAAGCGGTAGAACACACACAGTGAGGCAAAGTCTCTCCTCAGACTTAAGGGCTCGATACCGCAAGTGAGTTTGGGATCGTCGACAATTCTCACAGCCCGTCGTTGAACCGAGTCAAAAGGGTCAAGCTGGTATCCGGGTGCACCTGCCCAGAGATGGCAGCAGTACTCCATATATATCCAGATATAGTTTTAAAGTGGAAAGCTTGACTTTCTGACATGTCATCGGCACTCCAGCTACGCGTGCAACGCTGTCACTTGAGGGAATTCCATCCTGTAGAGCGCACGTTACACGCATTCTGTGATGCTAGCGAATTTGTCTACGTCGCGGTTACTTATTGGCCTTTTTTTGTACCCGAATGGAAGCGTGCAGCTCTCTTTCATATGTAGTAAATTACGAGTAGCCCCATTGACGCCAGTCACTATATATCGTCTCGAACTAAAAGCCGCAGTGGTTGCAGCTCGTCTTGCTCATACCGTTTGTGAAGCCCACCATGAAAAACCGATTAAACGGTTCTTTTGGACAGACTCCAAAAATGTTCTCGGTTGGCTTCGAAACGACGCGCGGTCATTTTTACCCTACGTTGCCCACAGACTAGCTGAAATTTCTGAACTTACAACTCTAAATGAGTGGCGTTGGGTACCCACAGTGCTAAATGTCGCAGATGACGCAACGCGTGCAAGCTCTGAGACTCTATCAGCCACTAGTCGGTGGGTCACTGGGCCAGAGTTTTTAAAATCACCAGCTAATGAGTGGCCCTCTGAACCCCATATACAACCATATAATACAGACGAGTTGAAACCGACTGCAAAACTTTATGTACCTTCATACCCCACAAATGTTAGTGACATTCCCATTTTTAAATCAATTGCCGCGGATTCTACTCGGTGTAGCAGTTGGCTACGATAACTAAGAGCCACAGCTACAGCACGCGCGCATCAATTTATAAGGCGTTTGAAAGGTCGAGCTAATTTATACGCTCAAACTTCTCACACACCTAGTCTGAAGAAAACAAAAGGTAACTCCGCCCAGCTTCAATCTTTAACTGCGGATGATTTAAGCCTCGCTCAACTTCATGTTCTACTTCAATCTCAAGAGGATAACTTTCCTGAGGAATTAGCTGCGCTTCGAGTTGGACAGTCTTTATCTCGCTGCAGCAAAGTTCACAAGCTTGACGTAATAATTGGAAAGGAGTGATTGATAACCCTGTCAGGCCGTATTGGAGCTGTCAAAACCATACCTACTTCTACTAACACTCCGATTCTTCTTGATGGAAGTCACCAGGCTGTAAGATTGTTGATTGAACATTACCATCGTCGACTAGCCCATGGTAACCAGGAAACCGTTGTGAACGAGCTTCGACAAGAATTTTAGATTTTAAAATTAAGAAGTTCAATGAAAGCTGTCTCCCATATTTGGATGGGATAAAAAATAAACGTGATTTTTGGCGGGGGGGGGGGGGGACTTAAACCTCACCACGTATCACCAAGGGGGGGGTTAAACATGCTAAAAAAAACATCACGTGATAAATGGACGGACCCTAATGTCTTTGAGAAGGTTTACGGCACGAAGAGGTCTTCCTGTAGAAATCTGGTCAGACAACGGTACAGCTTTCGTTGGAGCTTCTAAATACCTGAAGGAATTATATGGACTAGCTATAGAAGATTTTGCGGCTAACCAAAATATATTGTGTAAGTTTATCCCTCCATCAGCGCCATCAATGGGAGGTGCCTGGGAACGTATGGTACGATCTGTTAAATCTGCACTTAAAGTCACGTTATCAGAGAGAAAACCTAAAGAAGCAGTACTTCTAACTTTGCTAACGGAAGCGGAGGCGATTGTTGACTCGAGACCACTGACACATGTGTCCGTCGATCCACAGGACTCTGAAGCATTGACGCCTTTCCATTTTATTATAGGCTCATCATCGACTGTCAATCATTTCACAAAATCTGAAGACAGAGACCTATGTGGGCGAATGCTGTGGCGACAAACGGTAAGGCTCGCTGACATATTTTGGAATAGATGGGTTCGTGAGTATCTTCCAACTCTACTTCCGAGGCGAAATGAAGAAAACAAAGGGATCCCCCTAACAGTAGGTGATCTCGTCCTTGTCGTCGATGGTAACTTACCGCGTGGTACATGGCCTCATGGGCGCATTACTAAAGTCTTTCCTGGGGCTGACGGAATAATTCGAGTAGCTGAGGTCTCTGCAGCAGGTGGAACCCTTCGTCGCCCTACTTTGAAGCTGGTGCGGTTACCGACTTAATAAATATTTCCTTCATTGTGGAAAGTGGCAGAGATGTTACAGACTGGCCGCATGCTGGCGCCTTAACCTATTAGTATTTTAGAAATAAGTTTTTTTTTGTTTTCAATTTGCTATCTGTCTTGTTCTTTGTCTAATCTATGTAAAAATATCTTTATTTTATCATATAATATTAGAAATACGAATTAAAACCTTGTTCTGCATCTACTGCTCTCATCGCTATTCTTTACAATGTCCATTCTTGCTATAGTGAACAAGACGGACGGACTTCAGTCAGTTTTAAAGTTATTTTTCTGTTTTGTTGCACTTGAACTTTAACTCACTCTTTTACAGTCATAATTTAAGTCGAGGTATTCCCGTAGTTCGCAATGTAGTTCATATTGTTGTCAAACGTCATTTTGTCTGATGTAAAAAACTTATTAAAATTACATTTCTTAAACCCTAAATAACCTTTTCTAAAACTCTTCTTCCCAGATTTACTGTCATACAATGAAATGTCACATTTTTAAAGCCCTTTTAATTGATATACATAAGATATATCTGCTATAAGGGTATGGACGTTTTATGCAAGGAATAGGTTAACGACATTATTCAGTTACACGTGTTTTCAACAATTGAAAACAAAAGGTGGGGCAGACGGACTTCGCTAGCCCGCGAGACACATCCTAAATAACCTAACTCGGCAAAATCGGGATACTAATATTTTTTCCGTCACTTATGACTATATTTTATGTGCAGTTAAATAAAGCCATTTAAATTCTTTATGTATAAGGATCGCTAGATCATAACATAATGAGCAACGTTTACATGTAAAATATTGCAAATTAGGCTTCGGCTTACTTATAACATTGACTGACAATCCTAACCAAAATTTTTAAAATTGAATACTTCGGAAATTCTTTTTTTGTTGCATCCGTTTTTTTTTGTGATAGTATTTATTACTTTAGTTAACAAATACACATTAAAACAAAATGCGACCTTGAAGAGATTCACTAGAAATTTATTTTTTCAAAATCGTAGATTTTATTAATTTGTGCCTAGAAGATCAAAATGAAGTTTTTTAGAAATGTATTTGTAAGTTTAAAGTATTTCCTATCACAGCATGACATATTTAAAAATGTATTTGTAAGTTTAAAGTATTTCCTATCATACCATGACATATTTATAAATGTATTTGTAAGTTTAAAGTATTTCCTATCATACCATGACATATTTATAAATGTATTTGTAAGTTTAAAGTATTTTCTATCACAGCATGAAATATTTATAAATGTATTTGTAACTTTAAAGTATTTCCTATTATACCATGACATATTAATAAATGTATTTGTAAGTTTAAAGTATTTCCTATCATACCATGACATATTTATTAATGTATTTGTAAGTTTAAAGTATTTCCTATCATACCATGACATATTTATAAATGTATTTGTAAGTTTAAGGTATTTCCTATCATACCAGGACATATTTACAAATGTATTTGTAAGTTTAAAGTATTTCCTATCATACCATGACATATTTTACGAAAAAACGATCAAGAAAGCAGATAATGTGTTTCCATGCATTTTCTTAAATTTCTAAATATCTTTGAAACTATCAGAAACACTTTATTGGGCGTAAAATAGGTATTTTCGAAACTTGTAATATAAACTTATTGTCAAAATATATATTTTTAAAAAAAAACCTATCATAATTAAAAATCTTAAACGCCTAGTAACTTTTTTCTTCAATATCTACTTCATAGATTTACTATCATTCAAATGAATTACACGCAAGACCTAACCTACAAGGAACTTATTTAATATAATTTTTAACTTTCGAGTTTATGCTCTAGCTATGACCGCCGATTGTTGTCAACAGTTCTTACAAATATGTATGCGACAAGAAGATCGCTGTTACCAGCGCATTTTATATAGATTTAATTCGCAAGATAGGTACACATAAATTTAATAGGGTATACTCGGAATAAAGTCTAGTCCGTACCACGCTCTACGCACTGTTCATCAGCCGATTCCCGATGATGGTACTTAGTATCAAAGCGCTAGTGAAATAGCTTCTAAGTCTGTGTACATAAATGATTTGGCCTTTGTGATGAAAAAATCAGCCGGAAAAGCTGCGTCACAGGAGTTAATAGATTTATTTAAGGGGCTCAGTGGGATTCACTCAGTTAAATGGCGTAGCAACTCGCGTGCATTTTTGAACGACATTCCTGACACTCATTAATTATCTACCGAAGTAGAATTCGATAAATCTACGCAGCATAAAATATTAGAATTGCATTGGTCCACTAAATCAGACGAATTTTATTTTAAAATTTTACCTCTTGCGGAAGACAAAGTTACAAAACGCTCGATTTTGTCCGATATCGCTCGTCTTTGGGACGTAATGGGCTTTGTCTCTCCAGTAATTCTTTTAGCAAAATTGCTAATTAAGCAACTCTGGCAATTAAAGCTAGATTGGGACGTATTCCTCCCGGCACATTCTTAAACTGTGGCAACAGTTCCGCGCTGAGTTGCCAGTTCTGTTCTTCTCTTATCATCGCTAGACTGGAACTCTGCGTAGTAGTACTGCTGTCTAAACTTCTTCGCTCAGTTATAAATAACTTTGCCAATTCCAAGGGCATTACAATGGATTAAGGGTTCGCCACATCGTTGGCAAACTTTTGTTGCTAACCGCATTGTCCAAGTAACAGACAATATTTATTTATTTATCAATTTATTCGATCACCAACATAGCGTACACTGATACAAGATTATAGCTAGAATTGAATATTTAAACTAACTAAGTGCCGCTATAATTATAGGTGAAGACAACATGCACTAGCTTAAAAGTAAAATGAATTAACTATTTATAATAACATAGTTAATAAGTTTTAACAAAATCAAAAAAAAGGTTAATATAAAAGGCGACTACGATAATAACAATAAGGATGTACAGATTTTTGAAAACAAGATGTCAAAATTAATAAATTTAAAATGTAAATATAGAATTAGAAGACAAATTTAATTAAAATGTAAATATACAATTAGAAGACAAATTTAATTAAAATGTAAATATACAATTAGAAGACAAATTTAATTAAAATGTAAATATACAATTAGAAGACAAATTTAATTAAATAATTGTAGCATGTCATAATAATAAAATTTTAATTTAAACTAAAACTAAAGGAAGATAATAATGACAAAAATAAATAGTCAATAAAATTGCAATATAAAACTAAACTAAGCCTAATTATAAAATAATGTTAAAATTGATAAAGATATTAAAATAAAAATGAAAAAAAAATATTTTGTTAAATCTTAAGAGCAATAGACTCTGAAACTTTCGTGCGAAAACAACAAATGTTTTTGGTAAAATTGCACTTTAGGCACTTTCGTCAAAACTGGGGGGAACATTTTTTTTTACAATAAATAGCTATTTTGGGGCCTACAAATTAATAAAATAGGGGCGGAAAACAATTTTTTTTTTTTTATTATTGTGGTGCCCCAACAAGATTTCTGGGTAGAAATAAAAAAAATAACCACGAAGGCTAAGGCTTCGCTTCGCTCCTGCCTTAACCTTCTAACCTAACCCGGCTGTGTTGGGGTGCCCTAACAAGATTTCTGAGTTCTTTGTTAGTAAAAAAATAGCAATGAACACTGCCGCGAACTCAGAATATCAGAAATCTTGTTAGGGCAACCCCAAAATAGCTATTTATTGAAAATAAAATTCTGTCCATTTTTGACGAAACTGCCTAAAGTGCAACTTTACCATGTTTTTCTGTCTGTTTTGCTTTCGAGACAGGTACAAGCTAAACCCAAATTAAAATGAACTGCAAGGCGATCACTTGGCTCAATTGGTACTTTTGTTGTTCCTAGATGGACGCCGTCTGTTTGTCCTTACGTCTTCTAAGGGGACCTAAGGGAGCCCTAAAATACAACTTCAACAAGAGAGGACATAGAAATATGGACAGGGTATAAATTTAAAACAATAAATAAGTATAAACAATAATTAAATGTCCTTGGTCCAAAAATTTGTAACACTTTTTATATATTTATCGGCGGCGATGCATCATGAGTACAAAGAGTTACACAGAGCATAAGTGCGTCACGTGGACAACGATACTAGCGACACCTACTAATCGATAGTGGTGCCATACTCAGTGGCGCGCTTAACAGAGTCAACACAACCAGTCTAGCCACGACCGTCGCGGAATGAACAAGTTTCACGAAACTGTTGATGCTTTGTTAGCTTGTAATAGTGATAAAATGTGATTTTAGTGAGATATGAGTGTAAGTGCCGATATAATTATTACCTCAAGTGAGGCAGTGTTCCCGAGTTGCACGACACCCAATGAACGCCCGAGTAATCTCCCGACCCTGGCCCTACCTCAGTTGCGCCATCAACAGATGTGGGATTTCTTCAGGCAACCGAAAACATAGGTTTTATTAAAATTTGCTTTCATAATGCGGGTCTGATGTGTTTGTTCACTGAGCGCAAATATATAGACAAGGGATGGTGTTCAATGAAAATATTTGAACATTTGTTATTTACAGCAAGAACTTTTCGTATGCCTTTTAGTATTTTAGGCGAACGCTGCCAATAGAAAATAAAATCAATTCAAAGTTTTTGCAGCTACCGTCAAATACCTTAATATCACACAACCATCACAGGTAATCAGCATCACCATTAATTGCCACTACAAGAACTACAAAGTCGAGCAGTAAAGGTCGGTTGTTTGCTGTTTGCTGTATGCATGCCCATGCACTGGAACACATCGCGAGCTACTACCCCAGCGATGGATACAGCGCCAAGCTACGAGAGGAACAACTGCACGAGTGGACCTGTGCACAGCGGAACCCCTTTTGGTGCCATTCGTGCTGAATGATCTTTTTCTCAAAGAAAGTATAGTAAATAAATTTAGTCGCATAATGATTAATAAAGTGCAGTATTACTATCTATTTTTAATTATCAAATATTTAAATTTGTAGAGATCAAGACTCTAGGCTCGATTTTGTTCCATACTTTGATTTAAGAGGTAAAATTGTGTTAGAATAATGTTCCATTCTATAGTCTGTGGTTAGCCTTAGATATTCTTAACAGTGGCTTATTTTATTGGTCTAATAATGAAAAGTCTAAGAATTATTAATTAAAGTATTTATTTTAGAAAACATGTTAGCGTGCGTCTTGGCCTATCATCAGTGTTGCCATCCTTGCCTCACAGAGTAATCACTCTCACAACATCCTCCCTTTTCACATAAACTAAACTAATAAACTCCTAACTTGTCTTAACAATATTAAGATAACAATGAACAACAGAACAAATAGTATGATTGAAAAATAAAGAAAACAATTAACATACAGCATTATATAAAAATGATGGAAGTGGAAGTGCTGTTTTAGAAAGCTGATCTTTAGTATTTAAGCATGGTGTAGGTATTAAGTGCCATCTATCTCTCCTATAAATTCCAGACTTTGTTTTTATTAAATATGATCTGGGCTCTGCACATTTTTTCACCATACAATTTCAAATCTATTACCCACACTTTTTCTCCTGCATGTAATTTTGAAAATTCTTTAGTTCTATGTTAAGAATTATAATAATTTCTTACTGAATTTTGTTTTAATATTTTATTTTCTTGAAACACTTTCTTTCCAAAAACTTTCTTATTTAAAGATGAAGGTAGCATTGGCAAATTATCTGTCAATTTTCTACTAAACATAAGTTCTGCTGGACTAAATGCAGAATCTAAAGGTGTATTGTGATAAATTAGTAATGCCATGTAAATATCCTCTTTTTTTTTAAACAAGTTTTTAGCAATTTTCACTGCTGCTTCTGCACACCCATTACTTTGCGAATAGTAGGGACTACTAGTGATATGAGTAAAGTTGTATTCCTCAGCAAATTTTTGGAATCTAGATCGAAACTATGGACCATTGTCAGTTCTCACAACTTCTGGTATTCAATATCTGGAGAAGAATTGTTTACAATACATTATAACTGTGTTTTCATTTAAGTTATTTAATTGTTTTATTTCTAAGAAACTTGAACAATAGTCTATTACAACCCTAAACCATTTGTTATTATGATGCAAATTTTCTAAAATTATATCTTCTTTTGGATTTGATCTATGCTCTAAGCATTTCTGACATTTTTTTACAAAATATTCAATTTGTCTAGGTAATCCTACCCACCAAACTGTTTGATGAGCTCTATTCCTACATTTGGTAATTCCTAAGTGCCCCTCATGAATTTTAGTAAGTATTTCCTTTTGCATGTTCTAAGGTATCACTAATCTAATATTGAAAAGCAAAAGTTTATTGACAACTGACAGGTGATTTTTAAATTGAATATAATCTTTTAGCTTATCTGGGACTTTAGAGTCTTTGGGCCAACCTGATAGAACAAATTCTTTTAGTTTTGAGCAAATTTCATCCTTAATTTGTGCCTGTCTTACTTTTTCTAACAGTATGTCCTCCACTGGTATCTGTTTTACTAGAGACCTAACAAAAGATTCTACATCATTATCTAGGACTGGGTCTGAATCTGGAGTCTGCAAAGGGTTTCTTGAAAGTGCATCAGAAATAGTTAACAGTTTGCCTGGTACATAATTCACTAAATACTGAAATCGCATTAAATTCGAAGCCTCATCACGCGAGGAGTTAGTTCATCTAGAGGTTTAGTTTGCAATATCTGTACTAAAGGTTTGTGGTCAGTTTCTAAGTGGATTTGAATACCATAAACAAAATCTTTAAATCTTTCCACGGCCCATACTAACGCTAGGCATTCTTTTGCAATTTGAGAATACCTTTTTTCAGTTTCACTCAATGTTCTGCTGGCATATGCTATAAAATTTTTAGTTTTTTTTCTAGGATCATAGTGTGCCAAGAGAGGACTTTTTTGTAGGAGATCTTTTATTGTGTTGAATGCCCTTTTTTGTGGATCATCCCAGTAAAACCTAACGTTCTTTTTCAATATTTATTTATTTTATTTATATTCTTTATTGAACACCAAAAGTGTACAAAAGGCGGACTTAATGCTAACAGCACTTTCTACCAATCAACCTACAAATGTTCAAGAAAAAGTGTCGGTAGGTGCAAAGAAAAGAGATATCTACAAATATTCCTGTGTATTATTTACATTATATACTTTACTACAGAAATTCATACATACATACAAACATACATACACATACATAAACATACACATATACCTATACATATTATACATATATCTATACGAATACATACATAAATTTTATACAATAAAGCATAAAGAGGTTCTAATACTTCAGTTTTGCCTCTAATGAAGCGGCTGAACCATGCCCAGAAACTGCATTACTTCTTTTTTAGATTTTGGAGTTTGGTAGGCCTGTATGGATTCAATTCTTTCAGGCTCAGGAGATATGCAATTTTCATTAATAATATGCCCTAAATATTTAAGTAACACTCCAAATGAACACTTACTTTTATTTATAGTTATACCCGCCCCATGTAATCTAGACAAAACTTTATTTAATATTGCTTGATTTTGTTTTTTAGTTGCTGTATAGATCAATATATCATCCATATGAATAACAACATTATCTAAATCTTAAAACAATTGAGAAAATTTCAATTCATTAAGGGAGACCTGATGAAACGGCTGACCGCTGGCCGCCCACAGGTTGAACGGGATCCCGAACCCAGGGATCACTTAATCTCCGCCCTGGGAGGCTGATTCGCCAGCCTGTGCAAAGTATCTGAAGTGGTAGTCGTGCCGGAGAAGGATACCGGAGTGGACCCGGCTACTACAACAGAGGGCGATCAGGGGCCCTTCCGCCCGCCGTGCCAGCAACCGTATCATCTGTGGCGAGCTTCGGCAGTCTTAGAACCGCACCTTTTGTCCTCTACGCTGTCTGTGCAGTGAATCCTCATCCCTTAGTCTTAGTAACTTTTTTTATATATTATGGCAAGAAAGAAAAAGAAAAGAGTTTGCACAGCGGCTACTCCATCCACATATAATGTGGATTTTTGCAACATCAGGGGTATTCACGCAAATCTTAACGCAGTCCACCACCATCTCGAAACTGCGAAGCCGACCATTCTTTTTCTAACGGAGACGCAGATATCCTGCCCGGCCGGCACATCATACCTTCACTATCCCGGCTACAAACTCGAACACAATTTTATGAGTCGTGCCGGTGTATGTATGTTCGTCGGGGAGGATATATGCTGTCGCCGCCTTCATAGCCTTGAAGACAGGGACTCCGTCTCAGTGGATGCGCCTCTTGGCTCCTCGGGCCACTGTCTCGTTCGGACTCAAGTGTCATGCACACAACCCGATCCTTCTGGGCCAACTAATTGGCGTCGTGTGTGGCACTATAAGTCGGCAGACTGGGATGGATTGCGAGAATTTTACGCATCGTACCCGTGGAGGCAGATCTGCTTTAACTCAGAAGATCCTGACGTCTGCGCAGCCGCAGTCACTGAGACAATCCTTGCTGGTATGGAATGCTATATTCCTAACCCGCAGCGGGAGGTCAGGCGGGCGTTGCTCTCTTTAGACGTTCATAAGTCGAGTGGGCCAGACGGTATACCAGCAGTGGTGCTTAAGCAGTGTGCTCCTGAGTTATGTCCTGTACTCACACTAGGCAATTTCCGTCTTCATGGAAGACTGCGAATGTGCACCCGGTGCCCAAAAAGGGCGATAGATCAGATCCATCGAATTACAGGCCTATCGCTATTACCTCTCTCCTCTCTAAGGTGATGGAGCGTGTGATCAACACACAGCTTCTAAGATACCTAGAAGTACACGATCTGGTCAGTGACCGTCAATATGGCTTTCGCCACGGTCGATCGACTGGTGACCTTCTAGTGTATCTCACACACCGATGGGCACTAGCCATTGAGAGTCAGGGGGAGGCATTGGCATGTAGCCTGGACATAGCGAAGGCGTTCGATCGGGTCTGGCACCGCGGTCTTCTATCGAAGTTGCCATCTTACGGAGTGCCCGAGGGTTTGTGCAAATGGGTGGCTAGCTTTTTATCCGGCAGACGCATACGAACCGTAGTTGACGGTAGTTGCTCTGACAGCATGGACATAAATGCTGGTGTCCCGCAAGGCTCTGTGCTGTCTCCTACGCTGTTTCTACTGCATATCAATGACATGTTGGACATCAACAACATACATTGCTATGCAGATGACAGTACTGGAGACGCTTTTTACACGGGTCGTGCAAACATCCCTCGTTCCGTTGTGGAGGAAAACCGCGGAGAACTTGTGTCTCAAATCGAGACCACACTGTCCCAGGTCTCTGACTGGGGACGGGTAAACTTGGTCCGATTCAACCCTACAAATACACAAGTGTGCGCGTTCACCGCTAAGAAAACTCCATTCACTGTGGTCCCACAATTCCAGAACACTCCCCTCTCCATCTCCAAGAGCATTGGGATCCTTGGTGTCGACATCTCCAGCGATGTTCAGTTCCGAGATCATTTACAAGATAAGGTGAAGCTGGCGTCCAAAAAACTTGGTGTACTCAACGGAGCGAAGCAGTACTTCACGTCGGGGCAAAGGTTGTTACTTTACAAGTCGCAAGTTCGGCCCCATATGGAGTACTGCTGCCATCTCTGGGCAGGTGCACCCGGATACCAGCTTGGCCCTTTTGACTCTGTTCAACGACGAGCTGTGAGAATTGTCGACGATTCCAAACTCACTTGCGGTATCGAGCCCTTAAGTCTGAGAGAGACTTTGCCTTTATGTGTGTCTTCTACCGCTTGTACAATGGGTTGTGTTCTGAGGAATTGTTCGAAATGATGCCCACGGCTACTTTCTACCATCGCACCGCTACTTTCTGCGCTACTTTCTGCAAGGACTACAGTATGGAGTGCTTCAAGAAAGAAGTTATTAGATTTCTGAAGGGTCGGCAACGCGCAAGTGATACCCCTGGTGTTGCAAGCGTCCATAGGCTACGGTGACCGCTTACCATCAGGCGGGCCGTAAGCTTGTTTGCCACCATGGTGGTATAAAAAAAAAAAAAAAAAAAACCTAAAACCTAGATATTTCCTCTTCATTTTTTGGAGTCTTGTCCAGATTTCAAAATTATATTCTAATTATTTTACTTACTATTTACTGACTATTCTTATATTATCGGGGACTTTATAGAATATTAGTAGGTAGATCCAACTGTCCAGTGGAGGGAGATGTGGAAGGTACTAACAGAAATGGGATTACCAAATCATTTAACATTCCTCAAACGATGGCTGTACGAGGATGGCACTGCGGCGGTCCGGGTAGATGGCATAGACTCTAAGGAGTTCAAAACAGAGGCTGGTGTTAGGCAGGGATGTATACTTTTTCCTTTGCTCTTCAATATTTACACCGAATATATCATGAGGATAGTGCTCGAGGACTGGAACAAAAGGGTTTTAATTGGAGGTCGGAAGGTGACTAATTTAAGATATGCTGATGACACAACTCTTCTTACATCATCTAGAGAAGATATGGAAAATATCCTACAGCGGCTAGAATCGAAAAGTTTAAGGTTGGGTCTCGCTATTAATCGTGAAAAGACTAAAATGATGATAGTAGACCGGTCGCAGAATAACCATCCGGCTTATGAAAAGTCTCGTCTTTCCGATCTTTCTATACGGAGCTGAGACGTGGACGTTGAGGCTGAAGGAGCGGAGAAAAATTGATGCACTAGAAATGTGGTTCTGGAGGCGGCTGTTAAGGATCCCGTGGACAGCTTACCGGACCAACGTATCGATTTTAGAAGAACTTAAGATAAAGGAAAGACTATTGTCGACTGTCCAGATACGAATCCTTAAATTCTTCGGACATGTTACCCGCAAAGAGGACACAATGTAGCGTCTGGTAGTACAAGGTAGAATGGATGGCAAGAGACCACGTGGTCGGTCCCCGACTAGGTGGTCAGACCTCATAAAGTCCACCACACAATCCACCATGACTGAATGCTCTCGCAATGCTTGCAATAGAAACAAATGGAGATGCATTGCTAGAGCCGCCACTCAAGAGTTATGACCTACCGTAACTACGACCACTCTGCCAAGAGTGTCCGACTGAGAAGAAGAAGGTAGATCCAAACTGTGCTGTACAATGACGTCCTTGAATAAGTGATTGAATGAGGTTGCCTTTGCCGTTCACTCAACAAACTTTCCAGGTTTCTTCTGGTGAGAGTGGGAAGTTATTGCTCATTGTTTGTGTGCCTATAACACTTGAGGCTATTGGCTAAACTGTTGAAGTAGAAGTGGTGTGGTTATATAATCTGTTGTACGTTTTATAGTGGAAAAATATATTTTTTTTTGAGAAGAAATAAATTTTGCATTGACTAAAATTGCGTTGCGTTACGTTATACTATTACTGGTATAGAATATTCTGTGGCACCTACTATCTATAAATTCATAATTTTAAGCCTAACATATTAAAAATAAGCTAAATAACTATAGCTTCTGAGGGACCGAAAAAAAAATTAGATTTGTATGGACATCGGTATTAGGTATTACGCTTTCTGGTTTATATCGCCCTCTTAACTAAGATCGTATGATGAAGTTTTTATTTTCAACACAAAGCTTAGAATAATTGTGCAAATTTTAATGACGTGTATGATAGTTTTGAGATTAAAGTTGAAGGAGCTCTAAAGGAACCTATTACAATGCTCTAATCATGCAATGTTTTAAAGGGAGATTAGTATTTTAAAGGCACATCAAGTACTTATTGATCATTCTTGTAACCGAGTGTTAATCTGTCATTTACAACATTAATTTTTTGATCTTTACCTCGGTTAATGGCAAACGGTGTACATATATCAAATCCCAGAAGCTTAGTGGAACAAAACGAAGCCAGTGAGTAATTACGAGCTCGTTAACGCTTTTTCTAAGTTGGAGTGGTACCTATGCTATTTCACACTAAGAACACCGACACCAAGAGTATAGTAACCCGGTTGTGATTACTAAAGGAGAGTGTAGGTCTTGTTTATCATAATAGCCGTTGCAGTTTTGTAAGTATGAAAAATAAATAAAATGATGATTTTATGATGACCATTTCTCATGATGACCTCATGTATGGCGTCAAATCCACTGTGCGGCGTCCAGTTGTGTCTACCCGCGCCGCCACGACACACGTCTCCGTCTTTCTACGCACGCACAACAACACGTTATAGTTACTGGAACTGTTGTTTCTATTCTGTCAATGAATTATAAATGTGAAAGTTATTTGTTGTTTTAGATTGTTTGTTCGTCACTCCGCAACGCGATGGAGCTGAAAGTTATTTGTTGTTTTAGATTGTTTGTTCGTCACTCCGCAACGCGATGGAGCTGAAAGTTATTTGTTGTTTTAGATTGTTTGTTTGTGACTCCGCAACGCGATGGAGCTGAAAGGCACAAGAGATGAAGAAGAGCATTTGCACTTTGTTTTGATAATTCTCATTATTGAGATTCCAAATGCATGGATATTTTTCTATTTGGACTATTAGGTCTTGTATTTCACTCATCTTGCAACACGAAATACAGCGTACGGCGACGTTCGCCAAATTTCGAGAACTGGGGTTCAGACGGGTCTAGCAGAAAATGAATGCACAGAGTGCCTTCCGGCGCGCGCTAGAATTTTTCTATCGGTTCTTAATATGCGCCCGGCCTTAATGTTCTACTTTTTAGTAATTTTTTTTTCTTCAAGCAGGCCTTAAAATTTAAGCTTACTACTAACTACTTATTAATTTTTAAGGTTCCGTACGCAAAGATTGCCAACGGAGCTTACGGAGCCCTATATTACTAAGCCTACGCTGTCTGTTTGTCTGTCCCATCATTAAAGGGCTTTATCTATACGACCAAAGAAGGTACAAGCCTGAAATTTTCACAAAATATTTGTTATAATATAAACCTAACAAATAATAAAAAGTACAAAAATAAAATTTAATGGGGGCACATACCAATACAAGAAACACGTTTACGTTGTTTTTGATCTATCGTAAAAACAGTAATTCATAAAGCCTTTAGATTTTCAGCGATCATAGTGTACACGGAGAAAAAAGATATGGTTCGAAAACCTGTTTTTTAAAATACGTTAATACTAAATTTTATTAATTTCAACATTTTTTTTCTGGAATTTACAAAAAAATATAATTTAAACATTTTATTAATTTCATAAACTAATAACTACGAAATAGTTCTATTACTTTCCGAAAATAATAATTTGTACTTTTTACATTAGATTTTAAGAATTTTACAAATCCTATAAAACTTTCCTCGAATTTATTTGTAGGGTAATTAATATCAACATAATATAAATATTACAAAAAGTTTTATTAAAGTGGGAAGATAAAACACTACTTGTCATTAAAGTGAAGGCCAATTAACGTTTACAAACAACTTTCTAAGAATAAGTGAAGTTTACTAATAACAAACATCATATCGTACCGCTACGAATTACGGTTGACAACAAGCGTCCTACATTGCGCTATTGAAGTTTCTTCGGTAGTTCGCATATATACAAACCGATTTGCAAGTAAAATGGTCCAAGGAGTTCTCCAGGCATAACTCCTCACCTGGCGGGGAATTCCCCATTACCGACGCTTCACAGTTGGTTACCCTGAGCTGAACATATTTGACGCACCTTCCACCGCAGCCCTTCATCTACCAGGTATACGAACCAGTTGTCAACCGTCAATCACAAGACCTATCGGTGTAATTAACGCTTATTGTCAGCGTGTTACGTTATTTCATTGCAATAAATTTTAATTGTTTTTAGTAAACAACACTGTTATTCCAACAAGACTAGTTTTATTCCTGTTAATAAAATAAGTAAAACTCATTGGTAACCGTCAGTGTAATTTCCTTGTCCTCGGGATTACTAATATTTTAGTGATTATTAGTATTATCTACTTGTGTCTACTAAAGTTTTTTCTCCGTGTAAGCTTTAAAGTATAACAAATAAAAAAATGAAAATTTCATGTAGCGAAAATACTCTAGATTCTTAGGAGAAACAGTTACACATTTATCTATTGAAAACGATTTTTTGTTTTTGTTTGTGTTCGCAAATTACGTAAATGTTGGTACGAAACCCACGGTGCGCGAGTCCGCATCGCACCCCAAATGAGATGCTTTGTTTATTTTTAGTAAAGATGGAAACATGGTTTAAAAAGAGGAACACGAAAACCTAATTTCATCAAAATCAAAAAATTTTGTTTTTAAAATCCTAATTTGAATTAAATATTTTGACTTTGACTTTCATGTAGATTTACAGCTGTAATTTTAGAGGTTTTTCCAGTCGTTTCTGTGAGTTGAAAAGAATATTTAAGTGGGAGCATGTTGGTCCGTATGGTTTGCAGATTGCTATGTATTTTTTTCGTTTGATAAATGTCATATTGAGCATGAAGAATCCGTTGCAGGCTTGCTCGGTTTTGCTCTATTTTGGAAAGATAAGCCTTATGGTTAGATAGTCAAAGTAAAATAAAGTCCGTGTCAACTGCTGAAGAAATCAATAGGTAAGGTACACGACACACGTTCAGTCAATCAGAAATCCTGTCTGACACTTAATTGTACTGTAATGATGCTATGGAGGCGCTTACTAGAACATTTGATAGATAAGGTTAAGCGTTCGTTTGTCTTTTTTTTATATATATGCAGCAGGCATCTAAACCATTCAGAAACATGAACAATACGATAAACATATTTTCAAAAGTTAGATGAATTATCAGAAATCGTAGAATATCAGTACCAAAAAAAAACATACTAGAAATTAAGTTTGGGACACCTTTTTGAAAAACGTTGTGTCACTGGATTATATCAATGATTTTGCTTTAAAAAAATCTGTTGACTCCTACACCGATATACATCATTCACTATCTAAATGGCATGACAAACACAGAGCGTGCAGTGTGGGACTCAAGTACACGCTGAGCATAATTATTCATATATTAGGTAGTGTATGTAGTTTCTGTTAAACTTATTATAGGAGTATGTACTGTCAGGTGTTTGCAAATTGTAGAATAATGTTATGTGTTTTGAGCTGGTTGATCCTGGTCGAAGAATTGTGTCATCCCCATACCCTTGGGTTGGATGAAGGGATAGACTTTGTCTTGTCCAGATGTGTTCCTGGTCAGAGTGGGGTGACACCCGGGCCATACCCTGTTGAGTTGGTTGGAGGGGTGCACCTTGTCTTGTCCAGGTGTGTTGAAGAGAGGGCTGACACCCGTGCCATATCCTGTTGAGTTGGTTGGAGGGGTGCACCTTGTCTTGTCCAGATCTATTGAAGAGAGGGGTAACACCCGGGCCATACTCTGGTGGGTTAGTTGGAGGGGTGCACCTTGTCTTGTCTGAATGTGTTTGTCGACCCTGCTCGAAGAAGAGTTTCATCCCCATGCCCAGGCGGGTTGTTTGAAGGGATACACTTGGCCGGTCCTAGTCATTATGTGGTAATATATTGATTATTTATTAAAATTTTAGTTTGACGTTGTAATTTGTTTCTTACCTATACCTACTTATTTGCACGCAATTTGGCCGCCAAGAAGAGTGGAGATAGTACACAGTAGCGACCGAAATTGTAAAGGAGAATACATGCGAGGTGCATTGCATGAGTTCACTCTATGGATAGAAGTCGGGAGCAGCCGAGCGGATTCTTGCTTTGGTTATTTTTATTTGTTATAGAATAACATACGAGGACGTGTGATAGTGTAGAATGGCTGTATCTGCGGCGATGCATCATTAGTACAGAAGCAACACAGAGCATAAGTGCGTCACGTGGACAACGATACTAGCGACACCTACTAATCGATAGTGGTGCCATACTCGGTGGCGCGCTTAACAGATTATTGATGCTGTGTTCTCGGATATCTGCCTTAGGATTTATAAAACAATTTCTTAGCAACAGGCTCCAAACAGTCACTTTAAAAAATGGACGTATAAGGTCTAAACAAGGCTCTACAAAAATTGGCGTACCCCAGGGGTCTGCTTTGGCAAACATATCATTCTTAGTCCACGTAAATGATCTACCTAATGCTGTAAATGGTAACATGTATCTTTTTGCTGACGATGCCTGTGACATAATCTCAAGTAATTCATCTTCTAATCTTGAAATTCAATTAAGAAATGATGTAACAAAACTAAAGCAGTGGTTTGTAGCAAATGGTCTAGTGCTAAATTTAAAAAAGACACAAATACTTTATTTCAACTTGGGCGGCCGTCCACCAAGACCTCTGTCAATAAACATTGATGGTGTTTCCCTACCTCAAACAAATTCCTCAAAATTCTTAGCTTTAACAATTGACCATGCTTTAAAATGGGATACACATATCTCCAATTTATGTGGTAAGTGGCACGTGCATTGCACTATACAGATTGCCTAAGGGGCTTCCTCCCTCTGCCCTTCGGTCTTGCTACTTCTCACTACTTCACTAATAGCTATGCTACGGAATTGAACTCTGGGGCACAGCTGCAGAATGGAAACGTGTTTTTACAATTCAGAAACGCGCTGTGAAAATAATCGCCTGTGTCCCCATTGGTACTCCAGCAAAAAATCTTTTTAAGGAGCAAAAAATTTTAACATATATATCCCAATACATTTTTTCTATAGTTAAATTTGTAAGATTAAACAGAAACCTATTTCCAAACAAAACATGGTCCCATGATTATATGCTAAGACGCAAGCAACAGCTTAACTTACCTCCATCCAAGTTACAAAAAATATCTAAATCGGTATATAGTATGGGTCCTAAAATCTACAATGGACTCCCCAACGAAATTACAGTTATTGAGAACGACAACATTTTTGAAAAAAAACTTAAATTATTTTTGACTGAACACGCTTTTTATGACATAAATGAATTTTTGACATTAAACATTTGTAATAACTCATAATCAATTAATGTATTTCAACTTGTAATAAAATAAATATCTACATTAATTTAATTGTACCAATTTAGCATATTTAATGTATAATAATTGACTTGTAAATTTTTATTTATGAATAAAGAGTATGAGTATGAGTATCGTGCGCCAGTCTTGCCACGACCGTCGCGCAATGAACAAGTGCCACGAAACTGTTGGTGCTTTGTTAGCTTGTAATAGTGAAATAGTGATAAATTGTGATTTTAGTGCGATATGAGTGTAAGTGCCGATATAATTGTTACCTCAAGTGAGGCAGTGTTCCCGAGTTGCCCCCAAGACAGAGACACCCAATGAACGCCCAAGTAATCTCCTGACCCTGGCCCTGCCTCAGTTGCGCCGTCATATTTGTAAGCACGCAAATATTAATCACAAAACACAACATTTATTTCTTTAGGTATTTCTAGCAGATTAATGACCTGACCACAAAGTAAGGCCTCTAGGGTGCGGTCCGATTCTCTGTGCGTAAGGCGCGGTCCTGATAATAACGGTACAAAACACTGTCTGTGTTGCTAAGTCTGTATGTGCCTTCATTTCCCAAGTTTAGTAAGCCGAACACTGAAACGACGATACATATTTTCTACCTAATGTCACTTACATTACTTTATTTCAGGTTGATAAAGTATTTATGTATTGATGACCCCTGTGACATATTGTATCTACAGAACATAATCCTTTTAACCCGGACTTCTGCAATGTTTAATTAAAAAAAAAATAACATTTAGATGTAAATATTAATAGAAAAGTAGTATCATGTTTTTTATGAACTACGAATCGTTTCCTTACCCAAAGGGTCCCCAACGGAGCCCTATTGTTTGGCCGACGCTGACCTTTAAAGAGCTCAAAGTAGGCAAAAGCCAGAATTTATTTTCACATTTCTCAAAATATGTGTTATGTAGGCGGATTTCCTAACTAAAATTTAATAAAAATATAAAAGCAAATACTAAATATTGGAATAGGTGCCGTAGTTCCGGTGATAATTAGATGACACTGTAACTTACAAAACACTGACGAGTATGAAATTTATAATAAATTTTTATTGAGAAAATTTTAAACATTTAAACAATAGCATTGTGACCCGATTCCTGCGGTTCCGCGCGGTCGCTCTAACAATATCGCTTTTATAAAAGAAATTTAGTAATTATACTAATGTTTACGCATTGAATGTGCTCTATGCTCTCTATGCGCGCATGCGATCTCTCTGTTGTCCAAAAATGAATGCGCTCTTTGTTAAATTTGGCGGCACTTACAGTCCGCATTTAACGCATTGGCTGCACAAGCTCAGGAGGTAGAACAGTGGATGTTCTTTAAAATTAGTGAACAACTATTTTGTTTGTTGAAATTTGGTGAACAAAACTATTTCAATAGCTCTGTGATGCGATAGCTTTCTATGTGAAAAAAAATCTTGTCAACAAACACGGCTATTGTGACATGGCGGGACCTATGAATAACGTACATGGCGCGCACGGATACCGTGGTAGAGAAGGACAGATTTTATTTTGTGCATCTATCTATATTTTAGCACTACAGCATATATTTGGAACCTACTTTAAGGATTTAACTTGTATCACATGATTCAATGCAATTAAACAAATAAAACGAGTCAAAGATAAGTTATTCTTTAAGTGAAAGATGTTTCGATTTCCATTAAAGAAATTTTTTTGTTAAAATAAGAAATATTATTATTTTTTCTGGCAATTATATTTGATTAATTGACTCTTCAGAGTAGGTAATAAATATTTCTGTTTGAGAATATGCAATGACAAATAAAGGTACTTATACACCATACTTAGAGATCTATCTGCGTTCTTAATAAGTATCTATGACTATTGTATTTTAACTCAACGTTTTAATTAAGAAAGTAGTCATTAAATCATAATAATTCTAAAAAGCGCGTTCTAGCTTTGTATCGATAACTGTACAACACTATCTGTTGATATTATTTAGATTTATCTTAGAAAGGATTAAATTCTTCTTTTCTTTGATTTTAAAGAAGTCCATCTTTTTAACTGAAATAAAACTAAATCTCAAAATAATCATATCTATCTTAAAATAACAAAAAATCTAAGAATAAAATAGTATCAGAAACAGACAGCTGGTAATTTTATAACAAAAATATATTTTCAATCTGAGAAAATATATTTTTGGAATAAATAAATATTTTGAGAAAGTACTCCGTCCTGTAAAGAGAAATCCTTTTTATCTGTGTACGCACGTAAAAATAATCATGTAAAAAAGATAGTCGTATTAGCTGATTTACACACACATTGATAGGAAATCGCTGGCAATGCTCCGTTTGATGTTGTGTCGGACGCGGTATAAAGACGTATAAGTCATCTTTGTCAAGGACGATAACTCGACCGACACAAACTTAACTGACTTCGTTAGTAAAACAAAATATTTTGTATAATTTTAACTTTACTAATATTCAGGATTAATAAGTTTCTTATAGTAATGTTATGATGTTTTTGTTACCTTTTCGTAGTTTTCTTTGGACGGCATGTGGTCCAGGTCGAGGTAGTCGTGAGCGAAGAACTCCTCGTAGGAGATCCTTCTTGCGGGGTCGTGCTGCAGCAGCCGAGTCAACAGGTCCAGACACCCCGGGGAGATACTACTGTTGCGGGGAATCTACAAGTGCATCAATAAGTTAGCGTACCACTGGCCAGTTTCCTTACTCGTCAATTTCACTTATTCACAAGTTTACTCATTAGAAAGTTACTGAATTCGCCAATTTCCTTATTTGCCAGTTTCACTAAGTTGTCAATTTCCCTATTAAGTTGGTTTCCTGGTTCGCATCTTTCCTTGTTCGTCAGTTAGTTTGGATTAATCAGTTTTGCTATTTCGTCATTATTCTAACCCGTTTCTTTCCTTGTTTGCAAGTTTTCTTGTTCGTCAGTTAGTTTAGGTTGTCAGTTTTGCTATTTCATCATGTTCCTAACCCGTTACTTTCCTTGTTTGCAAGTTTTCTTGTTCGTCAGTTATTTTAGGTTGTCAGTTTTGCTATTTCGTCATGTTCCTAACCCGTTTTTTTCCTTGTTTGCAAGTTTTCTTGTTCGTCAGTTATTTTAGGTTGTCAGTTTTGCTATTTCATCATGTTCCTAACCCGTTACTTTCCTTGTTTGCAAGTTTTCTTGTTCGTCAGTTATTTTAGGTTGTCAGTTTTGCTATTTCGTCATGTTCCTAACCCGTTTTTTTCCTTGTTTGCAAGTTTTCTTGTTCGTCAGTTATTTTAGGTTGTCAGTTTTGCTATTTCGTCATGTTCCTAACCCGTTTTTTTCCTTGTTTGCAAGTTTTCTTGTTCGTCAGTTAGTTTAGATTGTCAGTTTTGCTATTTCGTCATGTTTTTAACCCGTTATTTTCCTTGTTTGCAAGTTTTCTTGTTCGTCAGTTATTTTAGGTTGTCAGTTTTGCTATTTCGTCATGTTCCTAACCCGTTTTTTTCCTTGTTTGCAAGTTTTCTTGTTCGTCAGTTAGTTTAGATTGTCAGTTTTGCTATTTCGTCATGTTTCTAACCCGTTATTTTCCTTGTTTGCAAGTTTGCTTGTTCGTCAGTTAGTTTAGGTTGAGTTTTATTACTCCATCGTGTCATGTCATATATTAATGTTAATACTTATGACATTCCTTATTAAGTTATTACCCGATTACGAGTTAGCATACCACTAACTACAGAAAACTAATTTCAGCGTTTGTTTTTATCACTTAAAGGCGTTAACAAGGAGTTTGAATGCTTATACATGGACCAAGTATTTTTTCTGGTGACTTGAAACTTCGTGCAAAAACACTTTGTTAGTTTCTTTGCGTTATAGTTTTCCTTGACCGAAAAATATATATCGTTGAATTTAACATTTGACATTATATATATCATAGTTATTTATTGCTTTACTTTTTTATATTTTAAAAAACAATGGTTTAATCAAAACGAATTTGCTGCTGCAGTAAAGTGAAATCAGGATAAATCATAAACAATATTGAGGGGTGGCACACCAAAATATACCGTAACATTGGGCGTAGACATCCCACGGTTGCTCTTGTCCTTGATGATTTAAAAAAGAATAGGAGTAAATGACAAATTATCTAAGAAGAGCAAAAATTACATGGAGATTGACAAGGAAATTAATTAATTCTACCATACAAACGTTCTTATTTTGCCTTTAAAAGTTTAATTTTTTGTATCAGTTTTAGTTAAAATAGATTTTAAGTTTATTAAGTTCAAATTTTTTTTCATTAAATTTTTTTTTTTTAAAAGTACCTACTACTATGATTTTTTTTTATTTAAAACGCACCATCATTGAGAACCTTTGAGTTTTGGAAATAGTTTCGAAACAGGATATTTTTGTTTTCATTGGTAACTGGTTTCGAAAAAAGAAGTAATGTTCTTATTTGGAAACCGGGTTTCAGTAGAAGAAATATGTTTCTTTTTTGGAAACCGGGTTTCGAAACTTGGTTTCAAAAGCGGCCGATGGGTTTTCCGCAACTTATTATAACTTTTCTTCCCAGAAATAAAAATTGGTTGAACATAAAAATAACAAATATGGCTTATTTAATTAAACGTTTGTCTATTCGCCTTGTTACGTTGATAATTTCCAACAATAAACATGTCTATATATTTGTCTTTTGGAATAGAGTAAAATCATTAACTATATTCTTGATACGCCCATCTAATTTTAGTGACAGTTTTTTCCTGTTACGTTCCTTGACATATATAGCACACTGCCTTATTTTAAAATCTACATGTTTCGCTTCTTGTCTAATAACGCTTTTAAAAAATAAAGGTGTGGTTTTTGTTTAATTTTCTTATTGATTTGGTTGTGCCACGCCTCAACCATATTGATAGTCCGATGTCGCTCTTCATAGCAGCTGAGACATTCGATGTAGGTACCCATCTTAACATAGCAGCTGAGACATTGGATGTAGGTTCCCATCTAAACATAGCAGTTGAGACACTGTAGGTACCCATCTAAACATAGCAGCTGAGGCATTCGATGTAGGTACCCATCTTAACATAGCAGCTGAGACATTCGATGTAGGTACCCATCTAAACATAGCAGCTGAGACACTTGATGTAGGTACCCATCTAAACATAGCAGCTGAGACACTTGATGTAGGTACCCATCTAAACATAGCAGCTGAGACATTCGATGTAAGTACCCATCTAAACATAGCTGCTGAGACATTTGATGTAGGTGCCCATCTAACCATAGCAGCTGAGACACTCGATGTAGGTACCCATCTAAACATAGCAGCTGAGGCATTCGATGTAGGTACCCATTTAAACATAGCAGCTGATACAATCGATGTAGGTGCCCATCCAAACATAGCAGCTGAGACATTCGATGTAGGTACCCATCTAAACATAGCAGCTGAGACATTCGACGTAGGTACTGTAGAGGTTACGACCTCTCATTAGGTAAAAAGGAAGTAGAAATACTAGCGAACGCCTTATCGCAGTAAATACTTCATACTGCTATTACGAAGCTATAATAGATGGAGTCAGTGTGTTTTTGAATAAAAACAATCGGAACATCGGGTTTGTCACTATTTTTCATAAGTTGACATTTAAGTGTAAAAAAATATAGACCCGGAAAGTCTAAATAAATTTGTAGGGCCGATTCCTGTCTTTTACCGGGGAGCCCTAAGGTATCTTAGAATGGCTTTGCATAGCCAGTAGAGTCATCGTCACACAATCCTATATATAATTAGCACTGATGTTTCACGAGAAATACGTAAATACTCGACACGTGTTTCGCCTTAACACGAGGCATCTTCAGGAGACGCAAGTTGTTCGTGCGCTATACCTTCACCAAAATATTTACATAAATGTTGCTTATCGTCTTCAGTTTAAAAGAGCATAAGAATACAAAAGATCTTCCTAATTTTACCTGGTTTTATTAGCAGTACGTTCCCGATACCTAAATAGAAATAGATAGAAAGCAGCTATTACGACCCGCCCGCTGCACATACGAAATATAGCGCACGGAATTGATTTCTCGAGTTCTCAAGGCGTTGAGTTTTTTCTTCCCTTCTCGACAAAACACAAATTTCTCGAGAGTTCTCGCCTCGAGAATTCGCGAGTAGAAACCCTTGTAAGTATTCGTTGACAACTTCGAGAGTAGCGTTTCCAACTAAGTATATAAATAATAAATATGTATGAATTTAATATATAAATATGTTCTACTTACAGTATTCGAATACGTTCTGTAATAAAACAGAACGAACAAATAGGCTCTCACAAGTGTGAGAATACACATAACGCATAACTAAATACAAATTGTCCCGAGTATGAGTACACAACGCATAACTCAACGCAAAGTATCCTTTGAGAGAGTACACATAACGAATAATTAAATACATATTATCTCGTACGAGCGTAGACATAAGTAAATACAAAGTATCACGTGTGCTAGTAGCCAGGTAACTAAACTAGTAAGGCATAACTTAATACAAAGAGTGTCGTGTTTAAACGCACACTTGTAGTAACGATTTATTGAAATAGTTTATATTAAATGAACATATCTTTATTGTAAATACCAACCTGTATGGGCGCCTGACTCTGTATCTTCTCTAAGAGCTCTTTGAAGGTGTGGGACGAGTACGGCGCTCGGCCGAACAAGCACTCGTACATTATAACACCTAAATATTATAAAGTTTAAATAAAAAAGTCTTTATG
Organism: Apoda limacodes; assembly: GCA_946406115.1. NCBI lineage: Eukaryota > Metazoa > Arthropoda > Insecta > Lepidoptera > Limacodidae > Apoda > Apoda limacodes. The sequence goes on from OX291542.1 coordinate 1,024,323, forward strand.
TTGCATTTAATATAGTTTTGCTTTTGGCTATAGCAAAACTTTAAGGATCTATACTACCTTAAATTTGCTAAGCACGAGATTCGGTTACATTCAAAATACTGCAGCCTTAACTTTATAATAAATGTATAATAACTTGAGGATCGATGCAAAGTACTAAGTTTGGCGTAAACAAAACAGAGTCAGCACTAAGCAGAGGTATATTCCCTGTAGTGTAGTGGGGAAGGACAACGGCAACCACCTGCCGCTGGCTAAATCTTAGTTAGATAGATCATTAATTATGATGCATAAACACATCACTATAAATACAGCAATATCGTTTGTAAAGAGACACCGCCAAAGCTAAGGTATTCACCAACACTTACACCATTGTGTTGCAGGTACAGTCGGCGGCACACGCGCTAAGACTGACAAAGAGCCGACTACTTCAAATGTTTACCATTGCCCCTGGTATTGCAAACGCCGGGTGGACTTGTTCGTCATCTAATTTACTAACTACCTAACTAACCTACCTGTCTAATTTCAACACACAAAAACTAGGCGCTGTAGGGACTTATGAAGTCCTAGTAACAACAACTTCATAGGAATAAGAAATACATAATAAATATACATAAATAGAAATGATCTGTCTTCGTTTGAGGCTTCCTGGTACTTTATAAATATAAATAATTATTTTCACAAAAAAGATGCGGTCAAAAGGCTCTCGAGCCAGGAATTGAACCTGCAACCTTACCCCTAACCCTAACATTTTAACCAGCTGGAATTGTACCTCAATTGCTATCACAAACACTGAGACAAAATCTAAGGGGTGGAGATTCAAGTCCTGACTCAAGGTTAATCTTTTGATTGCATATTTGCTGTCAAAATATATGTTTATTTAGGAAGATGAGGTAAAAGGTCTTACCCACACTCCACAGGTCAACGGCTGCGTCATACTCCCCGGTCAGCATCTCTGGAGCCATGTATAGGGGGGAACCTCGCAAGGAACGCATAGATTCCTCAGACATATACTGGGCAAACCTACGATAAACAAGTTTTTATATAATCGCAGCGGAACATTTTATATATTAATATTCATCAAGGGGATAAAGCATTGTCTTACGTCACGGGAGCCAAAAAGCCCGAGCGCAACAAAGGATCTCAAGGTTTACAGCTGAACATACCAAGGGAGTTAAGACTAGAATCCTAAGTGGAACGAGAGATTTAAGTTCGCTGAAGAAGACAACACCTTTATTCTGATACCAAAATTGGACATAGACTAAATAACTATTTTTTTTAAGCTAAGTATTTTATGAGTTATCTATAGGAGTAACTATTTTTTTAACCTAATTTTCAAAGAAGTTCAATTTTATATTTAGTGGCAGAATAATGCTCATACATAGGGTTTATCTATTCTTAATTCTAATGATGTTATAAATTTCTTTTAAAATCTTTTAATTCTATTTACTTATGTGAACTTTACTGAAAGGTTGCCAAACACTACTAGCAAATTTAAGCCGACTTCTTAGGTAAATAAAGTGTTATATGTGGAAGCATTTTTAAATGGTTTTTCCATGCGCATTATAAAACCCAGTTGTTCAAAAGATTTATTAATGATTAATATGTGGTACAAATGTAAGCTTGGAATCCATAAGAACACCAAGATCACGTATCTGATAGACTATTTTTAGAGGCTTTCCGCACATAGGATAACTGAAGTTAATGATATTTTTCTTACGGGAATTAGTTCGTTAAATCATTCTGAAGTTTATTACAGTCGTGAAAGTTGCGGATTATTCTAAATTTTTAAGTATCGTCTGCGTATATATCAGATTGTGTGACAGACAGACAGTATAATATAAAAAGTAACGGGTCGAGGTGCGAGCCTTGAGGAACTCTGTAATCGACATGTTTGAATTTTGAATTTGGATTTGAAACCACTTTGAACCAGTACCGGACTTCCGTGTTTTATGTACGACTCGATCCTGCGCAGAAGATTGCTATGTATAGTACACCGAGTCGCAAAAGCTTCTGTAGTTGTATATTACGACAAATTTTGAAAAAGCTTAAGCTAAGTCAGTATACACGGTAAAATTTAATTCGTTTTAAACCCTGAAGGAGGTGAAAGTGCTCGTGAAACTGAACAACTTTCCCCAGGGAACATAGGCCGAAATATGAAGAAAAAAAAATAGGACGCTCCATACAAAATTGACGATTAGCTGATTGATTTACTATGGGAGCTCAGTTCAGTTTCACTAGTACTTTCACCTCCTTCAGGGTTATTTGTCATATAACCTCCATGTCAGTTATTATGTACGGTCAGTAGTCGGGTGTAGGGAATTTATTTATTTATATAGAAAATATATGTGAGGGAATCCGAGGGGCGAATTTTAGCGAACAGTCTCAGTTCTCAAAGCAATAACACACCCGAATCGATTAATTGTGCAATCCACAACGTATCGTCCCCCCGATCGACCCGGTCACGGTCGTAAAACAATTGTTAGGCGGCCTCGGCACGTACTAACGTCCCCAGATGACGATCTCGCTGTCCGGATAGCGAGATTAGTCTCTACGACCTGCCCGAATAGGGCCTCCCTCCAAACACGACGCCGACGTCCCCGGGTTCGTCGGCGCACACAAGGATACACTAGGTATCAAAGAGTGCCGGGGCGCTTCTCGCCCCCACTCAATCGCAACCGCACCCGCGTAACGGGGAACTCCCCTCCTGGCGGTGACTCACCTTCGGGTTCGAGACTCACGCCGGTCGAAGGGACGCCCCCGAGAGCGGCAACCCAAGCCGAGGCTTCCCCCGCGGGAAGCCCTTGAGCGTTGGGCGCTATATGGGCTGAGGCTCCTTCAGAGTCTCGCCTCAAAAGTCCGGTGAAGCAGTAATGGCTGCAACAGCCAACTGCATAGTCAGCTCAGAAAAAAAAAAAAAAAAAAAAAAAAAACAATAATGCTCATGAATTTGTTCTGACCTATGCATTCTCTCAGCTGGTACACTCTACAACGAGAATACCAGATATAAAGGAACATACGAGCTCCTTACTGGACCTTCTGCTGATACGTCCTGACGGATATTCCGTCTCAGTGGATGCGCCTCTTGGCTCCTCGGACCACTGTCTCGTTCGGACTTAAATGTCATACACACAACCCGATCTATTAAATTATTTGTGGGGAAATTACCAGAAAAAGTGAGCTTAAGTAGGTAAGTTAGGTTATGTTTACAACAATTGCACAAAGATTCCGAGTCAAGTTTAAATTTTTTTGAGTCTGCGCGTAAAGCGTGATGCCGAGCGTTCAGCGAGACAACAACCCGAATGTGTACGCGCGTGAGGGCGCACGCGCACACGTCGTTGCGATTGGGCTTGCGGGGAGCGCATTTTTTGGAATGTTAATGTTTATCGCTGGAGATTTCACGTTGCATTGTCAATTTGATATATTGTATTTCTTTAAATTTAAGGTAATTTAGTGATCTTTGTTCATTGTTTTTTTTCGCCGACTCAAAATTACTCAGGTATACTCACATTCGTTTAAGAGAATACGATTCGGAGCGCCTCTCAGCGTGCTTCATACAAACGAATTTTTCACTTATTTTTGATACTTCCTGATCAAACACCACGTAATTTTAAAGACATGTCATCTTACTTTTGCTATAATACCCCGCCGCGCGTCCCAATAACTTATTTACGGAGTCGAGCTTAGACTAGCTAAGTCGCGGCCGAGTGAAAGTTTTTAAACGTAGGGCCGTGCGGGCATACAATAATTTAAGACGAGTTAAAGTAAATGTTAATTTATGATTCAAATTGATAAGTAATAACCAGGGTGAAATAAGGAAGTGTAATTTAAAGAATCCATACTATTATTATAAATGCGACAGTGTGTTTGTACGTTTGTTGGTTTGCCCTTATATAACTCAGCATGTGTTAGATTATTGTGCTTTGTCTGATTAATTTTAATAAAATTCAATGTTTAAAAAGTTGATCAATTGATATAATACATGAATAATGATTGCTTATTTTCATTTATTAATTGAATGATGTGTAAAATCATATTGTATGTAGTTTTACACAATGTATTAGATAGGTAATCATATCTGTAGTCTAAATGTGTATTTCAAAGATCAAAAACAGTTCGGTTATAATGTAAATATAAATGGCGGGATTCTGGTTTGCTACCTGACCGCCCCACCCGATTATGTTGTTTGTCACTACAAATAAAAGGGTTGGCTCGAGAGAGCCGGGGCAGTTGTGAATTTGCATTGAAGCCTACTGGTTGTAATAACGGTGCTGCGTAATAAAAGCAATGGAAGTATATACTGTACAAAATGTATAAAGTGACGCTGCCGAAACTGAATGAGAAAAAAAAAAAAAAAAAACAATAATGCTCATGAATTTGTTCTGACCTATGCATTCTCTCAGCTGGTACACTCTACAACGAGAATACCAGATATAAAGGAACATACGAGCTCCTTACTGGACCTTCTGCTGATACGTCCTGACGGATATTCCGTCTCAGTGGATGCGCCTCTTGGCTCCTCGGACCACTGTCTCGTTCGGACTTAAATGTCATACACACAACCCGATCTATTAAATTATTTGTGGGGAAATTACCAGAAAAAGTGAGCTTAAGTAGGTAAGTTAGGTTATGTTTACAACAATTGCACAAAGATTCCGAGTCAAGTTTAAATTTTTTTGAGTCTGCGCGTAAAGCGTGATGCCGAGCGTTCAGCGAGACAACAACCCGAATGTGTACGCGCGTGAGGGCGCACGCGCACACGTCGTTGCGATTGGGCTTGCGGGGAGCGCATTTTTTGGAATGTTAATGTTTATCGCTGGAGATTTCACGTTGCATTGTCAATTTGATATATTGTATTTCTTTAAATTTAAGGTAATTTAGTGATCTTTGTTCATTGTTTTTTTTCGCCGACTCAAAATTACTCAGGTATACTCACATTCGTTTAAGAGAATACGATTCGGAGCGCCTCTCAGCGTGCTTCATACAAACGAATTTTTCACTTATTTTTGATACTTCCTGATCAAACACCACGTAATTTTAAAGACATGTCATCTTACTTTTGCTATAATACCCCGCCGCGCGTCCCAATAACTTATTTACGGAGTCGAGCTTAGACTAGCTAAGTCGCGGCCGAGTGAAAGTTTTTAAACGTAGGGCCGTGCGGGCATACAATAATTTAAGACGAGTTAAAGTAAATGTTAATTTATGATTCAAATTGATAAGTAATAACCAGGGTGAAATAAGGAAGTGTAATTTAAAGAATCCATACTATTATTATAAATGCGACAGTGTGTTTGTACGTTTGTTGGTTTGCCCTTATATAACTCAGCATGTGTTAGATTATTGTGCTTTGTCTGATTAATTTTAATAAAATTCAATGTTTAAAAAGTTGATCAATTGATATAATACATGAATAATGATTGCTTATTTTCATTTATTAATTGAATGATGTGTAAAATCATATTGTATGTAGTTTTACACAATGTATTAGATAGGTAATCATATCTGTAGTCTAAATGTGTATTTCAAAGATCAAAAACAGTTCGGTTATAATGTAAATATAAATGGCGGGATTCTGGTTTGCTACCTGACCGCCCCACCCGATTATGTTGTTTGTCACTACAAATAAAAGGGTTGGCTCGAGAGAGCCGGGGCAGTTGTGAATTTGCATTGAAGCCTACTGGTTGTAATAACGGTGCTGCGTAATAAAAGCAATGGAAGTATATACTGTACAAAATGTATAAAGTGACGCTGCCGAAACTGAATGAGAATCCATCCATTTAAAACACTTCAGTTAAGTACAATTGATTATGTAACTTCTCTGTAGAAGGATAACTCTGTAGAAGGAAAACTGAGAGTTTTAGCTCTTTGTGGCATTTGGCTGGACCAGTCATTAAGGTCCTTAAGTACTTATAATTGTTGTTCTTGCAGTTTGTGAATAGCTTTATGTTTTCACTCGAAACTTAGATTTAATAAGTAGATACTTTATATCTCGTCAAAGTTTTGATTATTTTGGTTTTCTAATAAAACATTTAAAAGAGCGTATGCTAGAGAGTTTCTCTCGCCGTTTCTTCTCGATAGAACGCCACCTTGATTCCGAAACGGTAGTAGTTTATAGACATTTCATATTCATTTTTAAAACTTAATTCAGATTTTTTTTTATATATCCTATCATCAAAATACCTATCTGCTCTATCATATTTATTTTACGCCCCAAAGCTAACACATGGGAGCTAGGAATCGACGAGATTTTTTTACAAAGATAGTTTATGGGCTACTTTTTATCCCGATTGAGAGTTCCTACATGAACATTTTTACGCATCATTTACCCATTTTTCGTACCAGAGCTCCCAAATAGCAAAATTTTTGGTACAGTTATAGCTGAAAAGATAAAGATAGATGTGATACTTTTTCCCGATTAAACCATCTCCTGTTGCATTTTTTTTTGTATAATTTTATTACGTTTGTTACCCGTTGTTAAATTATTTTCATTCTTATTAGCGTAAAAGTGGGATAGTTGCCCAAAATTTTGAAATAAGCTCATTAATTCCAAACAGACAAAGTATTTTAACAAACTATTATTTATAATGAAAACCATGTCTTTTATCTCAATCACGATTATATTGACGTGACAACGTCTTATAAATTGGTTTGCCGGGTGACACTTCAAGAAACTGCGTTACGCTCCGCTCACGTTATGCGCTCACAATGAGAGCGAGTGAGAGGCACGCGGCATGGTTAGCCCGCCTAAGAGCGAGAGAGACAGACATAAAAAGTGAAAGGCACAAGTTGTCACGATTCCGGACGGTTGTCCGACACTAATTTTTTTTTTTATTTTTATTACAATGCGGATAGTTGCCCTTAGGGATTAATAAAAGAAAATGTATAATTACTAGACTTGCAACGAATAGTATATTCGTTCACACGCCGGATACCGAATATTCTGCGATTTCCTGGCCGAATAGCTGAAAGTATTCGGTCAGCGCGTGACCTCTGTCCCACGCCACGCGTGTTTAGTTTGCTGCTCATAGTAAATACAAACATTTTCGTGCTCTTTGTTTTGGTTTGATAACTTTAAAAGTGAAATACTGTAAGCTTAATAAAATAGTAATCAATTATGGTCTCTAAAAAGAGCTCGCCTATAATCATCATCCCACAACAAAAAATCTTAAGTATTCGGTCGAATAGTATCTTGATGGTAATCGGCAGAAAAGGATAAAAGTAGCCAATTAGGTTGAATACCGAATAGTAGCCGAATAATCGTTGCAAGCCTAATAATTGCTAATCTAATACCTTTAAACGAGCAAACGGCTCCAACGATTTTCATAAAATTTAGTACCCAGTGGGTTTTGGAGGGCGATAAATTGATCCAGCTAGGTATCATTTTTAGAAAACGTCGTTTTATCCGTGTTTTCAGGCAGCGATAAACTGAAATATATGACTCTTCCTGACATCTATTGGCGAGTAGTAATACTATTACTTTTTCCGACACAGAAACCCTTAGATACTTGACAATAGATGGCGTTGTGAAGCAACACTAAAGCTACTTGACAATTAATGGTGAGAAAAAAAACGAGCAAAGCTCGGTTCCAGGAACTGTTTATTTTAAATTTTTATCAATGGCACGTAGCACTGGTTTTAATCATTATATCTTATAAGTAAGCTACTACTATGGAACACAACTATTGAAAATTTAAATTTTTTTTAAAAAAAATGGCACACTACAGTTTGGGTTTTTAGCAATTTGTTTATATATTTGTACGTTTTATGCGAACAAATATGTTACAATAGTAACCGTACATAGTGCAGTTCTAATGGCATCTATACTCACAAAAATTGAGGCATCAATCCTTTTCGTACAGATTGTATATATTATTATAATATATATTAACAATATTAAATAAATTACATAAAATCAACTTTTCTGTAAAATGAAAAGTTACTTGCTTTCAAGAAACAGAGGAATTCGTCGTCCGTTAGCGAGTTCGGCAAAATTATTTGACTTACTTTACGTTCGATGCATGCGGCATACTCCTAGGGCAACTATCCCGCTTCTCCTATCCTATAGATAACAGATTCATTAACCAAATTATTCAGCATCCAATTTATAATAAACACACGCACGCTTTCGCACTTCTCCCTTCTCTTTCATTCTCTCTCTACATAAATATAAAGATGACGATTTATTTTAGTACTTTAGTTGTAAAGAGCCTCTAGTGGTGGTTGATAGTTTTTGATAGTTTTTGATAGTTTTTGATAGTTTTTGATAGTTTTTGATAGTTTTTTAAATAATGGCATTTTTTAAAAAACTTAACATACCGATGCAGTTGTATGATAATCTTTATTTTGTGTTATGTATGACTGACGACGCCTAAATAAATTAACAAATTATTTCAAAAAATATATTTCACTTATATTATAATATTTTTAATTTTCCGGGACTTAAACTATCTATGTACCAAATTTCATCTCAATCGGTTTCATCTAAAGCTATCTCTGTGCAAAATTTCAGCTTGATTGGATGCTCCGTTGCGGCAGGACTGAATAACAAAAGTTATCGATATTGTCGCGGGAACTTTTCCATTTTCCGGGCTAAAAAGTAGCCTGTGTCCTCCGTACCTTCAACTATTCTTAACAAGATATTTGCCCGACTAGATGCTGCCACTGCGGCAGGAGTAATGTAATCAGTAACAAACGCTATGCTTATTTCCACGGGAACTTTGAATTTTGTTTTTCTATTAATGTTTTTAATAAGCGCTATACACAAATACTGATCAGAGCCAAAATAACTAGTAGATAATACGAGTACGTAAAATAATCTAAAAAAAATGTGTCCTCTCACAATCATAACTTATATACACACCAGCACAATTAGCGGAACAGAAAAAAAAGTGAGACTATGAGATAATAACGCATATATTAGACACAAAATAACAAATTGATTAACATCTTTTAACAACGACTTTGAAAAGTCTTCGTTATTTTATTGAAAAATAAAGAAATTTGAAATAAGTGAAATTTTTAGATGATTATGAACCATCACAAAAAATAAAAAAAGTAAGCATTAAATGATTTAACAATAAAATTAAAGCAAAATTAATAACGAGTGTTTCCCCCTCTTGCTCTGATTACGGTTTCAATTCGTCTGGGCATGCTACAGATTATGTTTATCGATGATTTCTTGAGGCAACCGCTCCCACTCCTCAAGTAATGCGTTTCCAAGTTCATTCAGATTGTTGGGGGGTGGCATTCTGGATTTCACCCTTCTTTTTAGCAAGTCCCAGACATGCTCTATCGGATTCATATCGGGGGAATTTGCTGGCCACTGCATCACCGGTATACCTACGTGGCTCAGATATGCCTGTACCGATTGTGCACTATGAGCACGAGCATTATCTTGTATTAGAATAAAGTCGTCACCAATAAATGGGGCAAATGGTACAACATGTTCTTCTAAAATGTCTCTGATGTATCGATCTGCTGTCATGGTCCCTCCTGTGACTATCACTAACTCCGTGCGAGCTCCCAAACATATCCCTCCCCAAACCATAATCGAGCCGCCACCATAAGCCACTGTGTGTTCAAAATTAGACTGTATGTGGCGTTCTCCTTTGCGTCTCCGATATTCGCTGTCTCCCATCGATCTGTTTTAAAAGAACTCTGCACTCATCAGTAAAGAGAACCTGCTGCCATTCGTTCAAATCCTTTTTTTGTGTTCCGCTAATTGTGCCGGTGTGTTTATAATTCAAAGTATAAATTCAATTAGTCCTAAAAAACTAAAAGTGTCCTGTCACAGTAAGAAACAGAGTTGCACCAAATACAGATTTATAAAAAGCACTTAGTTCTTTTCACAAATTCACGTAGCGCAAAACACAGGCGTCGCTGCAATGAGAAAGAGATATAGCGTCCGGGACACGACTCGAAGTTACGAGCGTAGCCCGTAGACTGAAGAACATAAGCAAGAGTCAGTTCACGCGTTCTCACATAAGGTTCAACATTGCAAATCACGGCTGTATTACTTTTATATTGCATGAAATAATTTTACTCGTATTAAGGTTTTTATTTCATTGAAAAAAACTAGCCACATGTTTAAATTCTGTTCGATTTTTCCTTTAATACGTAAAAATATCTTTCTAGTGCAATAAAAAAATATTGTGTGATTGGTAACCTTATGGCCATCGGCCGTCTCGACGCAGGGTTGACAGTCCGTCTGTCCTATCGTCAGTAGGCGCCTATCTTGCATAGAGGGAATTTACTATTAGGTATATCAATACAAAAGGGGAGAGAAAAATTATTATTACTATGTAGTTGTGTCAACTTTCCTGGTGGGCGTGTAGCGAAGTCCGTCCCAGCGCGATAGTCCAACCCGAAGAGTGTGGTAGCAAAATCCGGCTCAAACCGGAGAGTTAGGAGCCGGTCTCCTTGTTGCAGGTGTATATCAGTATGCACCACTGCAATGTCCACTAAACTCTACCGGCGACACTAATGACACAGATGTCCAACACAAATCAATCCCTCCGTAACTCCGTGTAAACTCCACCGGGCGTGAACCCGTGCACGGTGAAACGAACCAAGATAAAGCCGATGCGTCACGCTTATCTTTACCGAACAATATGATACCCTTACAAAATATCGAGATCTACAAGTAAACTTATTTAAGAGCCCTTTTTACGATTTTTTTCTTTTAAATTCTTAGGGTTTTTTAAAAATGCTGTTTGATTTTTCCTTTAGGTTATGTCTTTTCCCAGCTTTTGTATTTTTCTCAGATCTGTAATTAGCGCCGCTTCTTTAATCTAGAATAAGTAAGATAGACCTTTTTTTAAAAAATGGTCTTCACTATTATTTGTTGTATAAAATAAATACTTTTATAAATTTTATATATATTATATACCAACACAAATGATGCTGCTCGAATGAGAACAAGATATTTAGAAGAATCTAATAATGAGAAAAAAAAAGGTGGAAGCAAATAGAAAGAGAATAATATTAACACGTTCAGAGGAAAGTTAAGATCAGCGCGAGGAAAGACTGTCGAGGATGAGAAGCTACATCAACAATAGGTATCGCAAGAAGTTCGTCGTTTAGATCTGATAAGAGAGCGACTTTCAAATGAAACTGAAGACGAACATTTGCTGCGTTTGGATGCTGCTCGAAACCGTACTGCAGTGCTACTTCACGAAACTCCCGAGGAGAGAACTAGTCGTTTGAGCGGCATGCGACAAGCGGCTTGCGGCGATGTTTTTGCTGACTTGCCGTGTTCAAAATGCAAAAAAGTTTACTGAGTAGAGTAAAAACACTTAAGGGTATTGCTTTATCTGCTCTAGAGCCAAATAAGGGATTACACAAAACTCACGATGAAACAGCTTTAGGAGAAATGGAGAGACTCAGAGAGAGAGGTTTACACACAAGAGACTGACAGGTCTGAAGCTCATTCATCGTGAGGTTTTTTATATTGTAATACTCAACTCAGCATTAAAATCTGTGAGTGAGCAATAAATCACCCCTATTTTACCACCTTTAGAGTAGGGTTTTTTGTAGGGACCAACTTCGAGGTAATAAAAATAAATAAAAAAAAAATCAAAATCGGACTACTCTGTAAAAAGTAATGCGTGGTCATACATTACAATCAATGAGTGAAGAACCTTCCCCTGTTTTCCTACCCTTAGCGGTGGAATGTTTTTTCCAAATTTATATGGGACCAACTTTGGGGAAAATTTAAAAAAAGAATCATCAAAATAGGACTTCTCTGTAAAACGTTATCATACTCGTAGTAATACGTAAGAAAAAATTTACGCGTCGACTTGAGTCCGTTTATTTTTCGGTTAAAAAATGCCGAAATAATTAACCTTTATAGACTTCAAGCGGTAAAAACTAGACAGTATAAATAAAAAAAAATATGCCAATAACAACAAAGAATCAGCTCATCGAAAATTTGCTATGACGGTAAACTTTTTCTCTCCATCAGCCTATAAATATAAATATGTACGACGAAAATTTTATTGTTGTCTTCCTCATCCATGAACCTTAGCCAAATGGTAAGTTACAGAACTAAATTATTAGATATTTTATATTATATATTTATTTATTTTTTTAATTTATTTATTTCAACAAATATACATGATATAAAAGTTTTTGTCTGCCAAACTGCAGTGCAGTTGTCGGCAGTAGTCCACGTGCATAGATTAACCTTAAAATTCATTAACTTTTTAAAACATATACATCTATATAAATATTATCTACCAATATTAAGTATTATCTTTTTGAATCCTTAGGTACTACTTATTTTAATAGTAAAGTTTCTAATTCACGCAATCCAATCTAGGATCTATAAAAAAATTTACTTCGGTACAGGTTCGTGAAAAGCTGTAAAATTTCACGACACGATTCCTGTAAGTTCACTGAATATAACACTTTTCGGAAATGACCAAGATTTTTTGCATTTTAGACCCATTAATAAAACACTCGGTAAAATAATCCAATAAACTTATATGTTATAAGTTAACATAGGGAATTCATTGTTTTTATTTTATTAAAAATGATTTCATATTATTATCAGTTTCATATCATAAAATAAGGCTTGCGTGACTCTGGAGTGAGGTGCCGCTTAGAGCCTTTTAGTAGGGTCGAAAATGGAGATGCCATTTTCTGCTAACCTATGACGCCTAAAGAGGGTCGGATGCATACAAATGAATTTTCCACTTATTTTTGACACTTGCAAATCAAACACCATGAAATTTTAAAGACGTGCTCTAGATTAAGATAGAAAATAACTTTTTTTTGGATTTTGGAACACCACAGACATATTCAGCTTGATGTTCGATCAGTAAATGTCCAAAACAAGTAGTAAATTCGTTTGTATGAAACACGCTGCGAGGCGCCGCGAATCCGATCCTCTTAAGGACATTTCGAAAGGTAATATTTTTTTAACTTCTATAATAATCATTACGCGTTTTTATGTTCTGCATAAAGAGTTGGGGCAACTCATTAGTATAAGTTGGCACCAACCACCGTCGCGTGCGTTTACCATAATTGTTATTTGTTTTGTCTATCTGGAGTTTCTGTTTTTTCGTCAATCTAGTAGGATACTTATGTTATCGATATTTTTTATACATAGTACTACCATATATATTTAATAAAACTATCATTTTAACTTTTTTATCAACTGGTAAATCTTCGCAGATTGTAAATAGTTTTTCGTAATCCTTTTTTATCTTGTTTCGTGTGTTTTTGTAAACTACTATAATTTTTAACTACATCATCTGACGACACATACCTAAACTTAAAACTCAAATAACACTTCTTTACATACATAACTCTCAAGATGGTGAAATCCGCCGTTCTTATACCAGGTTACAAGAGAGACGTGAAGTGCCTGCAGAACGTCCTCAGAGACCCAAACCCTCAATTTAAGATCGGCACCTGGTCATTGAACAACACCACCCGCCAAGGCGACGCCCTATTCCTGACCCGAGGTATACCCGAGGAGGAAGTTGAAAAACTGGTTGCCAAGGATCGGAGACTATGCTACACCACCGAGTCGGTGTACGTGCGCTTCTTCTCAGACGGTGCACTGGTGGACACCCCTCCAGAACCAAAGGTTAACTTGCCTGGCACGGACATGGCGCCGACATCTGGGGATTCGTCCACAGAGCAAAGTGCTGCCTGTCCAGAGACGGCAAAAACCTCAGCTCCGTCTGAGACGGAGTGCATGGCGCGCAGGACAGAGGTGGAGGATGTGGCGATTCCCTCTAATTCCAAGGGCAATCAGTCAACCAGCACCCAGCGGACGGCAGCAGAACTACGGAGGATGGAGGCGGAGTCGGATAGCGACAATGGCCTGTCCTCCGAGTAAATCATACAAACCAACCTCCAGCATAAAATAGCGCCCACGGCTACCCTACGCAGGCTGCTGGAGTTTGACACAGGGACCATAGCTCTGATTCAGGAGCCGTGGATCAGAGACAACAAAATCTGTGGCCTCAGCAATTCAAGGGGGTAAGTTACTACTCAAAACAACCATAGAAAAACCACGCACATGCATATACATACCCGAACGCATACCAGCTATCTAACATCTGATAGAATTAAACAGGATAATGACGCAGGCCCACTCTCGCTAGTTATCGCATCAGTGTACATGCCGATTGACGGAGACATTGCGTCAGATGAACGAGTGGAACTGGTGAGATACTGCGAACAAAACAAACCGAATCTGATGATAGCTGCAGACTCCAACGCCCACCACGCACTCTAGGGGTGCGAAAACACAAACAAAAGAGGTGAGGATCTCGTCTTATTGCTATTTTCAACTAATCTTAATATTCTCAATATGAACCAATGTTTGTAAACATAACGGTACTAAACCATTGTTGACATCACATTGGCAACAAGCTCAGGGGAGGAAATCATAACAGGATGGCACGTCTCTAACGAATTGTCATGTTCGGACAATAGAAGGATCTGCTATAAGATCCAACTACAGAAGACAATAATGGAGCCTAGAAGGAACCCCCGTAAAACCAATATAACGGAATTCAAGGCTGCATTAAAACGAAACCTAGACACAACCGATGCAAACACAGGGGGAACACTGATAAATGTAGACCTGATCGAACAGAGGGTTACAAAGATGACACAGTCCCTGCTGGACTCCTATCATCAGTCTTGCCCTCTCCCCAAGCCAAAGGAACAAAAACACAACACCAATCATTGGTGGTGTCCGCAGCTAGAGAGGGCAAGGCAAACCCTAAGAAAGCTCTTCAATAGGGCCAAAAACACAAGATCAGAACAAGACTGGGTAACCTACAAAACAGTACAAACCGAATACATCAGAACTCGTAAAAGAGAGTGCTGGCGACGTTTCTGTAATTCTATCGAATCTCAAAACGAAGCTGCAAGGATCAGAAAAATCCTCAGCAACGAGCACCATTGCAACCTAGGCTCGCTTAAGCTCGATGACGGCACTTACACGACATCGGACGAGGAAGCAGGCACACTACTACTAAAAACGCACTTTCCCGGCTGCACAAGCACGGATGCAGACTAGGAACCCCACCAAGAGGAGGAACCATCGGAAGACGACTGGAGAGCCGCGCAAGACGTAGTGGACAAGGAAAAAACAGTCTGGGCGATCCAAACCTCTCTCCCGTTCAAATCTGCGGGTTTGGGTGGCATCTTCCCAGCCCTATTGCAGTGGGGACTAAACCTTATTGCCGAGGCCCTGGTACATATCTTCAGAGCTTGCCTTGCACACAAATACATTTCTGTGGCTTAGAGGAAAGTAAAGGTAATCTTTCTTCCCAAGCCGGGCAGGAGTGATTACACAATCCCGAAGGCATACCAACCAATAAACCTCACCTCCTTTATGTTAAAGACTTTGGAAAGGTTCTGCGACCGACATATTAGGGACGTGACGCTAACAAACATACCACTCAACATCAACCAACACGCCTAATGCGCCGGAAAATCTACAGAAACAGCCCTTCACTGCGTTGTGGAAATGATAGAAAGAGCGCTGGCAGATGGGCAATCAACACTGGGTGCATTCATTGACATTGAGGATGCATTTATCAAAACGCTTTTTAAAAGCATAAACCGATCCTTCATCAAACGCAAAGTGAATCCTACTTTAGTCAGTTGGATAACCAACATGCTAAAAATGAGAGGAATACAGCTAACTGTGAACAGCAGCACAACCAGGGGCATAGTAGCAAAAGGATGCCCTCAAGGAGGTGTTGTCACCCTTACTATGGAATCTAGTTGTGGATGACCTGATTGCCAAGCTCAACGAAAGTGGCCACTATACAGTGGGCTATGCTGACGACCTGTCCATACTTATCAGTGGCCAAGATGAATGGCAATGAAATGGCATACTAAATGACCTCATGGAAGAAGCACTGGTAAAAGTGGAAATTTGGTGCAACGACAAACCAACTGGCGGTAAACCCCAACAAAACAGAACTAATTCTTTTTACTAACAGAATAAAAACCAGCAAAGCAATCGCCCCAATATTTTTTGCCACAAGTCTGTCTCTCTCACAGGAGGTCAAATACCTGGGGGTAATCCTAGACAGCAAGCTGAACTGGACCAACCACTTAAAGAACAACGCGCTTTCTCAGGTTCTTCAGTGGTTTATGGCAAATAACACTAGTTTACAAAATATAAAAAATTTCATGTCCTTCCAGTGAATTTCATATCGTTTAATTTAGTGACAATAACTAAACGCAAACATAAATTTGTTTTATTTTTATCACGTCAAAGAAGCAAGTTATCAATACATTTTATTTTAAGACTACCCTAAGTTGGTTCTGAATTCATCTTAAAATTTTGCTGCATTGTTGTGTTCAGTTAAATAAATATTTGTTTTTAACATGTCAAAAAGGTTGTGTAAAGTACATACTGACCGTTTTTGTTACGTTTGTGGTGAACTTATTATATCTAAGAAAGAGATAAGAACGAAATCTCTGAAAGAAGCATATTTTCGTTATTTCAAAGTTTCAGTCTCTCACCAGGACAAAAAATGGGCTCCTCACGTTTTTAGTGTGATGTAGAAAAACGCTAAACTCCTGGGCTGCAGGTACTAAAAGATTTTTGTGAACCATCTAACCACGAAAATGACTGTTACTTCTGTCTCACTAAGACATTTGGTTTTAATCAGAAGAACAAAGATAAAATTATATATGCAGATGTTCCTTCGGTTACTAAACCAATCTACAGCTCAGACAAGCAACAATTTCCAGAACCTCCCGGTTGTTCCAGCACAACATTGATGACTAACACGGAATCCGAAGAAGATCAAATTCAAAGTAAATTTTGGAAATGTGACGAGTTGGATTTTTATCATTTCAAGGACAAAAACCATGTAAACTAGTGTAATTTACGGTATTGTGCCAATTTAAAATTGAAAATTTTTTTGCCATATAGATTAAGGTTTGCCAAATGAATAATTGTACATGCGTCATTACTTGCTTATGTCAAAAAGAAGTTTCGTCGGGTACCTGATTGGTTTTCTGTGTATAACTTTTAGATTTAGTTTTTGTGCTTTTTTTAAGTTTTTCCATTAATGTGACCCCCATGTCTATATATTATACTAGATACCGTATAACAAAAGTGATTGAGTTAGGGCGTAGTATACTTTTTTATTTGTGTTAATGTTTAATATGTTTCTTAACTCTGCATAAACATAATTTAATTTTCTAAGCCTTTTAGTGATCGATTCAATGTGTATATCCCATCTTAGATACTGAACAATACTGACACTAAGATATGTTAAACTTTCTACTTTTTTTCAATACTTTACAGGAGCATATTTGGTCATTTGGGGATGGGAGGGCCTACCACACTTTTTGGGGGGAGATGCAACATAGCGATAGATAACTCATTATCTGTCCATAGTTTATCGCTACATCTCGATTGCCGACGCGATTACGCATAGAACGTGGTTAGCCAGCATCCCTTATCCCGCACGTACCAATACGTATAGTTAAGTTATTGTAGTAATAATTAGTATATAAGAGAAGCTACATTGTACAGAGCTCTCATTCTATAGTCAATCTACATTTAAACTTCAACAGTCATTATACAAGATATAAGAACAATGTCTTTCCTTCAATCATACGACCAGCCTGTTTATTTCACTGCTCCTACTTCACTAAAATAACTATTAAACGCATCCGCCACTTTTTCCGGACATTCAGATGTTTTCAATACTTAGTTTCCTACATGAATTTTTTCTAGATTTATTTTATTTTGCTTTTTTGTTACATCATTAATTACTTGCCATATTTTTTTTTAATCGCCGGAGCAATCTTCAATTTTACTTTAATAGTAATTGTTTTTCGTTTTTTTATTATGTTATTGCATTTTTGTCGATAAAATTTAGAAAGAAAGAAAGAAAGAAGAAAGAAATAATTTATTAAGCAGTAAGCGCAATACAAGTACATATTAAATACAAAAAAACTAATACTAAAGAGATACGATTTGTTGCGCCAAGCTAAAAAGGACCACACTCAGTATAAAGCTGCAGCAGTAAGCCACACCACTGATTTTCAGTGAGGACCTAGTGTTTGTCGTCGGAACTACGAAACAGTTTACAAATTAAGTACAGAAATCCACTACAAAGACTAATATAAAGTACAAAAACAATATAATATAATAACATGGTTAGTACATTTTAGTTCAGAAATTAGAATTATGTTAGTATTACGGTTTTTATAATAAAAACTACTGTTGCTATAATATGCTATTGGCTATACTATAATAAATTAAAATAAAATTAAACAATAAAAAATAAACGTGTCTAGGCTGTATGGACTAAGTCCTTTTAGTCTAAGATCCCGCTGCAGGATTGATGTACACATCGACTTTTTGTTCAAAACCAAATTTTTATGTTTATTTATAATTAAGAGAATATATATTTACTAGGGTGCCTATCAAAATTTGGCCGCCATTATTTTTAATTAAATTATTTTTAATTGATTTTTGGTAAAAAATTTCGTTTATTTATTTTTTTAAATAAAATAACGTCTACATCACGGTAATTAATATGAAGATTCTAAAAAATCACGGTTGCCGTTGCGCACCTGGCCGCACCTCTTTACAGCCAGGTGTAAACAGGTATGATTTCGATAAATTTATACGTTTATAACCTATTTTTATTAATTATATGTCAAATTGAAGCTAATTTTTTTCTATTAATTATCATATAAAGTTGCTTAATTAAATCTGGCCGCAAATAAGGGTTACTGGCTGTTAAAGATAATAAATATTTAAGGTAGAGTGAAAGAGAGTTAGCGCGTAACATCATTTGTCAGACGAGGACAGCGATTGCCGGCTGTGCGACGCTGTTAAGCCATTGCGCATGCGTCGAACGTTAGTGTTCTCAACTGAACAGATGCAGCATTTTTATTCTAACATAAAAACCACGCTGTTTTGGAGTTCGTAATCAACGTTTTATATTTACATTGTTATTTTATTTGTGCACCTAAAAAATTTTATATTAATTAACGTAAAATAAAATTGATAAAGATGAAGTCGTGTTTTTTGTGTAACAAAAAAAGCAATGTACTCGACTTTAATAATGTATCATTCCAAAAGTGCTTGCTAATGTTATTGTTTAGTCGTAAAAAAAATATAAATATCATGACCTTTTATTTACAATTGACTCTACTAATGATTTTGGATATCATTCAGAGCATCTAAAAAAAATTGTGGTCTGAAGCAAAAAAATAAACAAGAATTTGAAGATTTTTGCAATAGAATCTTCATATTAATTACCGTGATGTAGACGTTATTTTATTTAAAAAATAAATGAACGAAATTTTTTACCAAAAATCAATTAAAAATAATTTAATTAAAAATAATGGCGGCCAAATTTTGATAGGCACCCTAGTAAATATATGTCGATGAGCACACCAATCCTGCAGCGGGATCTCGTACTATTTGATGCTATTGTGGCAAATAAAAAAAAAAAAACCTACACTTACATCAACTTACCTATTATTATCTATGAACGACAAATACCTTAATTATTTTTTTTTATTAAAATTGATTTTTTTTTTAAATAAATAAATAAATAGTTTTGGACATTACACACAGCGCCGTCAAGCCCCAAAGTAAGCAAAGCTTGTGTTTTGGGTACCAGACAACGGATATAAATACATATATATTACTTTTTTTTTTTGTAAATACATACACATCATACATAAGTACACCCAGACTCAAGACAAACACAAATGTTTAACACATAAATGTTTGTCCAGGGCGGGAATCGAACCCACACCCTCTGCACGGCAGTCCATCACACTACCAACTAGGCTTGTGTAAAGTGTCAGTGTTTTGAATTAAACTATTAAACTTATTACTAAAAGTTATTCTAATATGTGTAATTTATGCCGTATACCAAACAAGGAAGAAAATATTTGTGCATATTGTGTCGAATTTTGTATTGATACGGGTTTTTTGTGAATATGCACAAAATTTACTGAAAATCTATTGTGTATTACAAAGAAAGCTGGTATTTCAAAAACAACGATTTCAGGTTTGTGACAAATGACTTTTTGTAATCGCAGCACGGTACGGTGGTGGTAAGTCGTTCCAGCAACGACTAGCTGCAAACTTAAAGCTACCTCGAAAAGCTGCAGATCTGTGTCGTGGGCACAGTATAAGATACAGTGATGCTCTTGTTTCATACCTGTTCCTTTCTCGGGCCCATGTTAATTTTTCATATAGATAGGATGGCTTTTGAAATTTAACAATGCCAAACATCAAAGAAGCCAGGTGAAGTTTTCTGCGTGCTTCCATCTTTAGTATCCCGGCTTTGTTCAAATAAGGTGTCACATGTGTTTTAGGTGGAACAGTAAAGCAGAAGCGTGCACATGCATTTTGAACCCTTTGTATAAGCCTCTGTGTTCTTGCCAATAAACAAGGTCCATAGACTGTATCGGTATGGTTGAGTTTCGAGAGAACCATTGTGTCACAAAGTCTTATTCTTAAGTCTGTGTTTATAAAAGGTCGCACTTTATACAGCAGTCTTAAGCGATAAAAACAGTTCTTAACAGCCTCCAGAACATGTGTCTCAAACTTTAAGTTACTGTCCATTATAAGTCCCAGATTCCGGTATTCAGATACCTGATCTACAGGCTGTCCAGAAATAGCCACTGTAGGCTGATACTCCTTAATTTCTTGAACTTGTTTTTTAGAACCCAACACTATAAATTTTGATTTGATTGGGTTCAGGACAAGACAGTTTTTATTCGACCACTGTGCTATTCTATTAAGATCCTCGTTTATTGTGTTTACAGATGTTGGGGTGACACTGGAAATAAATGTCAAATATATTTGGAGGTCATTTGCATATAAATGATAATTGCAGTTTTGTATGGATGATGCAAGTGTCCTATAATTGAGCCCTGAGGGACTCCGCGGGTGACTGTTTGAAGAGAAGAAACTCGTTTTGTACCATCTTCAGTTGTTAGTATTACAGCCTGTGACCTTTCTCTAAGATAGTTATCAAACCAAGACAGTGCTAAAGTGTCAAAGCCATAATATGACAGTTTTGAAAGAAGAAGGGAAATATTGATTGAATCAAAGGCACGTGAAAAATCAAGAAGTACTATAATAGTGCCCTTTTTACAATCTCTGGCACTAGTATGTTGTCTACTACATCAATTAAGGCCGTAGAAGTACTGTGATTTTTCCTAAAACCTGACTGCTTCTTGGGAAGTATGTTCGGTTTCTCTAAATAATTAGAAACTTGTATGTACACAGCTTTTTCTAAGATCTTCGATATGCAAGTCAAAATGTTAATTGACCGGAGATCATTTTCACTTGTGGGATTGGGTTTTTGGGTATGGGAGTGACTAATGCAATTTCCCATAGATCAGGGTAAACTGCACTAGTTAGGGACCTATTGATTATTTTAGTAATTACACTCAGTCTGTGGAAAGGTCATTAGTCCTTGGGCATTAGAGTGAAGATTTTTTATAATAGTCACAATCAATTCCTGTTCTACAGGTCTTAAACTAAATGTGGCCGAATTAAATCTGTTAAATTCATAATAAGACAGTGTAGATATATCTACGTTACTATTGCCCGGTATATTTAAAAAATGATTATTTATTATATCTGAATTGTCAAAAAGGCTTGGTAAATAAGAATTCTTGCTTTTGCTATTTTTAAATACATTATTTTTCAGATTTTTCCACAGACATTTTGAGACATTTAATTTAGAATTTATATGGGATTGGAAGTAAGCTTTTTTTCATTATATACAGCAGAAGTAACAACTGCTTTCATCTCTTTATAAAAAAGTTTGTGAGACTCAGAATGAGTTGACTTATAGCGGTAATAGCTTTTGTTACGAATCTTAATCATGTCCTTGATGGTTTCGGTTATCCAAGAATCAGAATGCTCTCGAATGACTACAGTCTTTTCTGGTGCATGCACATCAAACAACCACAATATGGAGTTAGTAAAACTTAATACCATTTCATTTAAATCCTCTAGCTGTTCTATATATTTCCAGTTGATTGTGTTCAGATCTTTGTCGAAATTGTCTGGGTCTATATCTTTTATGGGTCTGAAAGTTATTTTTTGGGAAGATGTCCTTGTTTTTTTTAAATTAAGTTCAATAGACGCTATGGCGTGATTCCCTAAATCAGGTATATGCAAGACAGTAAAGCACCTCACTGAGGCATAAGTACATATTAGGTCTATGATGGTTTCGCTATGGGATGTAAAGTGTGTAGCCTTCTCTATGTAATGCACCAGGCCTATGGATTGTAAACATTCATATAACCTTTCAGTTTTGTTGTCTTCAACATTTAAAACATTTATGTTAAAGTCGCCAGTAAGCATAATATAGTAAGCTGATGACAAGAAAGAAACTGACATTGTGATAGCATCCAAAAAAACATTGACATCCATCCAAGGAGGAGGGCGGTATTCTGTACCTATAGTAATTTTAAATGTATTGACCTTAATGCTAATCCACATCTGTTCAACTTACTGTTCAATTTGTTTTGTGATTTGTGTGTACAGTGATATATTTGAAAAAAGTATAACACAGAGGTATATTTAAAATGACGCTACACTTTAAAACAAGCATTTGTTGGCTGCCATATTGAGAACCAGACATCAAAAAAGCATTTAACCATAGGACGAGTAAATAATTTGCATACTGTAAATGAGAATATTTTATCATATATAAAGATTATTTACTTTGGGTTCCAATAGGTTGTTCACTAAAAACACGTATAAAGTCAGCATCTGTTCGAATACGAGGTTCGAGGACTTTCCTTGCTCTTGACGTGCTAAAATTCGCCCGTCTTTCGTCCATACAAACCTCCAGTTTTATTCACGCGCCGCTTCTCTGACTTTGTGGAAAAGCTGTCGATTAAATCAAGTTAACCGCTCATTGACGCAAAATCTTTTTGGCTCCCCCTGCAGTCCCATTTCAGTTGTGGAGACACCTCGGCGAGTGCGAGCATTGCGCAGAAACTCATGGCGAAGTGCGCGGCGTGCTAGCCGCAGAACTACCGTCTGTGGTCACGGTCGACCCACGCTGCCTTCAGTTCCTACAGATTGCTTATGTGGTCCAACTCTTATAGCACAGACAATATCCCTATCATCCAGGTCTAGGCCAAGTTTATTAGCGACCAGTTTCACAAGGTGAGCCGTATTTTCGCCCTTTTCTTCTGGTAAGTTTGTTATTTCCACATCATTTAACGGAAGTTCTCGATCTCGATCGTTAAGTTTTGCTTGTAATCTATAGACAGTTACTGCGAGTTCTGAGTTTTCGTAGTCACAAATATTGTTTGTGGGGTTGCTTGTCTCAATCTTAGCTATACGCGTTTCCAGAACAGTAAGACGGTCCTCACATGCAGTGACGCTGGCTCTTACCCTGGATAACTCACCTCGAAAATCAACAATTTCTTCCCTTAGTAATTTCATCTGTAGGGCTAAGTCTGATTGTGCAGCCTCTGAAGTGGGCTCGATACTAATAATGGTTGTGGCCAAGGAACTATCATCTGCTACCTCGATACACGACTTAGTGCTTATGCCTTCAATCGGTGTATCAGCATTGTTGTCCCTTGGTAGCTTGGAGGAGCAACTGGGGCATATCCATGAGCTAAGTATGCGCCCTGTAGCGGGCAAGGCAACACATGTTCGCTCATATACCTGGTAACATTTGCTACACTTAGCGCCCTCTGTCGCTGCAACAAATTTACCACAAGCTCCGCATTTGACCATCTTGTGATTCGGATCTAAACCTTTCAAGCAAACTACTAAGTTGAACAAAGGCCCACTAGATGACACTAATTTAATAAATAAATAGGTTGTGGTCCAAGTCTTATCTATGGCACTGTCAGGTACAAACAAAAGAAATAATTGAAGGTAATTTTTTAATTGTTCTGTAATTGACTGAGATTTTATTAAGATGTTATTTTATATCACTGGGAATGTTATAAAATAGCTAAATTTGTACTTTACACTGTGTTGTGGTGTCCTTGTTCATTATTCATGACTTTCAGTTTTAAAAAGTTGTTTAATTTATTTTTAAATATACAAAACGTAAGTACAACAGTGTACTGTCACAGAGGTCCGACAAACAAACTTTATACTCTTTTTTCTTAAATATAACAACAATAGGCCGGGGTTTTTCTGGAGTCATTTTTTGCCTGACCTGAACTTAGTATATAGGTCATTTTGGTCCATATTCATCTTAAGAAAACCGCAAACAATCTCAACGATCTTAAGAACGTTTTCATCATGGAGATGGATTCTATGGAGAAGTAACACAGGAACTAAGCATACCAGCATCCTAGACAAGGTAACAGATGCATTCCCTCTATTGCACGCTCCCTGCGACAGGATAACGAGAAGGTTTGTTTTTAACAAACACTACACCATCGAGCTGCATAAAAATCAACAGGACCATCCCGGACTCAATGAGGTACAAGTATACACCGATGGTTAAAAACAAGGAAGGGTACGGGAGCCGGTGCGTACTGACCTAAACTTGCACGCATCCACAGCTCTGGGTAAGTTCAACACGATTTTCCAAGCAGAATGTGTATAATCCAGGATGCAAAGGACATGGCGAGCAAGAAGATCACGGACTTTGAAATCAGAATTCTGTCGGACACCGCTGCTGTCCAGAGCGCTCTCGATGGTAACACAGTCAAGTCAACTCAGGACTACTATTTGAATGCCACCAAGCTCTACAGATAATGCCACTCAGTAATACCGTGACGGTGGGTTGGATAAAGGGCCACAGTGGATCAATAGGCAACGATGCGGCTGATGATCTAGCCAAAATCGGTTCAAGCTCTACACCGAGATTCTGGAAGGAACTGGGTTGGCTACAACAGTTGGCCATCTTCTACGCACAAAGCCACCATCTACGTGTGGCAAGTGCGGAAATCAGCCCGCCACAAGAAGAAGAAAGAGAAGACGGGGGCATAGACAAATATAGATATAATATAGCTCATTGTTGGGTATATTGCCGGATGGGTAGCAAGAAGTTTAGCAAAATATATTTGTTCGCTTAAGATAAGCTTTGTTAAGTCACTCACTTGGTGTGACATTGACCTTGGTTTCGACTCGCTGGAACGCACGTCGGCCGTGCGAATATTCTAGTTCAGTCTTTGCCACAGGTTAAAAGTTGCTTGGTACACAAGTGATTTAGTACCAGGAACCGCCACGGTGACAAACTTATAGTTTGAATCTATCATGTCTCTATTTTGTAGCAGTTTGCCAAGTTTTAAAGTAAATATCCTTCTCTTAGAGTAGGTAAAATTTGTGTAGACAGCCTACTTAGTAACGAGAAATTGTTTATTCACAAGCTAATAAAGTTAACAAATGTGGGTGGTTGTTTTCCTTCATTTGAACTGTTTTAGGTATGCCTAGAAACTGAAAAAAATATAAGCCATAGTAATAGACCCGAATTGATGACAAATAGTGACTAGTACCTATGCGAACTTTAAAAAAGTTTGTAGGAAAAACACTTTTATTCGGCATTGTGTTGATGTTGCATCTAATCCGAGCAATCGTTAAAAATACACAAATGTCAGAATGCATCACGAGTCCATCAATAAATACGGGAAAAGAAACTAAAAGACAATAATTTAAGAAACTTGTTTTATTTAAAGGCCAGTAAATAATGGTTGAAGGCATTATCCCAAAAGAAGTCGAAATAGTAAATTATTAAATAAAACAAAAAAGCGAAAATCAAGCTCTGATATTGGAAAATGAATTATAGGCGGGGACAGTGTTTAGATTACAAATAAATATTTAATTTCCATATTTGTAAAATAATAATCCAGCTAGTTTGCCCCTGCCTGCAGTACAGTTTGCCCCTGCCTGCAGTACAGTTTGCCCCTGCCTGCAGTACAGTTTGCCCCTGCCTGCAGTTTTTGGAATCGTCGCTCTTCAAGCTCTTTATTTTTAATATCAAACACGATATGGTTTGAGCAAGAAAAAATATTTTTAACCCTCTATTTTTTTTCCGCGGACGCCATACTAAAATAATATACCCTATAGTACTCCACAACAGAGACAAATCTAAGTACACCTCTTATGTTTAATTCCGTCAAACGGTTTAGGCTGTAGAACGTGAAAAAGAATTAGACATACATACATACATACATATGCTCGAAAAACATTCGGCAGTCGGGTAACAACAACAAACAAATATCAATTATTTTTAGATATAAGATTGATTTTAAATGATACCTTTGTTGTATATTTTATGATTATGTGATTGTTTTGATATTAAAATCTTAATACAGATGTTTCATTTACAATTTTTCGTGTTTTAACCAGCATCATTTTACTAACAAAAAAAACAAATTTTACGCACGTACAAGGTTACACGTAGTCCTAATACGTAATCAACGCATGTAGTCAACGCGGAACTTACGAAGTTCGTAAGAGTTATAAAATAGATGGCGCTACGTTTTGCTTGTATGAGGAAGGTGGGTGTAAAATATTCATTCAGACGGGCGTATCCTTCCTTTTAAAATCATTGGCAACTACAGACCGGTAAGCCTACTTCCATCAATATACAAACTGTTATCAGTACCTAATAGAAAATAAATAAGGCACAACTATAGAGAAACATCAACCTATGGAACAGGCAGGTTTTAGAAAAAGCTTCTCTGCAATCGACCACATATCCTCACTTAAGATGCTAATAGAGAAATACTAGGAATTCCAAAGACCTTTGTATACTCTTTTTAGGTTCTAAAAAATATCTATACTAACATGATAAGTAGTACACTGGACCATCAGTAAGTTAAACTGGAAACCACTGGATCAGTAAGTTAAACTGGAAACCACTGGATCAGTAAGTTAAACTGGGGACAAAGTCGGCATCAATATTAATGGCAATATAAATATAACTGACATGGTCCTGCTAGCAGAAAGCAGAAAGCACAGCACACCTATAACTTATTATAAATTCTTAACATTAAAAAGATCGAAAAGTGGGTTTGAAGATAAACTTAACTAAAACTAATAAAATGACGATTCATACCAAAACCCCTATATACATATATACCTAGAAAATATACCTATACCAAACTTCAACGCCTACATTTATTTGGGAAAATAAATTTCATTCCACAAGCACAATAACGAGCTAGAGGTAGACAGAAGAGTCAGAATCACATGAAAAAGGTTTGGAGCCTCGAAAGTGACATGCCTATAAGAACGAAAACCAGTCATGAATACCTGCCAAATCAGAAGTTTAAAAAACAAGAATACATCCTGTCAAAGGAGTGTGGAAAGAAGTAGAAGTAAGAAAAATTTTAAAAATCCGCAAATCGTCCATCAGACATGAAACCAAAGTAAGCGACGCTCTCAATTTCTCACAAGCTAAAATGGAGATGAGCAACCTCACGGCCACGCCCATCGGGCCAAAGAAAAAGAGAACCTATGGCGCGCTGGGCTGACGATATAACGAAAGTGGCAGTGGCATTTACTGGATGTACGCTGCAGAAAATTACACAAATAATAAATTAGTTTTTTTTTTATATTTTGATAAAATAATAAAATGTGTGTTGTAATAAAAAATGTTTTATAACAACAATTATAATATCTGTTAGTAAAATTGACATATTTTAGTGAGAATATTGTAATAATAAACTTGCTTTAAAATGATTTGTTAATTGTTATATTTAATTCAATGAGTACCATTATTTATTATGATCAATTGTCTTAAAATAATGTAACAAACATTTTTCAATATTGCTTCAAAATTAATATTATTTAACTTTTCGTTGGAGAAGCAAGAAATAAAAGATTATTTTTTTCTTCTTATCATGCAGCATCAGCAGCTTGTGGACTAGACATACGTCTTTTTGTTTTTCTTGACGTATACAGGTTTCCTCACTATGTTTTCCTCCACCGAAAAGCCGGAGGTGGGAATAATCAATGTACGTAAGAAATATTGGCACAAGGTGAAATCGAAACCCCTTTCCACCACATTATTTTTATTAACGACAAAATATTGGTCGACAATACTTTTAAACATATCTTTAAACTAGTTAGCCTGCGGTTTCCCTCGCGCTTAATATGGCTATCGGTGTTGAATTTATACGACAGTTCCGTAAGCAATTCTGCGGAAACATCGCATTTTTTCGCCTATGTCCTTCTCCTAGACTTCAAAAATGTCTATTCAATTATTTGCGTAACCTTAATAAATTAAAATCTTTGTTGACATTCCTATTCACAATGATTTTAAGGTTTCCGTAGTCAAACAAGGAAGCCAGGAAGTTTCGCTCTCCTTCTGTGGGTTGGGTATCCATGTCTAAGCCTTATTCAGATCATTATTCATTCAATTTAGAGACTTTAAAATCTACAAAGCTGTAGCCGAAGCTTTAAGAAATATTAAGGGTGTCTCTCACGTGCAAAGCGGGGACTAAATATTATTTTTATCTTACTTCGTTACTTGCCAACCGAAATTTGTGGTTTCAAAAACGATCTTAGTAATCCTAAAAAGGATACCTTATTTATAATTCATGTATTAAAACGATACTAACCCAAAATCTCCAACTTTTAACACGTACTTTCCATCGGAACCTTTATGTAGTAGCAAGTTATGTGGCTTCAGATCCATGTGCACAACACCTGGAAACAATAAATACAATAGGCATAAACAACCTAAGTTTGTACATATATATTACGGTCTCACTCCATCTACGATACATTGAATACCTATAATATATTAATTGTAAAGAAATAAGATTTTTGTGATTCACATATAATATATATTTCTTGGGGAAAACTATTTTTTTAGGCAAGACTGTTTTCAATAAAATTGAGGTGGTGCTTAACTCGAGGCCCCTCTATCCGATTTCTCCGGACCCGTATGATATGAAGGAGCTTGCTCCTGATAATTTTTGATGGATGGGCCCTTAACGGTCTTGCCCGAGTATCCCTTATTATAAACTCTACTCAACCTCTTGGCACGGTTTGAACTTCTGCAGCAGAAGTCTCAGAGCTTCTGGAAAAGGTTTTCTCTCGAGTATCTTCATCTTATGCAGAAGCGAATGCATTGGTCAGATAAGACTGAATCCATGAAAATTGGTGATCTTATCTTTGTCAAGGAAATGAATATGCGGCCTCTTCTCTGGAGGTGTGGTCACATCTTTAGACTCTTTTCCGGCTCGGATGGCGTTCCTGGCGTTGCTGAAGCTCTAGTAGGCGACTCGATTCTACGTTATGCGTCACTTTGTTCCAGTGCATAAAACAGTAGTACTGTACTGAACTTTTCAAATACGTGGATGGTATTGTGTTATTCATAAACAGCCAGGGCTGTCCCTGTCGATCACAATTATCGATACATTAAGAAAAAAATTGCAATAAAAAAGAAGTAGCTGTTAAACGCTAGTGAATAAAAAAAAATAGTTATAATCTTAATTATAACTACAAATAAGTATAATTTTATCTGTTACTTTTACAAATTTAATGTAAACTTATTACTATGATATTTATTTTTAAGGTAAAAGCACAGTTTATTAATTTATTTCACCAATAAATTAAGATCTAATCATAATAAATGTTTCCAAATCAATAGTCCACATTCAAACCAACACTAACACAGAATAGCACAAAGTTAGATATCTATTAAAAGGTCTTATGCCTTTTTCTGAACAACGATCTTATTAAATCTACACCTAAAATAACCTACAAAAAAAAACATCGAAATATTCCCACATAAAATAAACATATTAAAAATATAATTGTTGCCATTATCCTTGTTGCTAAACTATACTATTAACAACAAAACGAACAAACAATCAATACCAAAACCACACTGTACTACAAGTTCTCTGACTGGGATCGGGAAAACTTGGTCCGATACAACCCTACGAAGACACAAGTCTGCGCGTTCACTGTTTAGAAAACCCCATTCACTGAGGTCTCGCAATAACAGAACACACCCCTAACCATCTATCAAGAGCATTTGGATCCTTGGTGTTGACATCTCCAGCTATGGTTAGTTCCAAGATCATTAGCAAGACAAGGTGAAGCTTTTTGAAGGGTCGGCAACTCGCGTAAAACATTTTACATTTTCTTTTATACCACTAAGGTGAAAAACAAGCTTACGGTCCGTAGCCGGAACCGCAGCCTATAGACGCTTGCAACACACGCGAGTTGCCGACCCTTCAAAAATCTAATAACTTCTTTCTTGAAGAACCCTTCTTGTAGTCCTTAGAGAAAACCTTTGTATTTAACCATTTCACAACCTAACGTTCGCGGGAAGTTTTTCTAAAGCCGCACGTACAGTACGACCGTTTAGGTTCTACCGTGTGAGGATAAATTTCCTGTCCATGGCGAGCGGTGCGATGGTAGAAAATAGCCGTGGGCATCATTACAAACAGTTCCTCAGAACACATCTTATTATACAAGCGGAAGAACACACACAGGAAGGAAGTCTCTCCTCTGACTGAGGGGTTCGATACGGCTTGTGAGTATTCTGGTATGTGGGTGCACCCGCCTAGAGATGGCAGCAGTACTCCATATGGGGCCGGACTACTGACTTGTAAAGCAACAACATTTTCCCCTATGACAAGTACTACTTGCAACAATTATATTTTTAATATGTTTATTTTATGTGGGAATATTTTGATTTTTTTTTTGTAGGTTATTTAAGGTGTAGATTTAATAAGATAGTTGTTCAGAAAAAGTCATAAGACCTTTTAATAGATATCTAACTTTGTGCTATTCTGTGTTAGTGTTGGTTTGAATGTGGACTATTGATTTGGAAACATTTTTTATGATTAGATCTTAATTTATTGGTGAAATAAATTATTAAACTGTGCTTTTACCTTATAAATAAATATGATAGTAATAAGTTTACATTAAATTTGTAAAAGTAACAGATAGAAGTACTGTTTTATGCACTGTTACAAAGTGACGCATAACGTAGAATCGAGTCGCCTACTAGAGCTTCAGCAACGCCAGGAACGCCATCCGAGCCGGAAAAGAGTCGAAAGATGTGACCACACCTCCAGAGAAGAGGCCCCATATTGATTTCCTTGACAAAGATAAGATCACTCATTTTCATGGATTCAGTCTTATCTGACCAATGCATTCGCTTTTGCATAAGATGAAGATACTCGAGAGAAAACCTTTTCCAGAAGCTCTGAGACTTCTGCTGCAGAAGTTCAAACCGTGCCAAGAGGTTGAGTAGAGTTTATAATAAGGGATACTCGGGCAAGACCGTTAAGGGCCCATCCATCAAAAATTACCAGGAGCAAGCTCCTTCAGATCATTTGGGTCCGGAGAAATCGGATAGAGGGGCCTTGAGTTAAGCACCACCTCAATTTTATTGAAAACAGTCTTGCCTAAAAAACTAGTTTTCCCCAAGAAATATATATTATAAGTGAATCACAAAAATCTTATTTAAAATAGAGTCTGGGACGGGCGCAGGAGTATTCCCCCATGACTTGATCATCAACGAGCTTGGGTGCACTCAACAACTCTTCCAGGCCCAGGCAGAATGTGTTGGGATCACCCGAGCTGCAACAGCGGTCCTGTTTAGACACATAAGCGATGCATCGTTACGCATCATTTCCAACAGTGCACTGTGCTACAAGCTCTCAATAATAACTGCATCAACAGTCGACTTATCCTGGAGTGTTACTGTAAACTGCAAAAAAATGAACTGAAGAATCGGGTTACTCTTCAATTGATACGTGGTCATAGTGGGTCTCAAGGCAATGATGCGGCGGATCAGTTGGCAAAGAGCATCGGGCTCTAAAATAATGGGACCCGAACCAATTGTACCGATACCATTCATCCAACTCAAAACGTGGTTACGTGACAGAGCTTTACAACTATACAAAAAACAATGAGCAGAACACACGGACTGCAGACAAACCAAGAATGTTCTTACATCCTTGGACGCAAATCTGTCGCACAAGCTGTTACAACTTAGTAGGAAAAACCTACGCTACATAGTTGGCATAATAACAGGTCACTGCCCGCTAAACAAGCCCTACAGTCCCCTATGCAGGGGTTGCATGGAAGCCGAGGAGACACCTTCTCACGTGGTCCTACACTGCAAAAGCGTGAGTGACCAACGAACAAAGCTCCTTAAGAATCCACAAACCATGAAAGAGACACTGTATAACATCAGATACCTCCTTGATTTCTGGACGGAGCTGGGATGGTATGAGTAACCAATGACATGAATGAAAATCGGTAACCGACCTACGTACAATGGCCCTATCATGAGGCAAAGTGCGAAAATCATAAGTCCCACTAACTACTAACTAGCATGTTCGCACTTACCCATATATCATTACGACCTACAATTTTAAAATGCATTGCATTAGTATAAGTGATGCACAAATAAAGAAAAAATAAAGAAATAAATTATTATTATATATACCTATAATGCTGTACAATACGTATAACCAAATAATTTGTTATTATCTGCAATCACTTTTTTAACTTCAATTTGATATTGTAGGAGCATACTAGTGCCTAAAATTTTATTTTCGATAGTATCTGTATTGAAGGAGAACAACACTATCATCATTCAGCTAACTTAGCTGAAATAGTGATTTTTTTTATACCACTTTTGTTAACTGGAAGTTGGTGATTTTCGGTTTAGTTGCTCGATTGGTTTCGACTGCAATGTGTTGGTAAACAAATCAAGACAAACTTATCGTTGCAATCAAAAAACTATGAATTCAGTTGTTTAATTGGATTTAATAATTTTGTCTTGGTACAAACAAACATTTGATATTTTCCATCGTCTACAGGGAGATGATGATTTTCTTGGAGTAAATGAATTTGTTTTGATACAAAGCAATTTCTCAGTTTCTGAGTAATCTGTTTTAACCGTATACTGAACATCTTGCGGCAGATCCACATTTCAAAAGCGTCAATTCTCAAACGAATCCGAACAGTTTCTTTGTCCGAGCAAAATATTTCCTGTCCTTGAAACACTTATAGTGACGACTTTAGTCATAGTGATATTACGTTATGTTTGATTTCTATAGCGACCATAGCGTCCACTTTTTACAATAGACGGACCCGGTTGCCATCCCTAGGATTTTTCTTAGTTTTTAGGGTTCCTTACCTCAAAGGGAAAAAACGGAACCCTTAAAATATTATTATAAGGATCACTTTGTTGTCCGTCCGTCCATCCGTCTGTCAAGACCCTTTTTCTCAAGAACGCGTGGAGGTACCAAGCTAAAATTTATATCAAATACTCAGGTCTACTGTCCCTTGGAGCTGTGAAGAAATCAAACTTCTAAGTCAACGCAATCAAAAGATACAGCCATTTATGCCGCAAATTTTGGAAACTCGCAAGGGAGTCAATACCTACAGGGTACTTCCTGTGAACTCAGAATCTTGAAATTTGGTACGAAGCAACATCTTATAGTACAGATGAAGGAAAAATTGCGAAAACCGTATATTTTTAGTTACATCATATAATAAAAATATTTTTAATAATATACAACAACATATAATAAGTTTGCACGGAGCCCTCGGAGCCAGACTCGCACTTGGCCGGTTTTTTATTATGAATTAATTAACTTTTGCACGATATTGTAGTTTTTGCGAAAATAACACACAGAGTTGGTTTATTTGGTTAGACTAACACTGTATCATGAAGTACAGTGAAGGAACGCGACAAGTCCACAGAAGGACGGTCTATCTATAGATATTGCATAAGTACAGTGTAGAAACGCTACAAGATACTGTAGACGGTCTATACATTTATATTGTATAAGTACAGTGGAGGAACGCGACAAGATTCTGTAGACGGTCTATACATTGATATTGTATAAGTACAGTGGAGGAACGCGACAAGATTCTGTGGACGGTCTATCCATAGAATATTGCATAAGTACAGTGGAGAAACGCGACAAGATTCTGTGGACGGTCTATCCATAGATATTGCATAAGTACAGTTGAGAAACGCGACAAGATTCTATAGACGGTCTATACATAGATATTGATGTATATTGACTTTAATTCTGCAGATTTTTTTTTTCTCTGAGGAATTTCAATGCAGACGCCACTTGTTGTAAAAAATAAAAAATATGAAAGCATTGATGCATATAGATGAGGCAAGAGAGGTACGCCAGGATCGTAGCAAGTGGCAATCTTTGGTCGTTGCCTACCCCTCTGGGAAACAGGCGTGATGTGTATGTATGTTCTACAGATTTTGCTCTGGATAAATCGATATTGATAGGTGGCATCTCAGATATTTGACCAGAATACTTTTCTAGAAAAGCTGTATGTGTCTTGGCCGGATGATTTGCCGGATTGTACGCGGCGAGTCTATGACGGACGCTCGGTCGGTGCCACTGTGTGCGTCGATAGGTGGCGGGGACTCACGAGCGAAGCTTGGTCGCCCGCATATTAAATAAAAATACAAATTACAAAAAGCTAACAGATTATTACCTTTTTCTCTGAGGAATTTCAATGCAGACGCCAGTTGTTGTAAAAAATAAAGGACCTGAAATCATAACATAAAATGTAACAAGTACCGATAGCACGAGCAACGCTACGGTTACACATCTATGTAAAAATTAAGCAGTGCTAGTTCGGTTTTTAAGAAACTACCGAACCACCAGCGCCGCCAGATCCGACACATCTACATTATTTTATTCACATGAAATTATTTTTCACCAGAAACTATTTCATTCGCATTTACAAGTCTCAATTTTATATAATCTATCAAGCTATTCGTGTACGGCACAGGGTATCTAGCGCCAAGTCTGGAAAAAAATAACGGTTTTCCCCGCCACCTTTTTTTTAATTTTCCGGACAGTAATTTATTTTATTCCAGCATGCTTGTGGTAGTTGTGTGATTCAGAAGTAAGTTATTTGCCGTAAACGACTGAAGAACCTGAGAATGGGCACCACTTACGTCATCAAAATTAGTTTTATTTCTGTCAACTTCAAAGTGTCATCTGCAAATAATATAATCTTGCACAACTTCTCCACAAAGAATGGCAAGTCATTTATGTAAATTAGAAATAGAAAATGACCTAAATTTGAACCTTGAGGCGGGCTTTCTCCCGTACAATGCGCCTGTATCGGCCACACCGTACGGTGTTGTAGACTGTTTAGTCGCTCGTTACTGGCGGGAGAGACCATTTTTAATCTAGACGCCTCAAAAACGGAAATAAATACGGAGAGAATTTATATCATAATCGTTTGCCTATTTTATTTAAATTTTTATCTTAGGTTATAGACATTCTTGTATATTTATAAAATTTGTCAGGATGCAACCTTAAATCAGCATAAATCGTGTTAAATTATTCATATTATGTATTCCAGATTTCACATAACTAATTTTCAATCGAAGCTATGAATTTTCCATTAATAAAATGTTTTCTTTATCCATTATATAAGCTGTCCAATGTTTTATTACGCCTGACTCGCCAGTATCTCGAGCGCTGACTGTGTGGCCAAAACGGCGCCAGGTACCGCGCGCCCGCGCCCGTCCCCGCACACGCAACCGCGCCCGGTTTGTGTCTGTTTAGGCAGTTAGAAGTCTAAAATCACAATATGTTTTAACAATAAGCCAACATACCGTAAGCAGTAATGTTGGTTTACGTTTCTTGTGTTCTGTGACCTTCCTCTATAATTGTGATGTTTAAATGTGAGTTTTCAAACGAAAAACGACGGAAGTGATGTTATAGTACATTGTGTATTAAGGGTAAGCAGAAAATTACTATCAAGTATAAATTCCAATTCATCGACAAAATAGGTCGAATGCGACTTGCGAGCTATCCCTCTGGGAGTCGTGCTTTCTGGTCGTTGCTAAAGCTACCGAAGGGAAATCTTGCCAGTCGTCGTTACCGCCGCTGCGAAAGACCGATGGTGACTTGGTCCATAGTGCTAAAGAGAAAGCCGATCTACTGGGCAATTTCTTTGCCTCAAACTCGAATATGAACGACGAAGGCGTTGTACCACCTACTCTACCGTGTAAGTAAGACCATGCCGGAAATCTCCATAACACAGCGGGAGGTCCTGTGGGCGTTGCTTTTTCTAAACGTCCATAGCTCGAGTGGGCCAGACAGTATACCAGCAGTGGTGCTTAAGCAGTGTGCTCGAAAGTTATGTCCTATCACTTGCCTTTTCGCGCTTTCCTACCACATTCGGCAATTTCCGTCTTCATGGAAGACTGTAAATATTTGATCAGGGTCAGGGATCAGATCCATCGTATTACAGGCCTATCGCTATTACCTGTCAAGGTGATGGAGCGTGTGATCAACACACAGCTTCTAAGATACCTGGGAAAACACCGTCAATATGGCTTACACCACGGTCGTTTGTATCTCACACACCGACGAGCACTACCCATTAAGAGTCAGGGGGAGGCATTGGCATGTAGCCTAGACATAGTGAAGGCGTTCGATCGGGTCTGGCACCGGGGTCTTCTATCGAATTTGCCATCTTCGTGCCCGAGGGTTTGTGCAAAGTGTGGTGGCTAGCTTTTTGTCCGGCAGACGCATACGAGCCGTAGTTGCTCTGATAGCATGGACATTAATGCTGGTGTCCCTCAAGGTTCTCGTCAGTCACGCCATCAGCGCCATGTAGCGAACATTAAGAGATACATTAACACATTTGTGTGTTGAAAACGATATTCAAAGTCGGGCTTGGTCAGTTATTTGATGGGTGACACTGACAACTTAGAGGCACACTTTGTTTTTGTTTGTAAATTACGGAAATATTGATAGGTATGGAAACCTGTGGGCGCAAGTCCAACTCGCACTTGACCGATCTTTTGTTATTATCTTCTACCTCAGAAAAAAAAATTATTAAAAAAAAGTGTTTCTACTTTTAAAAAAATATCCCAAAATCTACTTACAAATATAAAAAAATATGCAAAATACCATAAAAATTAAGAAAAAAATAATTTTGTCCATCTAAACGATTCGTCATAGGACTGATACGATACTATAATAAACGTTTTCGGACATTACAAACAGCGCCATCTGTTCCCAAACACAAATATTCATCGCACAAATTTGTTAAGTTCACCCCCTAATCTTACAGACAATCAACGCCACCTAGCGAGAGCGTGCGTGACCGTCACCTCACATTGTGCGTCAACTCCCTTTGCAGTACCGTTTTGATTTCCTAATTTTAAAATTAAAGTAGGAGAGCATAAGAATATATTTACACAACCTGTCGTTCCGGGACTCGCCCGTATCTGTGAATGTACTTGGACAGGTCTCCTCCGCAACAGTACTCCATTATAATGTAGATGTTCCTACAACAAAATTAATAGAGATAAATGAGTTATTAAAATGCTGCACTATTAAAATATTTTAAGCTTATTCGGTTAGTTTCTAAGATTTAAATGTAACTCTGCACATTGACAAGTAGTCCAGATAAATAAATGGGCAATCTTTAATGAATACAGTGGAAAACAAAAATATATATTTGGGCATACTCAAACTAAAAGTTTTTTTTTATTTACAAATAGATTTTTAAACAGCGCTTTTGAATCGTCAATTTAACTATTACTTTTATAGACTTGAACACCACTGAATTACAAGAATTTTACTACCGAGAAGAGCCTACGCAAGATCTCTCGGTAGTAAAATGATGATTAAGTTTTAATTTTTAATATATTTCTTTATCAACTTGATATTGAAAATAATATGTACAGTATAGTCTTACACTGTCGATATAAAAAATCAATATGTTTGTACGTCTATAAAGCACTGATAGGCAAGCAGTCTAAAGTCGAATCTTCAAACGATGATGAGTAGCGCATAGCTTCTTCAGGCGATGATGAGTAGCGCATAGCATCTTCAGGCGATGATGAGTAGCGCATAGCATCTTCAGGCGATGATGAGTAGCGCATAGCATCTTAAGAGGATGATGAGTAGCGCATCGCTCTAACACAAGAAACACACAGAACCAAAGCGACTAGCACTAGCACTAGCACTAGACCGACCAGCGCGAGCGGCGAGCGGCGAGTGAGCATTTTGCGATGTTCGTGGGTCTGATGTCTAACCATAACCTGTCAAAACCTCCGCGGTCGGCATCTACGCCGGTTTCGGAACTGCAGTGACATTTTCTTTATCTTTAATTGCATAATATTCAATGTTTTAAATTGAAAATATAACATATGCCTCACAATTAATTATTAATAGTATCTTTTGCCCGCCGCTGAATTCGCTTATCGGCGTGGGTTTCTACGGCTATTCCTTAAATAGTAAGGAAGTTTGCTATAACTGCAGCTATACATAGTTCGTCTACGTAAAATTCGGTTATAATTATTCCTACGGAAACTTTCCGGAATGCCCATGTCCTTCTCCTTTTCTTCAACTATCTCTGTGACAGTTTCAGCTTCAACTTTCACCGTTAAGACGTGGAGGAAAGAAAAACGACAACAATTTTTAACTTTGTATGCTTTCACGAACTCGTAAATATGCCAAGTGCAGTACTTACGTCGTCAAAATTACTTTTATTTCGGCCATCATTGATCCCTCCGGACCTCTGAACAGATTAGACGTGTTTCTTGTGTTTGAGTCGTTTTATTTTATTTTACATTTTACAGTTGAAATTATATTATTATTATAAAATAGTGGTTACCAGGATTAAAAATGTAACAAGGCGGACTGCCTATAACTCCGAGTCCTACGTACAGCACGCACAGTACGTACAGCACGCACAGTACGTACAGCACGCACAGTACGTACAGCACGCACATCATCCTTGCATTTGCTGAGCACCTTTGACTGTGAGTGTATTATTTTTTACGTTGCCCGTGTGTGTCAAATTAACCTTGACGGAAAACGAGTTGTAAACTACGATCAACCAGCTACCTGACTGACTAACCGAGCTACTGAAGTACATTATTTGCTACTGCAAACGACAACTACAAAATTTATAACTGCCACTACCGCTCGCCATCGGCAAGGAATTCATTCTCACACTTTAGAACTGAAATGGTCGCGTACAGTGCGGTTTCAGGGAAACTTCCTCCCGCGAACGCTTGGGTTGTGGAATGAGCTCCCTGCCAAGGTTTTCTCTAAGGAATGGGGTTCTTCAAAAAAGAAGTTATTAGATTTCTGAAGGCTCGGCAACGCGCGAGTGATGCCCTTGGTGTTGCAAGCGTCCATAGGCTACGGTGACCGCTTACCATCAGGCGGACCGTAGGCTTTTTTGCCACCTAAGTGGTATTTAAAACTATTATAATCCTTTTCAATTTTTATTTTCATAAATGACTTCCCTTTCTTTGTGTTGAAGCTGTGCAAGCTTGTACTTTTTGCAGATGACACTTCTCTTTCATTTAAAGTTGACAGAAATAAAACTAATTTTGACGACGTAAGAAGTGCGCTTTCTCAGGTTCTTCAGTGGTTTACGGCAAATAACTTACTTCTTAATGCGAAAAAGACCAAGTGTTTAAATTTATGATGCCAAATGTCAGAAACATAAGTACAAAATTGTCTTTAAACGGAGAAGAAATAGAACTATTAGACTCTACAATGTTTCTAGGTATTACATTAGACAATAGGCTGCAGTGGAACCCCCACATCTCAGTTCTTGCTGGGAAACTTAGTTCAGCTGCCTATGCAGTTAGAAAAGTAAGGCAGCTTACAAATGTTGACACTGCTCCCTTGGTCTACTTTAGCTATTCCCATTGCGTCATGTCCTATGTCATTTTGCTTTTGGGGTAAGACAGCTGATATTGATACAGCCTTTATTTTGCAAAAGAGAGCAGTACGGTCAATCTATAAATTAGAACCTCGAATTTTTCTTGGAAACTATTTAGGGAAATTGATATTTTAACTGTTCCTTGCCAAAATATATTCGCTAGTATAATGTATGTATGCAAAAATTGGCTCTTATTTGGTAAAAATAGTGACCAACACAGTGTTAATACAAGGAATAAAGGTAAATTGGTAGGGCCAAAATGTCGTCTTCAGAAGGTACATAGCTCTTTCGCAATACAAAGTGTATTTTTCTACAATAAAATTTCCGAACATTAATTTACCCTCAAATAAATTTAAAATATATTTCAAAGATTGTTTAATGAAAAAAAAAACTATTACAAAGTTGATGAATACATAAATGATAAAAATGCTCGGAAAAATTAGAACTTAATTGGTTTGTATTTGTATTGGGGCATTTGTAATATTTTCTAAATTAAAACATTGTATGTTATGTTATTACCTAGTGTAAGGCTATATTGTTTTTAATATGAAGTTGAAAAAATATAAAATATTAACTGCTGAGTTTCTTGACGATTTTTCTCGGTAGTAAATCATTCCACGCCGGTGGTAATTTTTTGGTAATTTTTTTAATTAGTAATTAGGCTGACGATTCTAAAGTGCTGTTAAAAGTTTATTAAAATAAAAAAGTTTGAGTTTTGAAATGTGCCACTAACACTACGTCACTCGTGCCTTCATCGCTCGCATTATACCAGCTGCGATACAGACAGCATCGCAGTTCTTCAGAACAGGACATACGGGTGATCTGATACAAATATTGATTCCCCAAATACAACTGCGTAAAAGATCTGATCCTCTGGAATGCCAACTAACAAACTTCATGACTGACTTGAAACTTTTATTTAAGGATCTTTTGGGAACAAGAAAAAAAAATCATACTGCTATTAAAGAAACAAAGCATCAAAATTGTGAAATCCAACTGTGGAGTTTATTTCACAGCGAAACTCTTCGCTATTTGAGCAAATAAATATGCTTAAAACTGACAGCACAGAAAAAGCAAAAATATATTATAATAAGGACCTGCGTCATAAAGTAACTTACTTAAAACCTCGATGTGACTATACAACCTCAAGATATTAAGGATATTTTCTTATCGGTCACAAAAGCGTTGAAAATAAAACTATTGAGTGTTCTTATAAAAAGAAAATTAACATGTAAGTACAAAAAGTTTAACAATGAAAATAAGCTGACCACAGAAAGGATTCTAAGAATAAATTGTCCTTCCAAACCCATTTCCATCTCCGAATATCTAAATTTTTTTAATCATAGTTTTACCCTTGTGAAAACAACAACAAAATATACTACACAAACAGACTCATACACAAAACCAACTCTCTTTTCATTAAACACAAATAGCAAACTCACACTTTACAATAACACCTACTTCCTATTGAATAAACTCACTCTTAAACTCACTGTTTCTTGTTAAAAATACAACCACTCACTCACTCACTCACTCACTCACTCACTCACTCACTCACTCACTCACTCACTCACTCACTCACTCACTCACTCACTCATAATATCAATAAAAAATTATATCTTATAAGATCGTACTGTTACTTGATCTTGTCTGACATGAAATTTAGTGTAATTGCAATATTTTCAAAACATAATTCTGGATGAATTTTCCCAAATATTTTTTTTAATTAATAATTTATATTTTTGAATTAAATTCAGAATTAGAAACGTTAAGTCTCAAATGCCAATATCAGCACCCCTGAAAATTGCATTTCATATTTGAATTTGTAAATAGATAGGTGGCAGTAGATAGAAAATAGACAGCACATAGAAAATAGATAGGTGGCAGTAGATAGAAAATTGGCAGCAGATAGAAAATAGATAGGTAGCAGTAGATAGAAGATTGGCAGCAGATAGAAAATAGATAGGTGGCAGTAGATAGAAGATAGGCCGCAGATAAGACGTATTGCATGTTTATAATAAGGAATATTGGAAACACCACTTACTTTGAAAATCTCACACTTTTTATGCACAAAATATCTCACAATCTTGGCTAAGTGGTTAAGCAAATGTCACAACGTTACAATATTATAATATCTGGTAACAGATCATTCAAGACTAATTATAAATATCAAAATGATGGCATTGTTGTTGTTTACATAAGAGATAGTATAAAAGCCACGGTTGAATAATACTAATAAAAATACTGGACGCAAATTACTTGGTTTTAAAATTTCCATGTGACGTAGTTATTTTAGCTATATACCGATCTCCTTATTCCTACACAAACATTGATAATTTTATTGAAACATTAGATAAACTCTTGTTTCTATGCATTCCTATAACATCGTGGTCCTCATTCTGAGATGGTAACATAAATATTATACCCAATAACGCAGACACACGTTTAGATACTTACCTTAACTTAACAGTTCAACAAATCGAACTAAAAAGTAGAAAATAGTTTTTAATTATTGATATTTTATTCAACAACCATAGAAAGTCTACTCACTCAATATACTTCAATCATTCATCATTTTCAATAATTCTAAAATAAAAATAACGTGATTAAAATTTATTTAATTATTCTTTTTGAACAAACAAAAGTACAGTTGCGAACTTTATGCCATACGGCATTCTCTACCAGCTAACCACAATCTTAATATATAATGTTAAATGGTGGTGCAATAAAACTAGGCTTTACTAACTAGCAGATTTTTTATTTTTTTTCAAGGCATTATCGTGCAATCGGTCATGAACCATGAGCAGATGAGTTTTGTGCATTTTGTGGCCCTTAGAGTGAATTGCACATTAACA
Source organism: Apoda limacodes (assembly GCA_946406115.1). NCBI lineage: Eukaryota > Metazoa > Arthropoda > Insecta > Lepidoptera > Limacodidae > Apoda > Apoda limacodes. The sequence goes on from OX291542.1 coordinate 1,066,830, forward strand.
ATCGCACAGCTACACGGCCAGTTGGTTGGGATGGTGTTTCAGTCTTTTCTGGTATTTAGTACTGTTGGACTTAGTCTCTTCCTTCACCGTGAGCATATCAAGAGCCTTGTGCAAGTCTGTTGTTTTTGTGAACCATGGAGCGTTTGATAGAGCTCTTAGAATGCAGTTTTGTAGTCTTTGTATTATGTTCACATCAGAGGTACATGAAAATCCCCAGAGTTGGATGCCGTAAGTCCAGATAGGCTTCAGCACTGTTTTGTAAACCAGGAGTTTATTGTTGAGGGACAATTTGGATCCTCTGCCAAGAAGCCAGTGCATGGATTTGTATTTAAGACTGATCTCGTGTCTTTTGGTTTGAATGTGTTGCCTCCATGATAGTTTACGATCCAGATGGATTCCCAAATATCTGGCGGAGTCATTTTGTGGCAGTTGGTTATTTCCTAATGTTACTGGAGGACAGTTTCCTTGTCGGAGAGCAAAAGTTACGTGTACCGACTTAGATGTGCTCACAATGATTCTCCATTTCTTTAACCACATATTTATTTGGTTTAGTCCGCTTTGCAGCATTTTGGAGGCTGTTGCTGGATTCTCGCTGGATGCCAAAACTGCCGTATCGTCAGCGTAAGTAGCTACCGTTATTTCCGGGCTAAGTGGTAAGTCTGCTGTGAAAATTGTGTAAAGGATTGGACCAAGTACCGATCCTTGGGGAACTCCGGCCAATATTTCGTGGAATGCAGATGTGGAATCTCCCTCTTTAACCTGGAAGATTCGGTCCGTAAGGTAGGATTTAATGTTGCCATAGTATGTATAAGGTAGGTGGAGCTTCATTTTGTAGAGGAGACCGTTATGCCAGACCCTATCAAAGGCCTGCTGGATGTCCAGAAATGCTGCGGAACAGTATTCCTTTTTTTCAAGGGCATCTATAATGACGTTATAAACTCTATGGACCTGTTCTGTTGTTCCGTGATCTTGTCTAAATCCAAACTGGTGGTCAGGTATGATTAACCTTTCATGTAGGGTTTCTAGGAGTCTTTGAAAAAGAAGTTTCTCAAAGAGTTTGGATGTGGCTGGAGGCAAGCTTATCGGTCTATATGACGTTACTTGATGGACTGGTTTTCCTGGTTTCGGTATCATTATCACCTAAGAGACTTTCCATAATGCGGGGATGTAACCAAGCCTTATGACGCTATTGAAAAGAGTGGTTGGGAACACAATGGCCTTACGCGGTAGCTCCTTCAAAACCTTTTTATCAATAAGGTCAAAGCCCGGTGCCTTCTTATTTTCCATTTTCATTATGTATCTCATTACTTCTTTTGGTGTGACAGGTCGAATTGGAATGTCCATTTGAAAGTCTTCAGAGAGTACTTTGTCTATTTCCATTTCGCTTATGTTTGAATCTGGGTCGTTTGGTACAAATACTCCTGCAAGGTGATCAGCAAATGCCTTAGCTTTGTCGTGGTCCGATTTAGCTCATCCAGTGCCTTGTCGTAAGGGAGGTTTGGAGAGTGATGGTTGGTTAAAATTTTTGCATGCACGCTATAAGGAGTAGTTGGTTGCTTTGGTGGCCGTCAGTGAATGCAGATGAGCCTCAAGTGTGGCGTTGTTTGCTTCCAGTATTGACCTCCTTAGTTCGCGAGAAGCTCTGTTAAGCGCTGCTTTATCTTCTGGATGTCTAATAGTATGCCATACTCTGCGTAGTGTCCTTTTTTCTAAGATTTTCTCTTTTATTTCCCATGGTACCATATTCTTTCGATGCAGTGGGTTAGGTAATTCTGGAGTGCATTTCCATCATGCCTGCTGTATTGTAGTTTTTGTAGCATTGTCTATATCTGTTTCATCTTTCAAAGCAATTGTTAGGTGTAGGGAATGTTCTACTAAGTGGCGAAAGGATTCCCAGTCAGTGAACTTGTTGTATAAGGTTTCTTTTCATAGTGCAGTATGGTTGTGCTAATAGATATTATAACTGGGGTATGATCAGATTATCCATCCAAACATGACTCCACCTTGAAGAAGTATCTTGTTAAGTCTTTGGAAATTAAAAAGTCTAGAAGGTCGGGCAGTCTGTTGGGGTCTGAGGGCCAGTGTGTTGGTTCAGGTGTTGCAATAGTAGTCAGATGGTTTTTGAGTTCTGTTCCTCGCGTTGTTGTGAGTCTAGAGCCCCAATGTACATGCTTGGCATTCCAGTCTCCTCCTGCCAGAAAACGTCCTCCCAAGGAGTTTATGTATTCGGTGAACTGAGTCTCTCTTATCTTGTGTTTGGAAGGACAGTATACTGATGACACCGTGATATCTCCATTTCTATCTCGAATTAAAACCGAGGTTGCCTGAATATGTTCAGTTTTAAACTGTTGAAGTGGTTGGTGGAAATGGATGACTTGATGATGACTGCGGTACCGCCATGGGCTGTGCCGTCCGGGTGATTAGTGTAGTAGATATTATAACTTTTAATTCTGATTTGGTTTTTATCTGTTAGATGAGTTTCAGATATCAGTGCAATGTCGAGATTGTGGAGGTTCAGTAGGCTCTCAATCTCGTCTTTGTTGGGAGGTAAGCCATTTACGTTCCAAGTGGCTATTTTTAAAGCCGTCTTAGGCGAGTTTGTTGACGAGTGTTGTAATGAAACTCAGCAACGTACTCATTTGTTGTAAGATAGTGTCAAATTTCTCTGATTGTTTAATAAGCATTTGTTCCAGTGTTTGATTAGTAATGTGCGGTTCTGCCTGAGATTGGTTTCTGGTATTGTTTTTAACAGCTTCTGAATATTTTCTGTTAGTATTGTGCGTTTTGTTGGTCTGCTCTCCATTCGAGTCTATTGTTTTTTGTGTCTCCTGTGATTTAACAGTGTTGTCGAATACTTGGATGTTATCGTCGGTATTATGTCTTCTTTGTTTTGATGTCTTTCTTGCTAATATTTCTTTATATACTTCACAACCTTTATAATTTGTGGGATGTGCGCCTAAGTATAGAGCACACTGTGCTGGGGTGTTTCTGTTAGTTTTTGGGCAATCTAATGTTTTATGTTGTTGTGCACATTTCACGCAACGATAAGGTTTCACACAATAATTTTTAGAATGGCCATACTGTTGACATCTTTGACATTGAACTACAGATTTTTGTTTTCTAGGATCTTTTGTTTTGGAGGAACTAATTAGCAGATAAGTAAAAAATATCCTTATTATTACGAACCGTGGTACAAGCCTCATACGCATTATACTTTAGAATTTTAGGTTCTCTGCAAGACCGATTAAACCTCGGCCGTTTTTTAACACCGGCAGATACTCGCGGGTTAGAAATTAAACAATCCATAAAAGCGAGGATTGTCTCAGTGACTGCAGCTGCGCAGACGTCAGGACCTTCGTAGCTAAAGCAGAGCTGCCTCCACGGGTACGATGCATAAAATTCTCGCAATATATCCCAGTCTGCCGACTTATAATGCCGCACACAACGCAAATTAGTTGGCCCAGATGGATGGGTTTGTGTTTTTTTTTTTTTTTTTTTATACCACTAAGGTGGCAAACAAGCTTACGGCCCGCCTGATGGTAAGCGGTCACCGTAGCCTATGGACGCTTGCAACACCAGGGGTATCACTTGCGCGTTGCCGACCCTTCAGAAATCTAATAACTTCTTTCTTGAAGAACTCCATACTGTAGTCCTTGCAGAAAACCTTGGCAGGGAGCTCATTCCACAACTTAAGCGTTCGCGGGAGGAAGTTTCTCTGAAACCGCACTGTACGCGACCATTTAGGTTCTAAAGTGTGAGAATGAATTCCCTGCCGATGGCGAGCGGTGCGATGGTAGAAAGTAGCCGTGGGCATCATTTCGAACAATTCCTCAGAACACAACCCATTGTACAAGCGGTAGAACACACACAGTGAGGCAAAGTCTCTCCTCAGACTTAAGGGCTCGATACCGCAAGTGAGTTTGGGATCGTCGACAATTCTCACAGCCCGTCGTTGAACCGAGTCAAAAGGGTCAAGCTAGTATCCGGGTGCACCTGCCCAGAGATGGCAGCAGTACTCCATATGGGGCCGAACTTGCGACTTGTAAAGTAACAACCTTTGCCCCGACGTGAAGTACTGCTTCGCTCTGTTGAGTACACCAAGTTTTTTGGACGCCAGCTTTACCTTATCTTGTAAATGATCTCGGAACTGAACATCGCTGGAGATGTCGACACCAAGGATCCCAATGCTCTTGGAGATGGAGAGGGGAGTGTTCTGGAATTGTGGGACCACAGTGAATGGAGTTTTCTTAGCGGTGAACGCGCACACTTGTGTCTTTGTAGGGTTGAATCGGACCAAGTTTACCCGTCCCCAGTCAGAGACCTGGGACAGTGTGGTCTCGATTTGAGACACAAGTTCTCCGCGGTTTTCCTCCACAAGGGAACGAGGGATGTTTGCACGACCCGTGTAAAAAGTGTCTCCAGTACTGTCATCTGCATAGCAATGTATGTTGTTGATGTCCAACATGTCATTGATATGCAGTAGAAACAGCGTAGGAGACAGCACAGAGCCTTGCGGGACACCAGCATTAATGTCCATGCTATCAGAGCAACTACCGTCAACTACAGTTCGTATGCGTCTGCCGGACAAAAAGCTAGCCACCCATTTGCACAAACCCTCGGGCACTCCGTAAGATGGCAACTTCGATAGAAGACCGCGGTGCCAGACCCGATCAAACGCCTTCGCTATGTCCAGGCTACATGCCAATGCCTCCCCCTGACTCTCAATGGCTAGTGCCCATCGGTGTGTGAGATACACTAGAAGGTCACCAGTCGAGCGACCGTGGCGAAAGCCATATTGACGGTCACTGACCAGATCGTGTACTTCTAGGTATCTTAGAAGCTGTGTGTTGATCACACGCTCCATCACCTTAGAGAGGAGAGAGGTAATAGCGATAGGCCTGTAATTCGATGGATCTGATCTATCGCCCTTTTTGGGCACCGGGTGCACATTCGCAGTCTTCCATGTAGACGGAAATTGCCTAGTGTGGTAGGAAAGCGCGAAGAGGCGCGTGAGTACAGGACATAACTCAGGAGCACACTGCTTAAGCACCACTGCTGGTATACCGTCTGGCCCACTCGACTTATGAACGTCTAGAGAAAGCAACGCCCGCCTGACCTCCCGCTGCGTTATGGAGATTTCCGGCATGGACTTACCGCACCACGGTATAGTAGGTGGTACAGCGCCTTCATCGTTCATATTCGAGTTCGAGGCAAAGAGACTGCCCAGTAGATCGGCTTTCTCTTTAGCACTATGGGCCATTTAGCATTATGTGTGCAGACAGTGGTCCGAGGGAGTTATGAATTTCGCTAAATTAAAGTCTCAAATAACTCTGATTAACTACAAATTAGACCGTTTCCAATTTATTTAAACCTAGATTAAAGACGAAGAATTTAAAAAAAACTTTTCAACAAAAAAGCAACCGGCTTCAAAAAGATGCACTAAAAAGGTAAAAATAGTTACTTATTTCCAAAAATCTGATCTGAATTACAGTTTGAAGTTGTTTACATGCAAAAGTTAAGAGACGACAGACATGTTACAATGAATTAAATAATGCCATTCCTAAAATTGTAAATTGGTTTAAAGCTAATAATTTGTTACTTAATGAGAAAAAAAACCAAATGTGTTAAATTTACATTACCAAATGTTAGTCAGATACAAACATGTATTAATATTAATGGCGAGCAATTAGAACTTGTTGATTCAACAGTCTTTCTTGGCATACTCGCTGGACTCATCCAAATTCATAACTTAGCTCTATCGTGTATGCGATCAAGAAAATAAGACAATTGACCGATGTCGACACTGCAAAAATAGTATCTTTTAGCTATTTCCATAGTTTAATGACATACAATATGTTAATACAATATTTTTGTTACAAAAAAGGGCAATTCGTGCTATTTATAAATAAGGATCTAGGATATCTCTGAGGGATAGGTTTTGGGAAGTAAATATTTTAACTTTAGTGTTGCAGTACATATATGAAAAATATGTACATAAAAATATCAATAGTTTTAGCAAGAAAAGTGACGGTCACAAAGTAAATACTAGAAGTAAAAATAAGCTGTTGGTGCATGATACACGTCTACACAAAATAAGTCACTCTTTTATGGGGCAATGTATACACTTTTACAACAAAGTTCCATTAATATTCAAAAGCTATCAATAAGTAAATTTAAATCTTTTATCAAACAACTACTTTGTAAAAAGGCATACAACAATATTTCAGACTATGTAAATCATAAAAATCCATGGGACTGAAGATACAGGATGCATAGGTAAACCAAATTAAAAAGGAAATAATGTACGGCCTAAAAATTTTTTTAAAACATTTACTGTAATTGTAATTTTCGAAGGTTTTTTTTAAAAAAGAGTAAATATCGAGTTTCTTGCCGGATTCTTCTCGGTAGAAATAAACAAAATTGTGAACCGGATTTTAAAAAATAGTATTTCATAACATTGATATTCAATTCAAAAGTGATTATAAAACCCTAATTTGAATAAATAAATTTTGACTTTGACGGAATGGCACGGCCGAAGAGTGAGAGAGAAGATGGTCGCGAAGGCCAGCCAATGGTGAAGAGTACGGCAGAGCTTTTGTCGGGATTCACTTCGTCTCTCCATTTACGAAACCATTTGCCTAGGGCGGTGGTTGCGTATTGGAGTCTCTTAGTGATTCGACTCACTTGCCTGCCGCGAAGAGGGCTTGTTGGGTACCTAACGTTTAAGGTATGTCGTTAGTGTGCAGAAGGTAGGACGAGGGGAAGAGAGGGTTCCTTCGACTCTACAGCGAAAGCTGCGGTTCGACAAATAGTCTCGTATGATGAGTACGAGGCGGTCTGGCAATTGATAGTTGTACAATTTATAAATTAAACCGTTGTGCCAGACTTATTCGAAGGCTACATCGAAAAAGACAGTGCCCGTGTGTCGGGGCTTACCTAATACTGGTTGGAAGCCGGTGAGAATGTGCTCGGTGATTTGGAGTCATTCATAGTTACTAACGATAGTTAAAACATAAAAGAAACAACATACTTGTTTTTTGTCGTACAGACAAAATGTCGCCAGGTTTCTTAAATAACGCCTGAAAAGTATCATTGTTAGAAATGCGACAGATATTTTCGTCTCTGTACACCTCGGAAAGGTTACGGGTTACAGACCTAATTTTTTGCTTTTATAGATTTCCTACATAGTCCTTATATTACAGATTAGGGTTTACTTTTGGCGAAAAGAAATCAGATGTCTGGAAGTCAAAAAGGGGAGTTATATAGGACAGTCGTGACAAAGGAATTAGCGCCCCGTCCTATTCCACCCCATTACGTACATCGCTTCATTATAAGTGTGGCTTTGACTCTTTCTCTCTTACCTACTCTCTCTTACGAGCTTCAAATCGTGAAAATACTATGGTCTTATTATTTCTATTCCTACTTCCCATTCTGTTTGTCGTTGCGACGTTGTTACGGCTAAATTAATGAACTAATTTTGATGAAACTTAGAATAAAGATTGATTACCATCCGAGCATGGACAAAGGGTATATTAGTATTTTAAATTACGAGAAAAAGGTAGTTTTTCAAAAAAAAAAATGCCTGAAAAAAAAATAGCAACTATTCTGCCCGTTATATTGTGGTATCGTTACGGGTTAGAGACCTAATTTTACTTTATTTATTAACTAGATTTCATTCCTGGTAAAAGAAAAAAACCTCATCACCTGTCCATACATTTTTGGGCTATGGCTTTTAAAAATGAATAATTAGGATATGAAGTACTATTTTTAAACCATTTTTCTAGTGTACAGTAGACGACACATCAACCTAACCTTAATGGACTTTGAACCCAAAGCGCAACGCAGCTAAAAAGTCGCGAAAGAGTCGTAATTTATTATTTCGTCTCACACTGGCTGCTCTCTTACGTAGTATCCCCACTGCATCGCGTCGCAACCGTATGAATATATGAATGAATATATAAGTGTGCATGCGTAATTATTATTGGGTTCAAATTTTTCTTACCTACGATAACAAAGAGGCATGCAAAAAGGTGATCCCCCTTGAAAACCTTCATTTACTTATTGTTTTTTTTTTTTTCTTATTTTATAACATCTTCTCGGTCATTTACTGATTTAATGTATTGTTCTATATGGATTAAGTTTTTGTTATGCCGTAATATTGGTCCCTACCATCCAAAAGTAGGATTTTTTGGGAGATACAATACGGTACGGTAAAAAATATTTATGAAGTATGGAAAAAAAACGTCTTATTCTGTGTGACATTGTGATTAATTTTTAGTCCTGTCAATTCGTCATGACTAGTGATGTACAATAAATAACATTAATAATATTTAGTAACGTTATTTATTGCATTCATTATGCATATTTATTCAATTTAATTTATATGTTGTTATTTTTTTAGGAATTATATTTTAAAATATTCAATAAATATTCACAATGTAAATAAATTTTTAATGAATCAATTAATTGAATTGAATCGTAATTTCTGAATGTAACAAAGGGAAAAAAATAAAAATGCTTTATTTATTGGAAAATGTATATTATGAAATACATAGTTTTAAGCCTTAAACAATGAAGACTATGACAAACAATTTAATCTTCCAATTCGCTTGAGGAGTCGCTGTCATCTTCACTAACGTGTATAATCATATTATTGTCAATCATAGTATCTATACGGATATCGCGGTCAAAGTCATCAAATATAATCTTTTTAGTTTTTTCAACCACCTACATCCAGTCATCTCTTGTGACTTTTTCGCATGCTTCTTTTAAAAGCATCTTCATCTTTTTTATGCCATTCGGTGGAGAAGTATTATGACGGCATAACATTTAATGCATAACCTTTAATTTGAGCCCAAATTAGCTCAATAGCATTGTACTGGCAGTGGTACGGGGGAATTCCGGATCACCATACTCCAGAGCCAACTCATCTATTTCATGTCGAACATTTGTCGGCTTATGGTCATTGACTAATTTCATCAGCTCTGCTTTAAGCATTGATTAGCGTCAATGCCACTTTTTTGCAGCCAAGCCTCCAATTCCTCTTTTCTATTAGCTTGAGTAGGTGCTTTATTTTTTTGGACCGAATGATAAGGGGCGTTATCCATTAATATAACTGAAGGCTCTGGCAGGCCTGGTAGCAACACATCCTGGAACCACTCCTTAAATGAAGCCGCATTCATTTCTTCGTGGTAGTCACTAGTGGTTTTTAACCCAAATGCCAATAAACCGTTTTCCACGAAACCATTCTTCGCACAACCAGCGTGACATATTATAAGCCGTGCTCCTTTACCCATTGGCACTTTCGACGTTGACGATTGAGTGACATCTGTCCAAGAACGAGAAAGCGTGTGATTGGCATTCAGCCATGTCTCGTCGATGAAAACGACATTGTCCCAATTATTGATTTTTATCGCTTCTCTTAAAAAAGTAATTCTTTTTAAAATAATGTCATTTCTTTCTAAAAGAATTTTCCTTATGTCTGTTTTTTTTATAATGAAATCCAATATCTGTCATAATTTTAGATAAAGCAGTGTTGCCTACCCTAAATAAATCAGCTGCTTTCAAAGATGCTAGAAGCATCGACTATTAAGGTACTCATTCCTGGAATAATAACCATATATATGATTCCTTATTGCATCGGCGTCAAAGCTATCAATGTCTGTTATAGGTTTAGTTCTGCGTTTCTTTTTTGGTGTTCGTAAAATACTGTCTTCGATGCCGAATTTTCTTTATTAATATTTGTTATTGTCCGTTTGCTCACTCCAAGTGCCTGAGAGATGCGTTCTTCGACAGGAATTAAAGGTCCGTTATTTTGTCTTTCACGCTAAAAGTAATCTTGTAGCTTGATAATTAGTTCACGAGTTTCACTTTTCAATGTTTACCCGCGTTTTGGCATTGTTATTATGCACCAAAAGTCCAGATTAGCGCAGAGGTTAGTATATCAAGAAGAACAGTCAAAATAACAACAATAACAGTCACGAGAAAAAACAACGAGCAACATTGGAGAACGTAGTCTATGCGTGCGAGATGACAAGAGACGACTGTTTCTAAATTTCACAATATGGCGGTCCCCACGCTTTTTTTGGTTGCCATTTTTTACCAGAAATATAACGTAGTACCTAAGTAATTTTATGTTGAATGTTTTTTTAAATTCATCTGACTGATATTATGACACTAATTTTCTAAGTTTTGTTTGGGCGTACGTTTATTATATTATTAACCGTATTAAATACTAAGTAAATTATATATTATAACGTTTTTTTTTATATTATACCGAAAGATTATAGTAAGATTACAAAATATTCGATTACAATTGCCTCGTTATTTTGTCACATCACTACAAAAACAAACAGTTGACTTAACATTGAAACAGAGCCGTTTGACATGGGTTTTTATACGTCCATGTTTAAAAGCTATTGTTTTTGTATTTGTTAATTGAGTAATTGTAATAATTTTAGCCCAAAATTAATACATTTATTGTAAGTTAGCATAATTATTCGAAATTTAATGTTATCGTTAATAAGGTAAATGAAAGATATTTAAAATTTTGCCGTAAATTGTACGCCAGTTCAAAGTTACATCGCCTAGTCCATCACGATCTCTCAGGAAAGCACTCTTTGAGTGACCGGACTGTAGGCCCGGGTGGGTGCCTAGTGCGTAAGAGCAAATTATCTTCTAAGTAATAGACTTGTGCCCAAAAGTGGAAAGTCTTGGTTTCGTTTAGTTCTTTTTAGGGTTCCGTACCTCAAAAGGAAAAACACGGAACATTTATAGGATCACTTTGTTGTCCGTCCGTCCGTCTGTCAAGACCCTATTTCTCAGGAACGTGTAGAGATATCAAGCTTAAATTTATATCAAATACTCAGGTCTACTGTCCCTTGGAGCTGTGAAAAAATCAAACTTCTAGGACAACGCAATCAAAAGATACAGCCGCTTATGCCGCAAAATTACGCAAATTTTCGAAACTCGCAAGGGAATCAAAACCTACAGGGTACTTTCCGTACTCAGAATCTTGAAATTTGGTACAAAGCAACGTCTTATAGCACAGATAAAGGAAAAATTGCGCAAACCGTAAAAATATTTTTAATAATATACAAGAACATATTATATAGTTTGCACGGAAATCTCAGTGCACCAGCCAGACTCGCACTTGGCTGGTTTTTTTTTTTAATATACTAAGGTGTAAAATAAGCATACGGCCCGCCTCATGTTAAGCAGGCACCGCAGCCTATGAACGCTTGCTACTCTAGTGACCAACTAGGCTTAAAGGTGTGAGGATGGACTCCCTCACGGTATACGGTACCAGCTATGCGATGGTAGAGATATCGTCAGATATACACAATCGTTAACAAACATCAACTTAATCCACTGATTTCATCTCACTGCTGTGCACATGTCATTCCGCGGCCTCGACCAGTATTGACAGAAGTCATCAGTTGGCAGACTCTTTGGTAATTTGGTCGAGACTGCCTTTTTAAAGTAAAATAAAACATCAGAAGTCATAGTAACGTCATTTATTTATTTAACAATAAACATTGCAATTTAACTGAAAAGAATAATAATGAGGATAAACTAAAAATAACAACAATATAAATAAAATTTTAATTGTCATTTTTTGTCGGTAAAGTTATTAACAATAGTTTGAATAGCCACAACGGATCTAAGTGTAAATGGAGCTTTTTATATAAATTATTTTCCATCAAACAAACTTAAAACTATTCAAATATAAAAGAATTTTTAACTAGGTACAACAATTCCACAATTAGGTAATCCAGATCACAGGAACCTATATGAAAAAATAATAATTATAAATTAAAACTATTTACCTAAACCGTTTATCTAAAGACTGGATTGACTAGCAAACGCGTATAATCCAGTCTTTCGATAAACGTATTCTTTTATTGTTCCCATTTTTTAAATTTAAGTTACTATACATGTATTCTTAGTTCAGATTTTTCTCATTTTGAAGCTCATTTTTGTATATTTTAACTGAAGATTTTGCTGTGATTTTTTTAGGTTCAAAGATTGTATGTATTTATTCTAATTGTTTTGTTTCCTTCTGTTCAAGACAGGCTAAGGTCTAAGACCATGCTGCCCTGCCATCTAAAAAATAAAAAATAAAAAGTGTTTTTAACCCAGTCAAAATTATAATATTCCAAGCAAACGCTTACTCTTGCTTGAGCATGCGCTTTTGTTAGCGGAATCTTTTTCGCTGGCCTACTGTCCGAAGCCCTGCTTCTTTCAACCACAGTCTGCGTCGAAATCTAAAAAAAAAAAATTTTAATTAAAAATACCTAATAATAAAAGCTGAAGCATACGAAAAGGCAGTGTTGCCAACTATCAAAAAGTCTAATTCTATTATAAATTACTTCGTCGTTTTGTGTGTTATTAAAATACCATTTTTTTAATTAGACAAAATAATACCTATACATAAATTTATTTAAACGATATAATTACTAAATTTCAACTAAAATTCTTTCATAATAATTTTGGCGATGTGTATCCTCTACAACTCTCTTCTCGTGAATAAAAATTATTTCCCGGCAGTCAGCATTACTCACCTTAACCCTAACCCTAACCCTAAGGAACTCTTAACGATCGGTCACACGGAAATCTAATTGCACACATAGGTAGGTATAATTTTTACAGGGTTTTGTTTTAAATTTAAGATTACATTTCCAATCCGTAATTAGAATGGTGAGATTTTTTGATTTTTCGGTCTCAATCGGGCTCCGCCGACTTAGTTCAGTTACTCGGAGACGGTAATCGAAGGTCGCTGTAGCAGGAGTCTCAAATAACAAATTTTTTACACCCATAAAAAATTGCTCCCTGTTACCTATTACCTAGATAATAAATCACACTTTAATATTATAAAGGCGACAGTGTGTTTGTATGTTTGTTTCTTCTTCACGCTCAAACGGCTGGACTAATTTTAATGAAATTTGGTATGGAGATAGGTGACACCCTGAATTAACATATATGCATTTTTTTATCCTGAAAAAATATAGTGTTTTCGTGGGATGAGCAAGGAATCGAATATGACTCGATAACTAAATCCAGCGCCGGTGGAACCGTGGGCACAGCTAGTAACATAATAAAATAAAAAAAGTTTTTTTTTTACACTGACCGGCGTGCATATTTTGTAACTACCTATAATGGGAACGGTGTTTAAATCCATAAAAGGCATAAGATATAATACATAAAGGCTAAGCAATGGATTTTTTCTGTTTTTTTTTTTTATATAAAATCGATGACATGGTTCAGTAAAATATTTTTTTCTATCGCTTATGGCGCATCTATATAGCTTTAAAAATGAAAAATAAATACCTACCACTGACTGACCGACTTATCAATCGCTTGAGTGTATTAATAGGTAATAGATAATGATACTTACGTGATATTGAGAAGCAGTGCTCTGGGTATTGAAAAACGGCTTTTATAGCCGCATCTTCCTCAGCAGTTGTGGCTCGAAAATAAACCTGCTGGTGGTATAGCGATAGGTCTGCCTCCGTTTTCTCTTTCCAGAGGATCCAATGTCTTATTGTTTTTCTCTGTAAATAGAATGTTTTAAATTTGACGCTTTTTTAAAACAGGTGTCAAAAAAGTCAAGTCGATACCTAAAAAAAATTATAAAATGGCACCCATGAAACTACTTTTAGTTACCTATTTAAGACCAGACAGTAAAATTATTTTTAATAATAATAATTTTATAACTGTTTTTCTTTTATCTTGTATTTATTATTCTAAGTTAAGTATTTATTATTACCTACTGGCTTTTTGGTGAAGGAGAACATCGTCAGGAAACCTGAATACATAAAAAAAAAACATGTGAATTCCACAATCCGCACTGGGAACGCGTGTGGACTATGGCTTAAATCACCCTCGATAAGGGGAGGCCGTGCCCCAGCAGTGGGAACTTAGGTATGAGGCAGGTAAGGATTGAAATTATTAAGTTACTACTTCTGGTTCAAGATGGATAGGTTCCTCTAAACATACGTAATTAACAAAGTAAATTTACTTACTGTTATTCCAGTTTGTCGCTCAATATATTTTATTGTGTAGCCCGCTTCTCGCAGGGCTACAATCGGCTACTGCTGCAATGGGGTGTGGTGCCATTTTTAAATTAAAAAAGCGATGCAATGAACAATAGCACGCGCGCCTAATAGTGTCAATGTCAAGGACAATACTAAATTTTGATTTATTTTACCTAGATGTTGATTGAGCTCGGTACTTACGCCGCTCCGCCGCGCCGGCTTTCATTCATGTTTGTAGTATACATATATCTATAGATATGTTCACAGACGCAGCTATTTTCAATCCATTTCCTACTATTTATCTATAGCGAAACGTTTTAGTTATAGGTATGTTTTCGTGGGTAGCTTGATGTGTCGCGTAGTGTACAATGTTTTGGCCTCAGTCGAACAACTTCTTTATCTAATATATGCAAATTCACAGCAAAAGTCACAAATTGTATAGCGGCTATTAAGGATCTAAAGAAAGAACATTTGCACTATCCAGAACTTTACATTATTTTGATAGCGTTGATAGTGGTGTGTTTCCTGATGAGATGCAACTAAGCAAAGTTATACCTCTTTTTAAATCAGATAGTTAAACAGATCCTTATAATTTTCGGCCATTTCTATACTACGAGTACTCAGTAAAGTTTTTGAAAAATATCATACTTTGTCGACTGTTAAGCCATTTCTGTTTTATCTATTAATGATCTTCTTAGTAGTAAACAGTTTGGCTTTATGAAAGGCCGTTCCACAACCGATGCAGAAGTGGCACTATTAAAAAATATATTTAACGGTTAGGAGGATTCGCATGATGCTCTTGGAGTGTTTTGTGATTTATCTAAGGCATTTGACTGTGTCCAACATGAAAATCTCATCAAGAAGCTACATTACTATGGTATTGAAGGCAAAGCTCTCGACTTTTTGACCTCCTACATGAGTAGCAGAGTACAGAAAATAGATGTCAACGGTGAAAGATCTCCGGGATCAGTAGTCACTATGGGAGTCCGCCAGGTACTAGGTCCTCTTCTATTTCTCATTTACATTAATGATCTCCTATATCATGTTACAAACCATGACATTGTCTTATTTACTGACGCCACTTCTTTACTTTTTAAAGTTAAGAGACGACAAACATATGATAAATTAATGGTTGGTTTTACGCTAATAATTTGTTAATATCAACATGTGTTAATATCAATGGCGAGCAATTAGAACTTGTTAATTCAACAGTGTTTCTTGGCATAAAGCTGGACTCCAAACTTCAATAGGGTCCTCATATTCATAAACTAGCCAAAAAAAAAAACTTAGCTCTGCTGTGTATGCGATCAAGAAAATAAGACAATTGACCGATGTCGACACTGCAAAAATAGTATATTTTAGCTTTTTCCATAGTTTAATGACATATGGTATCCCATTGTGGGGTAGCGCTGCTGATGTACATACAATATTTGTGTTACAAAAACGGGCAATTTGTGCTATTTATAAATTAGGATCTAGGATATCTCTGAGGGATAGGTTTAGGTAAGTAAACATTTTAACTTTAGCGTCGCAGAACATATATGAAAATCTTTTATATGAACATAAAAATATCAATAGTTTCAGCAAGAAAAGTGACGTTCACAAAGTAAATACTAGAAGTAAAAATAAGCTGTTGGTGCATGATACACGTCTACACAAAATTAGTAATTCTTTTATGGGGCAATGTATACACTTTTACAACAAAGTATTCTATTTTTAAAAAAATAGTATTTCATATCTTTGACGATACAAAAGTGTTTGTAAAAACCTAATTTAAATGTAAAAAAAATGACTGACTTTAATAAGGCCCGCTTTCGAAACCAAGTTTTGAAACCGGTTTCCAAATAAGAAAAACATGTCTTGTATCAAAACCCGGTTTCCAAATAAGAAAAACATTTCTTGTATCAAAACCCGGTTTCCAAATAAGAAAAACATTTCTTGTATCAAAACCCGGTTTCCAAATAAGAAAAACATTTCTTGTATCAAAACCCGGTTTCCAAATAAGAAAAACATTTCTTGTATCAAAACCCTGTTTCCAAATAAGAAAAACATTTCTTGTATCAAAACCCGGTTTCCAAATAAGAAAAACATTTCTTGTATCAAAACCCGGTTTCCAAATAAGAAAAACATTTCTTGTATCAAAACCCTGTTTCCAAATAAGAAAAACATTTTGTGTATCAAAACCCGGTTTCCAAATAAGAACATTACTTCTTTTTCGAAACCAGTGACCAATTAAAAGAAAAATATCCTGTTTCGAAACAATTTCTGAAACTCGAAAGTCCTCAATATAATACGACAAAGATGGTTCACTTTAAATTATAAAAAACTTGTAGTAGTACTTTTTCAAAAAAATATTTAAATAAACAAATCAAATAAAACTTACTTAACTTAAATTCTATTGTAACTAAAACTGATACGACGAATTAAACTTTTAAAGGTAAAATGAGAATGGCGCAATAATTTCATGTCAGTGTCCGACTGTAATTTTCTTTTGTGTTAAAAGTTGTACGGTAGAATTTATTTCCTCGTCAATCTCCATGTAATTTTTGCTCTTCTTAGAGAATATGTCATCTACTTCTATTCCCGAGAACGACAACCCAAGCCTGAGCGTTGAGCGTTGAGCGTTGAGCGCTGGGCGCTATACGGGCTGAGGCTCCTTCAGAGACTCGCCCAAAAAATCCCGGTCAGTAATGGCTGCAACAGTAAAGGCTGCAACAGTAATGGCTGCAACAGTAAAGGCTGCAACAGTAATGGCTGCAACAGTAAAGGCTGCAACAGTAATGGCTGCAACAACCAACTGCATCGTCAGTTCGGAAAAAAAAACTCCTATTTCATTTTTAAAAACGTCAAGGATATGAGCACAAGTGGGATGTCTACGCCCAATGTAACGGTTTATTTTGGAGTGCCACCCCCCAATATTGTTTAGTTGTCCTGATTTAACTTTACTGTAGCAACAAATTCGTTTTGATTAAACCACTCTGCCATAATACATGTCTGGATCTGAATAACATATTTGGTAATCTAAAGGGAAATGCCTAAAATTGTATGAAGGTTGGCGCTTTTTTTTTTAGTAGCGAATACGAATGCGACTTTTCTTATTGTAATGGTACATATTTAAGTGAACAAAAGTTGCTATGGCACCGCAGCTCCAAAGTGTATTCATCTCGAGATAGAGACGATTTTTGTGGGTCACTTTTTGTAACATTTTATTCAAATTCAATGGAATAATAAAGTGAAATATCACAATTAAACGTATTTTGTTACATACATAAGGAATATACTTATTATTATATATAATATAGACCTAGGTACATACCTATGTGTTATAATCGTGGAGGTGTTTATTTATTTATAGTGTAACTCCTGAACGACTTGACCGATTAAAGTCATATTGACACAGTATATATTTTTTCCTTTTGCATTACAAAGGTTTGTAAGGTGGCGCTGTAATCAAGTTATTCAAAATCTATTATAATAAACCTAAATTACCCATTTGCAAAATATATATCTTAGTTTAGTGCCGAAAACCATAAAAATACATAAAATCTAGAGGCGATAGGTGGCGCTGTGGTCGAATTATTATGGAACATCGTATAAACATCACAGTCAACAACAACATGAACAACATATGTTAGGCTTGCTAGTATTATATTAACACTGCAAAATACTTTTACAGTTTCATAAAGTCATTTCTTATTTTAAGATATAAAAAAAAAAATATTAAATAAACAAAAAAACCCGACTGCAAAAACATTAAGAACTAAACAGAAATTATAAATTGAGTAATCTGTTCTCTTTTTTTGAACTTGCATTAAATATTTGGCATGTTTAAACTTTTGGTTAGTTTTTAATGAGTTTATAGTCAGGTTTTTTTTAATTTATTGAATCATTTATTTTTATTCACAACTTTTTAGTGTTATTTTTTTATGTCTAAGTGTTATATATTTTCCTACTCGCCTTTGAAAGCCCTTGATATTGATACCCAACTCGAGGGTCTCAAAAAAAAACTTAGTCCGCACATTAAAGCGCGAAAAATCCGCCATTTTTAATTTAAAAATTAAATTTTAATTTTAATTTTTAGTACCTATTGTCACTCTGAAAATTGAAACGAATCTAACGACGCCCCTTAAGCTAAAATCTATCGAGCCAAGGCTACAGAGCGTGCCAAAGACATATACATACATACATACCTACTTACACTTACACGTCACCGCAGACTATGGACGCTTGCAAAACTTGGGCTATCACTCGCACGGCCTTCAAAAATCTAATAACTTCATTCTTGAAGAACCCCATATTGTACTCCTTTGAGAAATCCTTGGCTGCGAGTTCATTCCGCGACCTAGGTGTTTGCGAGAGGAAGTTCCATAGAAACCGCACAGTAGTGACCGTGATTTACATTCACCCGCCCAGATATGGCAGCAGCATATGGGACCGGACCTGCGACTTGTTAAGGAAGCCTTAAAGGTTTACCCAGAGGTGAAGTACTTACTGCTTTGCTCTGTTGAGCACTCCAAGTTTTTTGCATGCCAGCTTCACCTTTTCTTCCAAATGATCTCGGAACTGAACATCGCTGAAGATGTCAACACCAAGGATCCCACCCAATGCTCTTGAAGATGGTAACTAGGTGTGTTCCGGAATTGTGGGACCCCAGTGAATGAGTTATTTTTATTTTTATACTATATGATTATTTTAACATGGCTAAACCATTGTAATTGTAAAAGAAAAAATATATCTACTGTGTGAATATGTCCTTAATGGATCCAGTCGTTTAAAAGTTACACCATAAACAAACACTCCAATGTACATAACGTATAAAGTAAACGTATAGGCCTATTATATCGTATTTACGTATATAATATAATATTGCTGCGAAGTGATATGGAGTACTGCTGCCATCTCTGGGCGGGTGCACTCGGAAACTAGCTTGGCTCTTTTGACTCTGTTCAACGACAGTTTAAGAGAATCGTCAGGGCTTCCAAACTCACGACGCGTATCAAACCCTTAAATCAGAGGAGAGACTTTACCTCCATGTGTGTGTTCTACCGCTTGTATAATGGGGCGTGTTCTAAGGAATTGTTCAAAATGACGCCCATGGCTAATTTATATCATCACACCTCTCGCCATCGGCAGCGAATTCATCCTCACTCCTAAGAACCTAAATGATCCTCATGAAACGCTAAGGTTGTGGAATACGCTCCCTGCTAAGTTTTCTTTAAGGACTACAGTATCGGGTTCTTCAAGAAAGAAGTTATTAGATTTTTTAATGGTTAGCAACGCGCGAGTGATGCTCCAGGTGTTGCAAGCGGAGGACCGTTTGTTTGTTTGCCACCTTAGACGTATAATAAAAAAAAATTACTTTATGTATATAACAAAATACGTTTAATTGTGATATTTCACTTTATTATATCATCGAATTTGAATGAAATGTTACAAAAAGTGACCTACAAAAATCATCTCTATCTCGAGATGGATACACGTTAGAGCTGCGGTGCCATAGCAACTTTTGTTTACTAAAATATGTGCTATTAAAATAAAAAAGTCGCATTCTTATTCGCTAACAAAAAAAAAGGGGCGCCATTTTTAGGCAAGGGCCTTTAACATATTTGGTTTTTTTCTCAAATTATTAGCGTTAAACCAATTCCGAATCCTTAAAATGGCATTATTTAATTCATCATAACATTTTTGTCGTCTCTTAACTTTAAAAAGTAAAGAAGTGGCGTCAGTAAATAAGACAATGTCATGGTTTTTAACATGATATAGGAGATCATTAATGTAAATGAGAAATAGAAGAGGACCTAGTACCTGGCGGACTCCCATAGTGACTACTGATCCCGGAGATCTTTCACCGTTGACATCTATTTTCTGTACTCTGCTACTCATGTAGGAGGTCAAAAGGTCGAGAGCTTTGCCTTCAATACCATAGTAATGTAGCTTCCTGATGAGATTTTCATGTTGGACACAGTCAAATGCCTTAGATAAATCACAAAACACTCCAAGAGCATCATGCGAATACTCCCAGGCGTTAAATATATTTTTTTTAACTGTGCCACTTCTGCATCGGTTGTGGAACGGCCTTTCATAAACCACACTTTTTGCACAGGCTGCAACAGTAATGGCTGCAACAACCAACTGCATCGTCAGTTCGGAAAAAAAAACTCCTATTTCATTTTTAAAAACGTCAAGGATATGAGCACAAGTGGGATGTCTACGCCCAATGTAACGGTTTATTTTGGAGTGCCACCCCCCAATATTGTTTAGTTGTCCTGATTTAACTTTACTGTAGCAACAAATTCGTTTTGATTAAACCACTCTGCCATAATACATGTCTGGATCTGAATAACATATTTGGTAATCTAAAGGGAAATGCCTAAAATTGTATGAAGGTTGGCGCTTTTTTTTTTAGTAGCGAATACGAATGCGACTTTTCTTATTGTAATGGTACATATTTAAGTGAACAAAAGTTGCTATGGCACCGCAGCTCCAAAGTGTATTCATCTCGAGATAGAGACGATTTTTGTGGGTCACTTTTTGTAACATTTTATTCAAATTCAATGGAATAATAAAGTGAAATATCACAATTAAACGTATTTTGTTACATACATAAGGAATATACTTATTATTATATATAATATAGACCTAGGTACATACCTATGTGTTATAATCGTGGAGGTGTTTATTTATTTATAGTGTAACTCCTGAACGACTTGACCGATTAAAGTCATATTGACACAGTATATATTTTTTCCTTTTGCATTACAAAGGTTTGTAAGGTGGCGCTGTAATCAAGTTATTCAAAATCTATTATAATAAACCTAAATTACCCATTTGCAAAATATATATCTTAGTTTAGTGCCGAAAACCATAAAAATACATAAAATCTAGAGGCGATAGGTGGCGCTGTGGTCGAATTATTATGGAACATCGTATAAACATCACAGTCAACAACAACATGAACAACATATGTTAGGCTTGCTAGTATTATATTAACACTGCAAAATACTTTTACAGTTTCATAAAGTCATTTCTTATTTTAAGATATAAAAAAAAAAATATTAAATAAACAAAAAAACCCGACTGCAAAAACATTAAGAACTAAACAGAAATTATAAATTGAGTAATCTGTTCTCTTTTTTTGAACTTGCATTAAATATTTGGCATGTTTAAACTTTTGGTTAGTTTTTAATGAGTTTATAGTCAGGTTTTTTTTAATTTATTGAATCATTTATTTTTATTCACAACTTTTTAGTGTTATTTTTTTATGTCTAAGTGTTATATATTTTCCTACTCGCCTTTGAAAGCCCTTGATATTGATACCCAACTCGAGGGTCTCAAAAAAAAACTTAGTCCGCACATTAAAGCGCGAAAAATCCGCCATTTTTAATTTAAAAATTAAATTTTAATTTTAATTTTTAGTACCTATTGTCACTCTGAAAATTGAAACGAATCTAACGACGCCCCTTAAGCTAAAATCTATCGAGCCAAGGCTACAGAGCGTGCCAAAGACATATACATACATACATACCTACTTACACTTACACGTCACCGCAGACTATGGACGCTTGCAAAACTTGGGCTATCACTCGCACGGCCTTCAAAAATCTAATAACTTCATTCTTGAAGAACCCCATATTGTACTCCTTTGAGAAATCCTTGGCTGCGAGTTCATTCCGCGACCTAGGTGTTTGCGAGAGGAAGTTCCATAGAAACCGCACAGTAGTGACCGTGATTTACATTCACCCGCCCAGATATGGCAGCAGCATATGGGACCGGACCTGCGACTTGTTAAGGAAGCCTTAAAGGTTTACCCAGAGGTGAAGTACTTACTGCTTTGCTCTGTTGAGCACTCCAAGTTTTTTGCATGCCAGCTTCACCTTTTCTTCCAAATGATCTCGGAACTGAACATCGCTGAAGATGTCAACACCAAGGATCCCACCCAATGCTCTTGAAGATGGTAACTAGGTGTGTTCCGGAATTGTGGGACCCCAGTGAATGAGTTATTTTTATTTTTATACTATATGATTATTTTAACATGGCTAAACCATTGTAATTGTAAAAGAAAAAATATATCTACTGTGTGAATATGTCCTTAATGGATCCAGTCGTTTAAAAGTTACACCATAAACAAACACTCCAATGTACATAACGTATAAAGTAAACGTATAGGCCTATTATATCGTATTTACGTATATAATATAATATTGCTGCGAAGTGATATGGAGTACTGCTGCCATCTCTGGGCGGGTGCACTCGGAAACTAGCTTGGCTCTTTTGACTCTGTTCAACGACAGTTTAAGAGAATCGTCAGGGCTTCCAAACTCACGACGCGTATCAAACCCTTAAATCAGAGGAGAGACTTTACCTCCATGTGTGTGTTCTACCGCTTGTATAATGGGGCGTGTTCTAAGGAATTGTTCAAAATGACGCACATGGCTAATTTATATCATCACACCTCTCGCCATCGGCAGCGAATTCATCCTCACTCCTAAGAACCTAAATGATCCTCATGAAACGCTAAGGTTGTGGAATACGCTCCCTGCTAAGTTTTCTTTAAGGACTACAGTATCGGGTTCTTCAAGAAAGAAGTTATTAGATTTTTTAATGGTTAGCAACGCGCGAGTGATGCTCCAGGTGTTGCAAGCGGAGGACCGTTTGTTTGTTTGCCACCTTAGACGTATAATAAAAAAAAATTACTTTATGTATATAACAAAATACGTTTAATTGTGATATTTCACTTTATTATATCATCGAATTTGAATGAAATGTTACAAAAAGTGACCTACAAAAATCATCTCTATCTCGAGATGGATACACGTTAGAGCTGCGGTGCCATAGCAACTTTTGTTTACTAAAATATGTGCTATTAAAATAAAAAAGTCGCATTCTTATTCGCTAACAAAAAAAAAGGGGCGCCATTTTTAGGCAAGGGCCTTTAACATATTTGGTTTTTTTCTCAAATTATTAGCGTTAAACCAATTCCGAATCCTTAAAATGGCATTATTTAATTCATCATAACATTTTTGTCGTCTCTTAACTTTAAAAAGTAAAGAAGTGGCGTCAGTAAATAAGACAATGTCATGGTTTTTAACATGATATAGGAGATCATTAATGTAAATGAGAAATAGAAGAGGACCTAGTACCTGGCGGACTCCCATAGTGACTACTGATCCCGGAGATCTTTCACCGTTGACATCTATTTTCTGTACTCTGCTACTCATGTAGGAGGTCAAAAGGTCGAGAGCTTTGCCTTCAATACCATAGTAATGTAGCTTCCTGATGAGATTTTCATGTTGGACACAGTCAAATGCCTTAGATAAATCACAAAACACTCCAAGAGCATCATGCGAATACTCCCAGGCGTTAAATATATTTTTTTTAACTGTGCCACTTCTGCATCGGTTGTGGAACGGCCTTTCATAAACCACACTTTTTACAACTAAGTAGATCATTAATACAGAAATGGCTTAACATTTGACAAAGTATGATTTTTTCAAAAACTTTACTGAGTACAGGTAGTAAAAAAATGGCCGAAAATTATAAGGATCTATTGAACTACCTGATTTAAAAAGAGGTATAACTTTGCTTAGTTCCATCTCATCAGGAAACACACCACCATCAACACCACTATTAAAAATTATGGCTAAGAGTTGTGCTATAACATGAATTATTGAGTTTTTACAGAAAGTCCACAAAGGTCTGTATCCTCCGTTCAACCTGTGGGAGCCAGTGGTCAGCCGTTTCATAGCACGCCGTGTCTACGCCGAGCAATGACAGCAACGAGCACCACCGGTCCTCCGCTGTCCGCACAGCGAATTCTCAAGATATCTATATGCTGAAATTGTAGGCTGCACGTACCTATTGAACTGGCACAGACCTCTCCTTGGAGATAAGACTTATGGTTCCGCGTAGCTTCATTGCTATTCAGAAAGTGAATGCAATAGTTAATATGTACATTCTTATTGTCAATAAGTGTTGATAATTACCGTTGATCCCAAGTGAAATGTTTCATGTGTACTATATGGGGGTGTGTCAGAGTCTTGAGGAGCCGTATCTCGGTAACCAGGTTGTCCACGGCGGCGCCGGACTGCTTCAGGCGACTCTTGTCCACACATTTGATCGCGACTGTACATCGAGCACCGACCTGAAGCAGATACAGCAACATTATTGGAACAGAGTGGTGACGCCTCACAGCAAACGCGTTTAGTACTTTAATTTTCAACTACGATCTCACTTCCTGACCATTCCTCCATGCACTACGTTTAAGAAACAGTTCTAGTCAACCGATCGTATACCGCGTTGACATATCAGTCTTAACTCACAAATAATGAACTAATCTTACAGAGGAGCAACTTGACAAACTTGAGAGGCTTCAAAATCTTTGTATTCGGTTTATATTTGGACTCCGCAAATATGACCACATTTCTAAATTTCGCACTGAACTCAAGTGGCTCCCAATCTGCTTTCGCAGGAATGCTCATGTTTTAAGTCTTTTGTACAACGTGCTATTCAATCCATCAACCCCAATCTACCTAAAGGAGCGATTTCAGTTTATTAGCTGTTCTACTCTTACTCTCCGCTCCTCTACTAGCCTCATATTAAAAATACCCAGTCATAGTACCAATTTTTATACTTTATCGTTTACTGTTTGTGCAATAAAACTATTGAACTCTCTACTTTTATCTATCAGGCGCTTACAATCCGCTGACACTTTTAAAAAACTGGTTAATATCCACTATCTTAACTCCAATTTATAAATTCTGTATTGTTAATTTGCTATGAATACTTTAGTTCATTTTGAATATCCTTACAATAATGTAATATAGGTATGTATGTATGTATATATACATATATATATATATAAATAAATTTATTTATATGCACGTATATATAAGTATGTTTATGTAACTATATGTATGTTTATGTATTTATTTATTTTATACAATTATATAAGTATTTAGTATTATTTTCTCTTTGTAACTTTTCTCATACTGTGACACCTACTTATCTTGCTTCTATTTCTATTACTTGAAACTTAAGGTTGCCTGTAAGAGATCGCTTTATAGCCATAAGGCCGCCTAGTTGTACTATAATATGTAAGATTGTATGAATGTTTAGTTTTAAATTATTTGGTGTACAATAAAAGTATATTCTATTCTATTCTAAGTATTCAAATCGCTAATACTGAACATAAGTTAATAGTTCCTCGCTACCCGCTTGCAATTTGACTGAAACCTGTGCCCGTTGTCGTTGAAACGCCGCGTATGTCCCACGATAAAAACAGGAGCTCCTGCAGAAATTGTTGGTGCATCTCAGTGCCCTAGTGCAGTGCGGGGTCACGAACTCTGAGTTGATTTAAATGTATCCATATTCACAGATGATTATGTGCATGAGATTCCTCTTACATCCTTAATTTATCGAGAGATCAATTTTTTTGTTCATTTCATTTCTTATTCTATCCGCATAGACAACTTTTCGCCAAATATACATAGGCGTCGCCACAAATATACATAGGCGTCGCCATAAATATACATAGTTGTCGCTACAAATATACATAGGTGTCGCCAAAAATATACATATACAAAATACCAGATAACGAAACTTCTATTTAGTTTCCATAAATTAAAACAACTATCAGAGAGATACAATGCATTTATTATTGCAACAAATAAAAGACCTGTTAACTAGTTGATCAGAACTAAACTGTCTCCTCGCTAACATCTCCTCGTTCCCAGTACCCGTTTATCATTTTTTTTCAAAATAAAATATTTTTAGTAACTTACAAAGTACACAGAATACTATAAGTAGAACATGTTTGCGTCAAACGGGTGACAAGAGTGTGGTGAGGCGGTACGATGGGGAATGTAACTCAAAAAAGGGTTTTTTATTTAAATAGACTTTTGAACAGCACTTTTGAATCGTTAGTTTAATTATTAATTTAAAAAAATCGGGCAAGTACGAGTCGGATTCGGAAGGGTTCCGTACTTGTGTAGGGCAAAAACAATCACGTTAGTTGTATGGGAGCCCCCCTTAAGTATAAGTTTTAATTTAATTATTTATTTTTATTATATAACTAAATATTCTGTGAATTTTTCAAGCGTCTACCTGTTGTCGTTATTAATATCGAGCAAAAAAAAATCACGTTTGTTGTATAGGAGCCCCCCTTAAATATTTACTTTATTCTGTTTTTTAGTGCAACAGAAATACTTTTTTTTAACTCTTTGGGTACGGAACCCTAAAAATTACTACCGGTTCGGAATGATTTACTACCGAGAATTACCGGCAAGAAACTCAGCAGTAAATCTTATATATTTTTTGCCTTCACTTTAAAATACAATATTGCCTTACACTAGGTAATAACATAATACACAATGTATTAATTTAAAAAATATTACAAATGCACCAATACCAATAAATTAGGTTCTAATTTTAAAAAAGCATTTTTATCATTTATGTATTCATAAACTTTGTAATAGCTTTTTTTCATTAAAAGTCAAAGATAGACATATATTTTAAATTTATTTGGAGGTAAATTAACCAATGTTCTGCAATTGTAATGTAGAAATATATACTTTGTATTGCAAAAGAGCATTGTATTGACACTGTGTAGGTCACTATTTTTAGCAAATAAGTGACAATTTTTTACATTATACAAGCAAAGATATATTGGCAAGGAACAGTTCAAATATCAATTTCCCTAAATGATTCCCTAAGAGCAATTCGAGGT
This sequence comes from Apoda limacodes, assembly GCA_946406115.1. Lineage (NCBI taxonomy): Eukaryota > Metazoa > Arthropoda > Insecta > Lepidoptera > Limacodidae > Apoda > Apoda limacodes. The sequence goes on from OX291542.1 coordinate 1,093,590, forward strand.
CCCATTTTATAGATTGACTGTACTGCAAAATAAAGACTGTATCAATATCAGCTGCCTTACCGCAAAGCGAAATGCCATAAGACATAACGGAATGGAGATAGTTAAATTAGATCAAGCGAGCAGTGTCAACATCTGTTAGCTGCCCTACTTTTCTAACTTTATAAGCAGCTGAACTAAGTTTCCCTTCAAGAATTGAGATGTAAGGGTTCTAATATAATACCTAGAAACATTGCTGAGACTAATAGTCCTGTTTCTTCTCCGTTTAAGGATAATTCTCTAATTTATTATGTTGCTGACTTTTGACATGATAAATTTTAAGCAAGTGGTCTTTTTCGCATTAAGAAGTAAGTTATTTGCCGTAAACCACTGAAGAACCTGAGAAACTTCTTACGTCGTCAAAATTTAAAGTTTTATTTCTGTCAAGCAAAAAAAGAAGTGTTCTCTGCAAACAGTACAATCTTGCACAGCATGTTCACAAGGCAAGTCATTTATGTAAACTAAAAATAGAAAAGGACCTAAAATAGAACCTTAAGGAACTTATTTTACTTTTAAGTCATTGGATTTTCCTTCATTGATTTGAACCTTCTGCATTCTTTTACTCAAATATGAGCGGATAAGCTCAAGAGACAAATCTGCAATACCATAATGACTTAGTTTTCGTATAAGAGTTTCATGTTGCACGCAGTCGAATGCCTTTCATAGATCACAAAGGATACCAATGGCATTTTGTGACTGTTCCCAAGCATCAAATATATGTTGTATAACGGCAACACCTGCGTCACTCGTACCACAAGTGTTTTGTAAAAAAATAAATTTGAGGATGAAGTAATCAAGAAAAAATATATAAAAAAAAATGATTTAAGCATCTGATTAAACATGGGTTTTTCAAAAATTATTATTTAGGCAGGTAGCATAGAAAAAAAAATATTTAAGCATCTGATTAAACATGGGTTTTTCAAAAATTTTGCTTTAGGCAGGTAGGATAGAGATAGTACTGAAATAATAAGGATCATCTTTACTTCCACTTTTAAAAAGTGGTATTATTTTACTATATTTCAATAAGTCTATTAAGGCTAAGATTGGTGCTATAATGTCAATAATCCCGCTAAGGACTTTAACTGATATACCCCATAGGTAACCAGTTGTTTTGCGAGTAAGCGATTTAAATGTATTTATAATACCTTCAGAACAGAGACGGCTCGTGACAATTTTGAATGGGTGTTCACAAAAAAAACAAAAGAGGAATTGCTTAAATGCTAACCTTTTATTATTCTATTTATAACTAAAATTCATTCGCATATTTAGAATTACAAACGCGCGGCGCGTGTGTATGCTTTCGTTTCACATTTTTGTGACCCTTTGTCTTTATTTCAAACTGAGTTACTAAAATCTTTTAGAACTGTTTAATCACATTTTATTTTGCTATATTTACTTATTAGACTATAAACAAACTGCTTATGTAGGTATTACTTATTTAATGTGTTATCACAACAAATGTTTTATTCGCGCGCACGAATAAAACATTTGTTTTGATAAGAGCGGCAACATCGCGCCGGCCGCGGCGTGGTGCCGTCGGATTGAAGGCGTGGGTCAAGCTGGCAACATAGCTCAGGAGCGGCGCTCCACATTTAGCTAATTTTTCATACAAAATCTTCTGTTTTACGTGAGAGACTGTGTCGAACTTTCTCTTTCACACTTGTTGATTTTAGCTCCAAACTTTGTACTGAAATTCGTTTCATAGGAGCGCAATTGCTAGCGCCATACTAATTCTTAAGTAAAAAATTCTATTTTAACATCAAGAGTCATCGAAGCTGTAATGTTTTTTAAAACACAATTTGTAATATCTAATTTAATGTGCTAGGTAGCCATTACAGAGCAGAAGTGTCGTATGACACTTTTTAAATCTACCTACTTTGTTATATCTTTTATTACAAAAGTAATACAAGTAAACTACCTACAGCTTATACTTAACATACCTTCCCCCTAAGTATATATCTAAGAAAGCTTTTACTTATTAACATATACAGAAAAAAAAAAAAAAAAAACTTTATTTAGGTAAACATGCAATAAAACTTCTTTAAATAAAATAACTAGAATAGGTAATTATTATTGTTCTGACGTCGTTGATACGGTGTATTTTGGTCTTAGTTCTTGGTTTGCCAAAAGACTGACCAACTTCTTCTGAAGTACTGTATATAGTCATAGGAGTTATGGCGATTTTTGGGGTAAAGGTGCACGTTGTGATGGAAGCAAGCCGCTTTGCACAGTGGTAGTGTGGACCAAAACAAGCATTTTTGCCGGCAGCGCCCAAAGTTTCATCCCTTAGGAATAGAGATGGCGCCACTTCCAAAAATAAAACTTTAAAAAATTTCTACAAGCCTGTCGGATGCACAGATTTTGCTGATTAATATGTCAATAGATAGATAATTACTTATTCTATTAAGAAAAAAATATTAAATAAATAAATTAAATAAATTCCGGTTTTTACTTAATTGCATAAAAATAAAGGTATGAATAGGGTATTTTTTTTATTGCTCACATTATTACGTTGTTAATAACGCGTCTGATGAAAAAAACTGCATGTCAATATCTTAAATAGTTATTATAATATTTAAGATTCCGTGCTCGCGGGTAGCGGTGGTGGGAATATTGCTTTAGCTTAGTAGTAGTTCTGTCTAACAAAAACATATACAATAAACGGCTACACGGATTTTCATACCCAAACATTATTTTATGTTTAATATAATATATATTTTTTGTAATATATGGAAATAATATCATAAAAATGAATTAAAATAAAATAAAAAAAAAATTTTGAAACATGGGAGAAAAATATGTGCATTTTACTTAACGAATGTCTAAACTGATTATTTTTTATTTTAGATAAATATATTTTAAAATCAAAAATAAAACCGCATCGAAATCGCTTAATTTGTTTTTAAAATACGTGTTGCAGAAGTTATCAGAAGTCATATTTATTTTGTATAAAGATTTTTTGGTTACTTACTTTAAAATGTGTACTTGGAAGTTAGAATTGTATTAAGTACTAACGTTTACTTAATATTAATATAAACTAAAAAAAATATTATATATTTTTAATAATGAAAAACCAATCGCCTTCTTCAGTTTCCAGTTCAAAGGCATCGTTAGCACTGAAAAAAAAAACGCAATGAAGTACTAATACGACAATTTGATGATAATATTGCAGGTCAAAATGTATGTTATACATACGGTTGATTCCTACAGTCGCCCTTGCAGGATTTTCATTGCAGACGTCATATTTTAATTCTAAAGGAAAAAACACTTGGTTCAAAACGTGGATGATGATGATGTAATCACTGCTTTTGCAAGTATATCGAGACCTCTGGAAACCTCTCTGAAGAAGTAATGACTCAATTGGAACGGTTTGTACTTATTTATTATCCATATTGTATAAGATTTACATATATGATTCGAATCGATTAACTTATAAGTAATTTTGGTTCCAGATTCACGTGCAAAGTGTATGATGCGAATACAGAGCACATTACTTTTAATGCAGTTCTCAAAGACTTATTTGCCTCAAAAAATAGGCTAGTGGCAAGCCCACCAACGTCAGCCGCCCTGCAAAAACATGCACTACGCGCAGCTTACCAGGCGGGCCATATATGGGGAAACTGTTTGAATTTAGACATAACCATCCAATGTCCATCTTTTTGGGGATGGAACAAGACCTCTCAAGGTGGCTGGACTCCACAATGGTCAAGTAAAACGGCCATTTGGCAAGAATTAACCCTGCTCGATCAATGTGCTTATAAATCAGGCCGCGAAACAATGCGTTGCGGTGCCGACGTGTCGGATTACCCTGCACTCTGCAATGAAAATCCTGCAAGGGCGACTGTAGGAATCAACCGTATGTATAACGTACATTTTGGTCTATTTGTTTCTATTTGTTCGTCTATGGTTCGCGGCCATTACGACTACACGGCTATTTGTAAAATCGTAATAAATAAATTAATACATAGTGCAAAACAATTTAAACACATCAAAACCGTGTAAAACACTTCCGATAAAGAACTAATGTAATGATTAGGCTACAAAGTCTAAAAACAACACGGCAAGTGAGAATTTAAAAACACGCGTCACAAGTGTTTATGTGCTAATAAATTAACTAAAGTGCATTAAAAACAATCAAATACCTATAGTTTAGTGTAGTGCATTAGAAAATAATCATAAATAACCTTATTCTGCAAAAAAATCTATTATCTCAAACATCGATAACATAACCCAAATATACGGCGAATATGGAAGAACAAATGGCTATGCTGATAGAAAAAATGAATGAACAGCTGAAACAACAAACAAAAGAGATAACCGAAAACATTACTGCCTCTTTGTCAGCAAAAATAGATGAAAAATTAAAACCCTTGCTGGAAGAAAACAAAAAAAAAACAAGCAGGATATTGATACCCTAAAATTCAAAGTTTTTGCCCTGGAAAAAGAGGCTAACAATTTAATCATTCACGGAATACCGGAAACAGAAAAAAGTACCATGGAATTAATGGAGCTGGTCTTAAATGTTCTTAATACTATGAGCAAGAAAGAAAATTTAGATGTGTGGGACAAGTGGGAAATAAGTATGGTAACTCGAATTGGCAAAAAGAATGAAAAAAAAAATGAGACCAGTTCTCAAAACTTTAACATTGTATTGGAGAAAAATTAAAATCCTGAAAAACAATAAGAACTTCCCAGAAAATATATATGCAACAGACGATTTTCCTAAAGAAATCTTGAAAAAGAGGAAAGACCTAAAAATAAAGATGGAAGAAGAAAGAAAGAAAGGAAAAATTGCATTCATTCGTTATGACCAATTGATAGTTAATGATGGTCAAAATGAGAAAAGGAAATGATCATCATCTAGTTCACCCAGTAACACACACTCTACCTCAATTTCTCCTGAAGAACATAGTTCTCGTTCTCCTGGTAAATTAAATAAAACATAGATATTCCCCTTAATGAGAGCTCGATCCGCATCTACAAGCGGAAGAGGAAAAGGAAATTTTCAATAACGAAGCTGACATCGGCAACCGGATCAAAAACACAAAACTTAATTACCTCAACAGAAAAAGTAAATAACAGAACATGTCCCAATCCGGCTGGTCTTTAACCCCATCAACTAATGAAATTGCAAACAAAACAATTATACTAAACTAACAACAACACGACAAAACAAAATAAAAAGAATAGACTATATGTGTGCACCTACAATGTACAATCATTAGTGGCTAGCTCGAGACAAATCGAGTTGAACAATGCTTTAGACAATATCTCCTGGGATATCCTAGGTCTATCAGAAACTAAAAAAGGAGGCATATACATATCTGAAACTGAAAAATATATATTATTTAACTCTGGCGACAAAAGTGGTAGAAATGGAGTGGGGTTTATGGTTAAGAAAGCATTGAAAAAAAATATAATAAATTTCATAGCGGGCACAGACCGTGTTGCATGACTGGATATGGAGTTCGATAAAAAAGTATATAATTTTATCCAAGTATATGCACCTACCGAACAATCAACGGAGGATGACCTCGAAACTTTTTACAATGATATTAGTAGTGCTATACATAATTCAGGTTGCAATGTAATACTAATGGGTGATTTAAATGCCAAAATAGGACAGCCTACTTGCGAAGATAAAATAGTCATGGGCCCATGGGGTTATGGCAACAGAAATAAAAGAGGAGAAACTTTGATAGAATTCTGTATGGAAAAACAAATGCACATAATGAATACTTACTTCAAAAAGTATCTAAAACAAAGATGGACCTGGCATTCGCCTGACAATAAAACCCATAATGAAATAGATTTTATTATAACCAAAAATACAAGTGACATAGAGGATGCGCAGGTTATTGGAACGTCACATCCAACAGACCATAGACTTATTAGAGCAAAACTTATTGTTAACAACAAGACTAAAAGATCAAGAACTGCTTATAGAAATAAAAATAGAACAGGACTTTTTGTAAATCGAAAAAGAACAGTTAAAAAATGTATTTTCAGAAAAAAGCTCAAATTTAAAATTTACAACAATACAAGAATACTATTCTGGAATAACCGAAAACATAAAATATAGTATAAATAAATTACCAGCGAAGCATGGAAAAAATACCAAAGACATAAATATTACACCTGATGTAGTTTACATGATATCACAAAGAGAAGAGTTAAAAAAGAGAAGAAATAAAACTAAAGAAGAAAAGAAACAATTAAGTGCGCTATACTGGAAAATAAGCAAAACTATTAAAGCTAATATCAAAATTCACCAACAAAAAAGAGTAGAAGAAGAGTTAGACCAAAGAAGTTCAGTAAAGAGGGCAGACAAAAGACTGCAGACTTCAAAATCATGGATAGTCGCATTGAAAAATAATGCAAACTGTGAGCAAACTAACAGGAAGTCCATAGTGAACATAGCTTCAGACTTCTACAAAGAACTCTACAGTGCCAAAGACATAATTAATGGAGAAAAATTATATAACAGAAACCATGTAGACACTGAGTGTGTACCGCCTTTTTAAACTTCAGAAATAAAAGAATCTTTGAAATCGCTTAAAACAATGAAAAGCCCAGGCAACGATGAGATCACAAATGATACAATAAAAGCTGTTATTGAACCTATTACCCCAATCATAACAACACTGTTCAATGAAATAATATCTCAAGAAATCATACCAGAAGAATGGGAAATGTCAATTATAACATTATTGTTCAAAAAAGGCAGCCCTTTAGATATGGGAAACTACAGGCCAGTCAATCTCCTATCTGCTTTATACAAAGTCTTTACAAAAACGATATTAAGAAGAATCATGCCTACTATTGAATTTAATCAACTTAGAGAACAGGCTGGTTTTCGTCCCAAGTTTTCAACAACTGACCATATTTTTGTACTAAACTAGATCATAGAGAAATACACCGAATTTAAAAAAGATCTTTACATAGCTTTTGTAGATTATGCCAAGGCGTTCGACTGCCTATCATACACAGCACTATGGGACGCTCTGCTCAAGCAAGGTGTGCATCACAAGTACATTTCGCTACTAAAGACAATATATAGAGAAAGAAAGGGCAGCCCGTTTAAAATAGAAAGAGGTGTCCGACAAGGCGATCCCATATCTCCTAACTTATTTGCAGCGCTACTGGACATATTTAGAAAACTAAAGTGGGAGAACTTTGGAGTGACCATAAACGGCGAGAGATTAACTCATCTAAGGTTTGCTGATGATATTATAATATTCAGCAAGAACTATAATGATCTAGAAATCATGCTACAAAGTCTGGATCTTGAAAGCAGAAAATGTGGACTGCACATGAATGCAACCAAAACTTGCATAATGACAAACACAGTCAGAAAACCTATTAAGATAAATCAACAAAGTCTGAATTACGTTGACACATACACATACTTGGGACAAAACATAGGTTTCGAAAGTCAAACCCTGAAAAAAGTAGACAGACGCGTCAAAATGGCGTGGAGTAAATATTGGATGCTTAAACACATATTTAAGTCCAAATTACCCATCAGGCTAAAAAAGAAAGCCTTTGACACTACCATCTTACCCGTGTTACTGTATGGATGCCAATGCTGGTCACTAACAAAGGAAATAATAAGGAAGCTTCAAGTATTCCAAAGTAAAATGGAAAGGAGCATGCTGGGTATTAAACTTAGCCAAAGAGTGCGAAACACAGAAATACGAAACAGAACTAAGCTGAAAGATGCTGCCGAGATGGCTTGTAGATACAAATGGAGATGGGCAGGTCATGTCGCACGAGCTACTGATGGACGTTAGAGTGAGCGTGTGCTTCATCGGTGGCCCCGAGAGAAAAAGCGTCCTCGAGGTCGTCCCAGACGTCGATGGATTGACGATATTATACAGGTGGCAAGTGGGACCTGGGCAAAACTGGCGGCCGACAGAAAACAATGGAATGCGTTGGAGGAGGCCTTCGTCCAAAATTGAACTCTCCAATAAAATTTAAATGTTTAAAAAAAAAAAAAAATTTAAATGTATGTTTTGTAAATAATTTGGGGAATAAAAGGCTTTATTATTATTATTATTAAGCATTACTACTTAATACAATTCTTCCAAGTACACGTTTCAAAGTAAGTAACCAAAAAATCTATATACAAAATTAAATATGACTTCTGATAACTTCTGCAACACGTATTTTAAAAACAAATTAAGTGATTTCGATGCGGTTTTATTTTTGATTTTAAAATATATTTATCTAAAATAAAAAAATAATCAGTTTAGACATTCGTTAAGTAAAATGCACATATTTTTCTCCCATGTTTCTAAAATTTTTTTTTATTTTAGTATTTTATTTTAATTCATTTTTATGATACTATTTTCATATATTACAAAAATATATATTATATTAAGCATAATATAATGTTTGGGTATGAAAATCCGTGTAGCCGTTTATTGTATATGTTTTTGTTAGGCAGAACGGCGCGCTCGGAAGCTAAAGCAATATTCCCACCACCGCTACCCGCGAGCACGGAATCTTAGATATTTTAATAACTATTTAAGATATTGACATGCAGTTTTTTTCATCAGACGCGTTATTAACAACTTAATAATGTGAGCAATAAAAAAATACCCTATTCGTACATTTTTTTTATGCAATTAAGAAAAAACCGGAATTTATTTAATTTATTTATTTAATATTTTTTTCTTAATAGAATAAGTAATTATCTATCTATTGGCATATTGATCATCAAAATCTGTGCATCCGTCAGGCTTGTAGAATTTTTTAAGGTTTATTTTTGGAAGTGGCGCCATCTCTATTCCTAAGGGATGAAACTTTGGGCGCTGCCGGCAAAAACGCTTATTTTGGTCCCTACTATCACTGTGCAAAACGGCTTGCTTCCATAACAAAGTGCAGCTTTTTTTTCATAGGACCTATGACACCTCTTGCTGTTGCTGATATTCTTATTCTATTAGTTTCACTTTTGTGTACTTCAACGTCATAAGGTTCTGCACTTTTAGTATTCTCCTCACTGATGTCAGCATCAACATCATATTCTATTTCCCTTTCATTAGTTTCATTCCTAACAGTATTTCTGTTTTTTGTTGTATTATCGATATCAGTTCCTTCCTTTACTATTTCTGAATTTACCTCTCTGATCTTAACAAGTTGGTCAATGTGCCTGTTAACAACTACTCCATCGTTTGTTTCAATTCTGTAATTTGATGGTCCACCTTTTTATATAATTTTTCCTTGCAACCATCTAGGTCCTCTTGAATAGTTTCGATACATTACCTTTTAACCAACATTACTTTGACTATAATTTTTTCTGAGCATTATTCATGATTTGTGTTTCAGTCTTTTTATGTTGGAGATTATCTGGATGTATAGTCTCCATCAGTGTGCGTAAACAAGTATTCATTATAAGTTCTGCTGGACTTTTATTTGTTGTAGTTTTAGGTGGCATATGTCGATTTTCAAGACATTTAGTGCAGTAGCTCACAAGTGCTTCAGTGTCATAATTTAATTTTGGCCACCAAATATAACTCCTGGCTAAAGCTTTTGTTAGCACAATGCCACTATGAATACTATGCAATTCACGCAATGTTGTCTGTCGTAAACAAGGAGGAATCACTACTCTGCAGCCCAGTAATAAACAATCATTTTGTAATGATAATTCAGACTGATGTAACCAGTAAAGCTGAAGTTGTTTATTGGTGATATTTGCTGGCCAACCACATTGGACATAGTGAGATACTCGAGATAATATCTTGTCTTTTTTGATACTACTGCAATATTTTGTGCATCAAATGGGAAATCTTCTGGCGTTTCTGCCATCAGCAAAATATCACACAGTTGCTCTTCTGGTTTTTCAGGGACTGGCTGGGGCCAGCGACTCAAAGCATCTGTCATAGCTGACATGTCATAGCTATGTGAAGTTAGTGCTATAGCTATTCTAGTCAGTCTAGGTGATAAAATTGTAGGCATAGGTTTTCTGGGTTCAAAAATGCCTAATAAGGATTTGTGATCTGCCACAATTGTGAAATGTCTGCCTATCAGGTAATAGTGAAATTTATGGAGCCCAAACATTATTGATGTAGCTTCCTTGCCTAGTTGTGAGTAGCGTCGCTAATGAGTATGCAGGGTTCTGGATCCCATAGCTATTGATCTTTCCTCACCAGTGTTCATGACATGCAATACTACTGCACCAACACCATACTCTGAGCTGTCACATATAAGTACTAATGGTTTTTTTAGATCATAATGTACTAGAGTGGTATCAAAAGGCAAAAACTGTTTTGCAGTGTTGAATGCATTTTGTTCTGTTTCGGTCCAGTACCAATCTTGCGATTTGTCTAACAACCGATGAAGTGGTTCAAGAATTGTAGCTTTATGAGGTATGAATTGCTCATAAAAATTATATAACCCAAGAAAAGCTTGTAGTTTCCGGACATTCTTAGGTTCTGGTTTCTTCATAATTAATTCCATTTTGCTTGGTGATGGGTGAATACCTTCCGAGTCAATAACAAAACCAAGAAATTCCTCCTCCTATGGAAGCGAAAACTTCATTAGCCGTTGGCATTGAATTTGTGTCTGTCTCTGTTGCCTGGTTTACTGTGCTCCAGTAATCGCCGCATATGCGAATGTCTCCATTTTTCTTAACAATGGGTACAATTGGAGTTGCCCACTCCGAAAATGATACAGGCTTTAATACTCCTTCACTTACCAGATGGTCAATCTCTTGTTCAACTTGTTCTCTGATTGCATATGGTACTGGTCCGGCTTTGAGAAATTTAGGTGTAGCTCCGGCTTAAAGATGAATTGCCACTAGATTTCCCACATAGGTACCAAGTCCCGTATTAAATATGTTTTTATGTTTTTCAATTGTCTGATCTATTTCTAGCCTTTCCGCCTTAGATATATAATTCATGTTAATTGACATGTTAAGTGGAGTGAGCCAATCACGACCCAAGAGATTAGGTCCTGTACCTTTAGCCACCATGACATTTAATTCACAAGAGATATCTCTGTAGTGTACCTGCACCGTTGCTTGTCCAAGGAGAATCACTGGTGTATTAGTCCAAGTGCATAATATCAATGGAGTTCTCTTTAATGAACAGTGTCTTTGGTCTGTCCCTATGGATATGGATTGCTATGCTTGCTCATTAACTAATGAAAAGCTTGCACCAGTATCTACTTGCATAATAACTGGTGTGCCCTCTAGTAGCATAACCCCCTTCATAAGGTGGTATTTTATTTCTGACTTCCATATTGTAAATTCCATTTAAATAATCCACATTCAAATCTTGAGTAAAATTAATGCTCTTTTTTTTGTTTTTTAGAAATGCAAGCTTTTTTTTTACAAAAATTACATACTGCATTAATAAAAGGACACTCCCCTGCATGTTGGTCACCACATTGATAACAAAATCTAGTGTTCTTCTTGTATTGCACTACATTGATATCCATTGGTTCACCTTGAGTAACTTGTGTGTCTGATGTATCATAATGTGAGTGTCCACTGCTTGTAGTGCCAGCAATTATACGAATATTCCCGCCAGCACTTTCAGCTGAGAGCAGAGCATCTACCACATCTTTGTAACACAATTTATCTTTATCTTTATATTTATCTTTATTTATCTTTTTTTAACAGTTCATATTGGAGGTTATGATCAGTCATACCACACACAAGCCTATCGCGTAACATTCTTTGCAATTCTACAAAATTGCAGGAGGAGCTTATTTTCCTGAGTTGAGCAATATATTCTGAAGCAGATTCGCCTGGTCTCTGATCCCTTTATAAAACTTGTATGACATAGATATCTCATTTGGTTTTGGACTATAATGTTTGGTTAGAATGTTTTCAATATCACTAAATCTTGCTTCATTAGCCTTCCTGGGTGCAATCAAAGCTAAAAATGTCTTATAAACTTGTTCACCATACACTGTGAAGAAATTAGCTCTTTTTGAATTGTCATTTGTAATTCCATGTGCTTCAAAGCAAAACTTTAACCTTTCAATGTAGTTGTCCCAGTTGTCAATTTTTGGACTGAATTCACAAACTTTGACTGCTTTATTTTCCATATTTTTAACTTTTTTCCTCGTCGCCAATGTAATGTTTATTAAAACACAATTTGTAATATCTAGTTTAATGTGCTAGGTAGCCATTACGAAGCAGATGTGTCGTATGACACTTTTTAAATCTACCTACTTTGTTATATCTTTTATTACAAAAGTTATACAAGTAAAATATCTACAGTTTATACATAACAGAAGCATAATTATTTATTTTAAATAAAATCTAAAACAAATTGTTTCTTAAGTAGATGATTATTTATGGGAGTGCGCCAGCCCTCCTTAGGACGAGCCGCTTCTGCTTCAGAGATATCATGTTCAAATTTAAATAAAGCCTTGCATTTATTTACATTACATTTTAAAAGTAACTTTGATTCTAATGTAGAGAAATTTAATGCATTAGTTGTAATTGTAGGCATTTCAGTAAAGAGTAAGAGTTAGGGACATCAAGTTCTGAATCAATTATTTTTAATCTACAGTAAGTGAATAATGATTGTCAGGAGGTTTAATTTTTCCTATTTCACTATTTATTACATTCCATGTGGCCTTTATTTTATTATCAGAATTTTTAATTTTATTACTTAAATGTATTGATTTTGCAACACTGCATACTTTTTAAATTTTTTTGGATACATTTTGACACCATAGGTGAATGTAGGACACTTCTCTAGTTATTGTATTTATACGACAGTGAAGCTAACCATGGTTGACATATATTTGGGCGTATGCTTTCTGTACTGAGCCTCATAATTGGGCATTATATGTAGGTAACCATTTCACATGTCATTGGTTACTCATACCACTACAGCTCTCTCTGTCCAGAAATCCAGAAGGTGTCTTACATCATTCAGTGGCACTTTCATCGTGTGTGGACTGTTAAGGAGCTTCGCCCGTTGGCCGCTCATGCTTTTGCAGTGTAGGATCAGGTCAGAAGGTGTCTCCTCAGCCTCCATGCAGCCCCTACTAATATTTTGCCACTGCCGCCACTATACTATTGCCCAGCAACTATTTGTTCTACCTTCACTTGTTAGGGTGTTAGTGGTGGTACTTACTCCAGTAACTATAAATTGTGTTGGCCACCACTACACATTTGGTAACTCATCGTCACGCTTGGCAACTCTATTTTGATAAAGTCATAGACTTTCTCATAATCCACAAAGGCATGAAACAAGGGCTGATTATACTCCTTGTGTTTCTTTATAGTCTGCATCACCTACTGTAAGGATGTGGCCTATAGTGCGTGACACCTTGCCTTCTTTTTTGTTTTTTTTCTTGATTTGTCATGCAATCAGTTTTGAAGACTATGAGCAGATGTTGTGGCTTTATCGCGTTAAGTTGATTATCCATCGAGTGTCACTCAATATAACAGAACTAGCTTATGAAGTCCAATATTTTGCACCTCTTGAGGCTATTCAAAGTATCTGGCAGTGTCAACTAAACAGCAAGCTTGTTTGGATGATTTTCTAGCCTTTTTTAGTTTTCTTGGTGATGATTGCAATTTCCTCCTTGATAGTGTTGACATGAAGATGTTGGTGGATCTCAGAGTTTCATATGAACCACAATGAGTTAAGAGATTTAACTCAAGATGTAGTTGGGTTTAAGTGATGTCACTAGTAGAGAACAGATCTGAGCCCAACTTCACACAAAGGCAGTTTTGATTTCTAAGAGTGTCGCTTATGTGGACCAATATTGATGCACTAGCTCTGATTCTCCACTTTTCCAACCACACTTTAATTTCATTGTTTTATAAAATTGCTGAAGTTGCAGCTGGACTCTGGTGACAAGCCAGTATTGCAGTGTTGACTGCAAAATTGGCTATTGTTGTTCCTTGTGTTTCTGGAAGACCAGAAGTGAAGATGCTATATAGCACTGGACCAGGCACCAAGCCCTGGGGCTCCCCAGCCAAGCCAATGTTGATGTGCATTTTTTTTTCTTAACTTGAAAGAATCTGTCTTTGAGGTAAGATTCTAGAATGCCATAGGCGGAGTGTGGCAGGAGTGATTTAATATTACATAGTTATCCTGTGTGCCAGACTTTATCTTGTGCTTCCACCAAGTCCTCCGTATGTAATCTCTAAACTTTTTTCAGTACAAATAACATCAATATTTCAACAATTATAATATCTCCGAAACTATTCATCAGAAGGCAGTTGAAATTTGGAAAACCATTTTCTTCTATTAGTAAAAACATACAATAAAAATAACAACATCCTAGTTTAATGTACAGATATAGGTGACTAGCCCAGTTTTTTCACCCTTGCGCCCCCATTTACATACTCAGACCCTGGTATTGGAACTGGGAATTCCTAGGAGCAAGCCCTGGGGTGACCGCTTATCATAAGGCAGGCCGTAAGATTTTTAGCCAAGTTGGTAGCATAAGTACATGATAGTATTGACTAAGTACAAATAATCAAAATTGTTGGCTTGAACAATACCTAGAAAAAATGAACAAGAGATACCATTATAACGGTAATAACATAATATGTTATATAATAGGTATGCGATGCAACTGATTTATCTTAGGCTATGTTCCAAATCACGCCGAGTAATTATCGCACGGTAAAGTTGAAAAATCAACCCGTTCTAGAACGAGTATTTGACAGTTAATTTTTGCACTGACAGAAGTGAATTTCAACCTTTTCTATGGCAGTGTAAAGAATTCAACTTGACAATTGGTAAATTACTCTACCCCGGGGCGTCCCAAAACCTTTTTTAACTTCCTCGTTGCGATTTGGAACGCACCCTAAAAACTTTATTGACATTTTTATCAAGTTCAAAAATTAAAATTACCTTTGTGTACGCTTTGAACACAGTCGAATAACTACCAGAGCCAAGTTTTTCAGTGACTACGTAGCCATCTATTTTAGGGAAAGCCATTTATATTACATACCTTACGCGATACATGTAAAAAGCTTTTCAAAAATTAGCAAACTATCAATATTTATTTTTTATTTTTATTTTGTTCAATTGTCCGAGCTTCTGAATAAGCTGCGGAAGGCTGTTGGAAATTTCATCCATATAGCCTTGCATAAATATATTATGACGCCAACAATGGCGCCAAAAATCTTCATTTATTGGGAGCGTTAAGTGAACATTTTCACAACTTTGCTCACCGTTACTTGCTCGTTGTTTTCAATTCACCTCTATAAGTCTTCGACGCATAATTCTTCACAGGTCTTCATAACACTGCTGAAATTTGTCGTCGAAACCTATTAACTAATTTAAAAAAAATAAACAAACAAAAACACGTCTCCATTGTTTAAGTCCGCATTTCACCCCTCCTCTATCTATCAAAAAACGTCAAACAAATAGAAGAAAAAAGATGTTATTTCAATTCTGCTATTCGAAAGGCTGTTAGAAGTTAGACCCATATAACCTGGCCATATACGTTGTCTTTTATGGTTATGTTGGATATGGATCCCGTCAGTCCTACCGAAGTCGTCCTGAAGGCCGTTTCCGCCGAACCCGTCTCCGATCGTCCGTCCGTCACGCCATCCGTCCGTCAGTCCGATCATCCGTCCGTCACGTGATCCGAACCCGAATCAGATCGTCCGTCCGTCACGCAATCCGTTCGTCAGTCCGACTGTCCGTCCGTGGCGCCGATCCGTCACCCGTCAGATTCGTACCGCCCGTCAGCAGCACGAATACAGCCAAGACACGGTTGCAACTTTTGCAACTCGATGTTGCACACGTTATTTGGGTGCGAGCAGTATTCCGACCTTAATCCCGCTAAAAATAGGTCCAATCCGCAAGCTAACACTCATCACCAGATACACACCGCGTACGTCACCGAGCACGTCACCGCGTGAGAGACGTTTCACATCCGATGGGCTAAGCATCGACCGTGAGAAGGAGAGGACCCCGTCACCGCAGACGAAACCCTCTACTCGAATTCCAAAAACCAACCGCTTTATCCCGCGCCCCTCAGTCACCGCTCCCATTGCATATTTTGTTTTTCCAATTTTTCTACTTTAGGTATGCCTAAACTGACCATAAGTCCCGTTTTGAACGGGACTGCCCCTTTTCTCAAAACAAAGCCCCGGGACGCATTAAAGTCGCGTTTTCCAAAAAGTATGCAGCTCGCCGCCAGACGCGATTGGTGCGGGACCGTGTCGTCGGCGATCAGCGATACACATAATTTATTTAATTATTTTAAGACCCTACACCCTAATACGCCAAAACAGAAATATCTTAATTGTTCTAGATCGAAGAAGTGGTACATACTACAAATCACAGGAAATTCAGAGGTTAGGATAAGAACTTATTTAAAAGAAAAATTGTACAGAATTAAAAAAAAAAATATCATAAATTAGGAAAATAATTCTTATATAATTACAAAAAAGTGCTTTATTAAGTAGTAGTATATTAATTAAGTTTATTTGTCTTAGATCTCGATTTTATGTCAGGAAACCAAATTATTTTTTCAATTCATTATTTAGGTATTGTTTCAATAAAAATAAAAATTAGCTGGAAATTCTATATAACAGCAATTTTTTTTACAATAAATTTAAAACATGAAAAAACTAACCAAAAACGTACGTGCTCTATGCGTGAGCGCCATAAAACGTGACGAGTGAAGTTCAGCCTTATATAACAGCGGGCTTACAATGGATTTTAGGTTTTTTTAAACTTGACTTGCTCAACTGACGTCTATCATTGCCTTAATTATAATTTATTGTGAACACAGAAAAACTCACTTTTTCTAAATAATAAATGGTCAGTTTAAGTATGCCACAGTTTAGTTTTAATTTCCTTTTTGATTTTTTTTTATCCTTTATCAAGTTATGCATGCGTTGATCATGTCTTTTCGTCTTTACAGATTTGTACCAACAATATATTATATAGATATATATATTACCTACACTAACTAGGTATTAGCGTGACCACTTACGTCCGTCGATTATTTAATTTGCAAAATTAAAACTTTGTAATTAAAGCCGTGGGCGCGTTCGTTTTGGGATTTAGAGTTCCCACGAATGATACTTTTCACACTTTTGATAACGCCAGTTTTGCCACCGACAACTATCGTTCGTGTAGCTTTGAAACGTTACTAACAAAATTTTTGGTTGCAAAACTCGCAAAACGAACCGTTGACGTATACACACTACGATAAAACACACACACTACGATAGGCAGTTTGACAGAATAACACAAAAACCCCACCTCCAGACCTTCATTTTTCGGTGGCAAAAGTGACAAAAATAACAAATATCGTAAACGAACGCATGACAGTTTGTTACAGATGATACTAAAATTTTGATATTTTTGATACCAATGCTAAACAAAAGTTATGAAAATAATGATTCTGCATCCCAAAACGAACGCGCTCCTAATGATCCATGTACGAAACACAAGGACCAGTTTATTTGGTTGTTTTAGGCCAGCCGCACACATGCGGAATTTTCATTCGGTTTCCGTACGGAATGACGTGTGCGAACGGGACATCGCTATATAGATGCATAGCCTTGTCTCGCTCGCATACGTCATTCCGTCCGGAAATCGAATGAAAAATCCGTATGTATGCGGCCGGCCTTATATGTGTTCGAAATTAGTCTCTGAAACGTCTAAACATTAGAACGTAAAATTAGTACGTAAGTAGTAATATCTACGTAACTAAGTACTAATGTGTTACTACGCTACCCGTCGACCGTTGATCAGTCATTTTAGTGGCGTTTTGTTGACCGACATAATGTACATAATGCGGTAATCAGACTTTTTATACAGAATTTACGACTTTTTAACTTGGCATGATTATGACATTGAACGCATTGAAGAAGTCAACAAAACGCACCTTTTATTGTATAAGTTCGAATATCTGCCGTCGAACATTTTTATTTTTCGACCAACCTACCTACCAACTTACAATTTGCACTGCGCTGCTGGAATAACCCGTAGCACAAGAAGTTGCCATTTCGTATTTTAGCTACCGAATTAGCTTAGGTTAAGTAGCCGTCGATTTCACACTAACTATAAGTTTTATTTGAGTAAACATTGCACTTGACAATGTACCAGACGTAGGGTTCCGTAAACATATAGTACAATTTAAGGCACATACCGCTCCTACGATAGGAGCCGTTTTCTATCATCGCGACCTTTGTTGAGATGCAAGCCGCATCTTCAACTCCATATCCGGGTTGTGCCGATGTCTGTTCCTGGAGATCAGACATGTATCTTTCCGATTGATAAACTTTTGTGTTTGGTTTATCACCGTTTATATAAAATTAAGGCGTCGAAACAAGGCTACCGCTTCAACATTTGTCAACATTTTTTTGTGTATATTTTAATATTTTAAATGTTGTTAAATTGAGAGCGGTGACGCCGATTTTGATTTGGCTTCTGAACCGAAAGATGAGGATTATTCTTATAACTTTAGAGCGGAATTAAGAGAGTGGGTGATCGTTTATAATACGCCACATACTGCGACTAATGCCTGATTAAAAATTATAAACAAATTAAAACCAAATCTTGTACCAAAAGATGCTAGAACACTTCTCCAGGTAACAGGTTGTGGGAATGGAGAATACTGACTTAAATAATCTTACTTAAATAAATAAGGGAGGCTGCTGATATGTTTGTTTTTACTGATATTCTGTACAGTAGCCTAATTTACATGTTCTGTTTTCTCATAAAAGATGAATGAAAGTTCTGTGTAGGTAGGTATCATTCGATTGAACAATATTTTTATCTCCACTCTTTAATCCTTCGCTTCCTACGACCTGGATTCAACTCAACTTAAAAATTGTTTGTTGTAGTAGGTTTCTAGAAACACACTATTACACAAGTAGTTACTATTTTAATTACAATCTATACATACAAGTTGAATATGTACATATGTTGATGTTTAACAATTGCAAAGGGGACAATTTTATCTCCAGTCTAGCTTTAATTCTGTGATGGAATTTGATTTAATTTTTATTCCAGAGAAAAATTAATAACATATAAATAAAATAAATATTCCCGGCAACCCTACACAGCGTTATTCTAGTGGTCTCAAAAATAAACTACCAGGTAACAGATATAAATAGGTACCTATCCCATTAAATATTGCACCCTCGCCGTAAAAAAATATTTTGTTTTCCTGTCAAATAAAAGGAGGTTTAAAATCGGTCAGGTACGGTCGCCAATTAATGTCCTATTTAATATATATGTCCCCATTCTGATGTGATAATATGCTAAAGTTTTAAGAGAAAGACAGACACAACACAATACCTACCTACATATTTACTTGCCAAGTTATTTCATAAAATTATTAACCTATACGCAGGTAAAAAAAAATAGGTACATACGTACCGTTCTTACAACGTATCTTTAGTTCACTAGATAGTAATTTATTCAAGTTTTGTAAACTTACTTGCTACATAAACCTTTCTGGCACAATACAATTATAATAAAATTTACGACAATTTAGTATAAAGTAAATAAAAAAAGAGTGTATACAACCTAAATTGTCTTAAGTAGTAATAAATCAAATCTATATAAAGGTCAACTTTAGGATATCTTGTCTTAAATAATCATACATAAATTCTTGTTTGCTTTAACTTTTTCTGAACTTAACTTAAATTTCTATATTGTCAGAAGTCTTAGTGCGTTAGGAGAAATATGATTTAACGCCATTTTACATTATTTATGACACTGATATAAATATTATGCCGATTTTTAAAACCAACAAAATTGCTTAGACTGATACTAAAATTATAATAATAGACTTTTAAATTACATTTATTACATAAAAAATTAAAATTAAGTGGTTTCAATTTGTTTATATAGCAAATTTAACATTTACAACTTTTAATTTCAGGGTTTTTATATTCATTTTGAGGAATTTATAGGGCCCGTCTGTTTTGTGATCCGAAGATGAAGGCGCCGACCCATCGAACACCACCCGTATCTTACTATTTTTCAAAACGGCATGATGTGGAACAACATAATGGTCTTTGCCTTCCCACTCAAACAACAAAACCGAGATATGGCCTAGGGATTCGGATTCGCGCATAAAATCCACGTATTTTATACGGAATTCCCTATCACGACGCATCCGGCATGAATAATAACCTTTTTTCGGCTATTTTCCAGGTGTCAACCAGGTGCAGACGAGGGCCTAGGAAAGGCAGTCGAGTGAAAAACCGACCAGAATTTAAACGACCCGTTTTTGCGGGAAAATACGACTCGCACTCGTCATCGAAATCGCTCTTCGATTTCTCAAAACGCTGAAGGGAATCAGCGAGCGAGAGTCCTACCTGCACCGACGAATCCGTAGATGCCATCGCGGCGAGAGAATGTGCTGAGTACATTATTATAGATCCTAGATCTGTCAGAACAGCGACCAACCCACCTGACTAGAGTAACATGACCTTGTCCAATCCGAGCAACCCAAGCACATCAGCGCAGAAGCTCCACAGGACCAGGTAGGTGGAATCTTTCATCAGCCAACTGCAGACTGGAAGAGAGATTCAGAACGTCCGTCTGCAGAGGCACCTGATGGTGATGACCCAGAATATCCCTCGGGACAACAGCTCCTAGTTGATACAGCATACCAGGATGGAGTAAGGAGGAAAAGGAAAACGAGACCGTGCCCACGACGTTATCCACCCGTAGAGCCCCTATTCCAGAGATCCCATAACTCTGCAAACTTACCTGTAAGCGGAGGCGCTTCACCAGCTACAGCGATATAAGACGCCCCTGAGCGCCTAAATCTAAAATGCATACAACTACAACACGTCTGCGCGGTGAATGGACCAGGTGAAGAGGCTAGTGCCGAGGCTAGTAGACGAGTCAACGGGCGTTGACCCAGGGGATCCTGTAGCTCATAATGCCCCACGCTAGAGCCCGTATAAACATACGGGTCCCACGCGGGCATAGGTGGCTGCCGAGACGCCCGTACCATCGGCAAAGCGCGACAGCCACTGCGTCCTGCCCTCAACTCGCGAGTAACGCGAGGACTCTTCAGGATAGGGAGGGGCAGAGGCTCATACTCCGTGTAACGTGCCAGCTTCGCAATACGAGAGGGCGGTGACTGACGACCGTCCCGTGGGCTCGCCCGCGGTGAGCGAGACGGGGAAGACCGATGTCGCACTGGGGACGGGGGCGATTGGGTTCGATTCGGCGGCGACAAACCCCCGCCCGTGCAAGCCGTAGAGACACTTCCATGTGCCAACCGAGGACTATCCTCTCGGATGGGCATTCATAAATCATGGTGACCCCCACCACACTTCGAACAAGGTCGCGGCTGTCTGCAGTCCTTGGCTAGGTGCTCCGGCCAAACAATAATAACATAGCCCTAGCCTACGGGTCAAAACCCGTTTTCGGGATACCTCAGATTTGTTTTGTGTCCCGGTTCGTAACACACCCCTCACCGTATAATACGATCGACCGTTATAATTCTGGGGGGCAGAAACAATCCGGTACCTCACAATGTCCCGGGACGAGGTTGCTGACGTGGTCCAGACGGGGCCGGAGATCGTGACGGTCCCAGTTGTGGCTCGGCGGGTAGATTCTCGAGCTTCCTACTTTGGTCCTCTAAGAACGAATGAATGAAGCTTGCATCGAAAATATATTTACTGACATAAAACCAATCCAAAAATCAGTTATAAGCAATCTAGAGTCAGATAATTGTGGACAGTTAGTGGTTTTAGAAAGGGAGAATAGTATTACTAAAAAGGAAATTTTATTTATACCAATAACAACTAAACGCATTGAATCATTTAAATTAAATTTATTGCATAAACTTCCGGATTTACCTTATAATGGCAACACAAATGACATCTACAATACTGTTCTTAACACTATTACTACAGAGTATAATAAAATATTTACTGCAGAAAAGAAACTTATTTCCAGTCGCTTTAGTTTTAGTGAATGGGCTACCCCAGGTTTTTTTAAAAGTAGGCGTAAGCTGTATGAATTATATAAAGAAAAACATATAATAATAGCCAAATATTTAGGGAATATGTTTTGACTTTGAGTTGATTGTGAATGATACTAGTTTAAACACAAATTCTGAGGTAGCAGTTGCCTTTGAACATTTTTTTTAGCCATATTCCATTCAAAACAACTGAACATCTTAACTCAAGTTCAATTTTGGAATGTAAAATTCCCTTTGTATTTAATAACTTTAGAAAACATTAGAAATAAAAAACACAACAGACCTTCGGGGAGTTTCTGTAAAAACTATAAACTCAATCATTAGATAGTGGTGTGTTTCCTGATGAGATGAAACTAAGCAAAGTTATACCTCTTTTTAAATCAGGTTTTTCAACAGATCCTTATAATTTTCCACCTATTTGAATACTACCTGTACTCAGTAAAGTTTTTGAAAAAATCATACTTTTTCAAATGTTACGTAATTTCTGTATTAATGACCTACTTAGTAGTAAACAGTTTGGCTTTATAAAAAGCCGTTCCACAACCGATGCAGGAGTGGCGCTATTAAAAAATATATTTAACGCCATGAGGGATTCGCATGGATTGTTTTGTGATTTATTTAAGGCATTTGACTGTGTCCAACATGAAAATCTCATTAGGAAGCTACATCACTATGGTGTTACAGGCAAAGCTCTCGACCTATTGACTTCCTACATGAGTAGCAGAGTACAGAAAATAGATGTCAACGGTGAAAGATCTCCGGCATCAGTAGTCACTATGAGAGTCTCTCAGGGCGCAATTTTTAGGTCCTTTTCTATTTCTTATTTATATTAATGATGTGCCATATAATGTAAAATAACCATGACATTGTCTTATTTGCTGATGATACCTCTTTACTTTTTAAAGTTAAGAGACGACAGACACGTAATAATGAATTAAATAATGCCATTTCTAAAATTGTAAATTGGTTTAACGCTAATAATTTGTTACTTAATGAGAAAAAAACCAAATGTGTTAAATTTACATTACCAAATGTTAGTCAGATACAAACATGTATTAATATTAATGGCGAGCAATTAGAACTTGTTGATTCAACAGTCTTTCTTGGCATACTCGCTGGACTCCAAACTTCAAATTCATAACTTAGCCAAAAAACTTAGCTCTATCGTGTATGCGATCAAGAAAATATTTCCATAGTTTAATGACATATGGCATCTTGTGGGGTAGCGCTGCTGATGTAAATACAATATTTTTGTTACAAGAAAGGGCAATTAGTACTAATTATAAATTAGGATCTAGGATATCTCTGAGGGATATGTTTTGGGAAGTAAATATTTTAACTTTAGTGTCGCAGTACATATATGAAAATCTTTAATATGTTTTAGCAAGAAAAGTGACGTTCACAAAGTAAATACTAGAATTAAAAATAAGCTGTTGGCGCATGATACACGTCTACCAAAATAAGTAACTCTTTTATGGGGCAATGTATACCCGTTTACAATAAAGTTCCCAATAATATTCAAAAGCAATAATATTCAATAAGTAAATTTAAATTTTTTATCAAACAACTACTTTGTAAAAAGGCATACTACAATATTTCAGACTATGTAAATGATAAAAATCCATGGGACTAAAGATGCTTAATTACAGGATGTATAGGTAAACCAAATTAAAAAAGAAATAATGTAAAATTGTACGCCTTAAATTTTTTATTTAAAACATTGATTGTATTTGTAGTTTTTATAATTTTTTTAAAAGAGTAACTATCGAGTTTCTTGCCGGATTCTTCTCGATAGAAATCAACAACATTGTGAACCAGATTTCAAAAATTCATAATTTTGACTATTCAAAAGCGTTTGTAAAAATCTAATTTGAATAAAAAAAATGACTTTGACATATACCATGCATTTTTTTACACCATTAGTTTTTAAATATTTTGGAAAATAGACTCATTTAATAGAAACCATACAGAAATTAAACAAATCATAAACAGATTGAAAAACTCCCTAAAGAGTAAACGCTGTAGATATTTTCTCATATAAAATAAATTTGCCTTAATTTTCGAAGTTTCATTCATTTCACTTTATATTTGATGTTATTTTGCGTTCAAAGCCGTCAATTTTTTCATACAAAATTAATTTTGTTATAATCTCCGAAGTTCAATTAAATATCCTTAAAAAATTAAAAAATAATTAAGATAGGGTTTTTAGTGTCATAAGATTGTTATATAAGATATTATATTTTCTGAAGTTGCTCTGCATGAAAAATTCTGGCAGCCGCGCTAACTATACAATTATGCTATTATACAATATGATAACTATACAATATGCTAACTATACAATATGCTAACTATGGAGAACTACCTAAACTATCGGCAGGTCACGGCAAGGGTGAAACAACTTTTTAGTCAAAATAAAAACGCAATGGACTACATTTTGTGGAGTCCTTATCCCCTAGGTCCCCAGCTGCAATGTATGGGAAAAGATAAAAAATACCGAGGGTCAATGACCCTTAATTCTGGACTATCCCATGATTCTTCCATTGGTGTGAGAATCTTGCAGATAGGCTATGCCCCCCTTTTGTTCCATGAAGAACTGTCTTCCTCAACCTTACCTTCCCTTAGGTCAAATGACACAATGGACGAACCTTTTCCCATACACTTTCATCACCCATCTCTCAGAATTTAGTAAAGGGGTTTTGATAAAATTTTTAAATAATATATTTTGTTCTGGTGTTATACCCGAGATATGGACATGCTAAATAATCAATCCCATTCTTAACCTGGATCCAACCCCTCTAAAGCATCCTCGTATAGGCAATCTAAAGCATCCTCGTACTAGGCAATAGCCACTATCCTCCTGCTTATGCAAAATATTGGAGCATTTGATTAAGAACCGTACTAGAGTGGCTTATAGAATCCAGAGAAGTTCTTGCTAAGTCCCAGTTTGGTTTCTCTGTAAAAGTAAGGGTACCATTGACAGCCTTGGCATTTTGACCACAGACATCCGTCTAGCACTACTAAGCATCTTGTTGAAGTGTTCTTAGATATAGCTTCCGCCTATGACAATGCCTCCAAACTCCCAAAACTCAGGCAGAAAATGCATCAGCTGAGCATTCCAGTGAGGTTGGTTCATTTTATTTCTAACCTTTTAATGGATAGAAATATTAAAATTCGCTTGCAAGCTGCTTCTCCTCGGAGGACTGTATGGAATGGTCTTCTCCAAGGATCTGTGTTAAGTCCACTTTTGTACAGTATCTATACATATGATCTTGAACATGCTGTCACTTCTTTTTGTAATATACTACAGTATGCTGATGATTTGGCACTCTATTATTCATCAGCCAACATAGTAGATTCCTCACGCAACTTAAATACTGCTTTATCTTATTTAAAAACTTGGCTAGATGACCATGGACTTGCCCTTGCTGTTCCAAAAAGTAAGGTAGTTATTTTCTCCAGAAAAAGATCAAAGCCAATAATTGATATTAAAGTTAATGATCAGCTGGTTCCAGTAGTTGAGCAAGTAAAATTTCTAGGCCTCATACTATACTCAAAACTCACAGGTTCTCCACACTTTAATTCTGTGACTGACAATTGCGAGAAAGGAGTTAACATTTTAAGATCCCTATCGGGGTATCTCACCCCTACAGCCAAAAGTTATTATATAATTCCATTATTCTTAGCCACCTTGACTACGCATCCTTCCTTCTAGAACCTTGTTCTAAAGCATCTCTGGATAAGTGTCTACGTATCATAACTGGTGCTATGAAGTCCTCCCCATTGAATGCCTTACGGGTCGAATGTGTGGATCCTCCACTGGGATTGCGAAGACAATTTGTATCTGAAAGATATTTTTTTAAAATTGCACAATTCTCCTTTCACCCTCTCTCTATCCTTCTCCAATCTCTCTCTGATAAGTTACAATCTAGTTCTTACTGGAACCACATGGAACCCCCTAGACTTATAAAAAGCTATAAAAAACTAACCCAACTCCCTCACCCAATTGCTCAGTTTCCTGAACAGCCCCCTCTATGCCACAGAGTTTGTAGTTTTATTATTACACCCACAAGTAGTTTTAGATCTTGATGTCACTAAGGGCGATCCAGCAGCGAACAACTTATTAACTTCATCCCTTAATAAAAAATATTTCAACTGGTTAACCTTGTTTACGGATGCCTCCAAACTTTCTGAAAATAGCTGTGTTGGTTCACCTGTTTGTATTCCTAAATTTAAAATTATACTCAGCTTCAAAAGTCCTCCTCAAACATCTGTCGTTACAGGGGAGGCTTTCGCTCTTTTAAAAGCCGTGTTATATATAAAATCTCACCAAATAAATAAATCAATAGTTCTATCTGATTCAAAAAGCTGTCTCAAAGCTCTACTATGCAACCCTTTTAAAGCTCAACTATTATCCCCCATCATTCTTAAGATAAAAAAGTATTATATGCATGTCAAATCCAATGTATTAAGGTGGTTCTTGCCTGGGTTCCTAGTCACAGTGGTGTAGAAGGTAATGAGATGGCTGACCAATGGGCTAAGGATGCTGCACAAACAGGACTTTCGACCCACAACAAAATTTTCTTCCTAGACTTGCAATGCCTTGCAAAAAGACAACTTGCAACAGACTGGAACACTTTATGGAGACAGTCGAGAGCAACAAAAGGAAAATATTATGGTCAAATTCAAACATCTATTCCATCAAAACCATGGTTTTTTCATTCACGAAACAGTGATAAATCTGTCACTTCTACCATATGTCGTTTGAGGTTGGGCCATGTTTGTACCCCAGTTTTCTTAACAAAACTTAGAATTAAAGATTCCTCGCTTTGCGAATGTGGTTTGGATGAAGGCTCCCCTGACCATATATTTTTAAACTGCCCTAAATTCCCAGTTTCTTTGTATAATATCCTTCCAACCAAAATACCATGCCCTGTAAATATGGAATTCTTGTTATCCCTTGTAAATACGCCATTTATACATCTCCTAACAAAATGTATCAAAACATTTAACATTAAACTGTAGTAGTTAGTTGTTTATGAATATATATTTGTCTCTCCCCTAATATATGCCCTATTCCAATTGTTTTGTGTTGTTGTGTGACGTGGATCCTTTGGTTTAGGTGGTGGCAATTAATATGGAACCTCAATTTAGAAGAAAACAATTCTGGTCTTAGATAATTTAAGAAATCGATCAATTATATACAGTGATTCTCTCACCACGTTGACACTGGCGAAATACTGTCCCTTTAAAGCACAATAAAGGCTATAAAGCGAAAATAATAATAATTTTATTGTTTTCGTTCTCTTTGAGCGTGTTCGTTCTGGGATGCAGAATCATTATTTTCATTACTTTTGCCACCTGTCATCCGTTCGTTTAGCATTGGTATCAAAAGTATCAAAATTTTAGTATCATCTGTGACAAACTGTCATGCGTGTTATTTTTGTCACTTTTGCCACCGAAAAATGAAACTTTAGACCCATGTCTGGAGGTGGGGTTTTTGTGTTAATCTGTCAAACTGCCTATACATATTCATTGTTTATGGTAGTGTGTGTGTGTTTTATCGTAGTGTGTGTACGTCAAGCGTTCGTTTTGCAGGTTTTGTAACCAAAAAATTTGTTAGTAACGTTTCAAAGCTAAACGAACGGTAGGTGTCGGTGGCAAAACTGTCGTTATCAAAAGTGTGAAAAGTATCATTCGTGGGAACTCTTAATCCCAGAACGAACGCGCCCTTTGTCATCTTCGTTTTGATTGGTGTCAAAAATATCAAACAGTATCATCTGTAAAAATTGCCATGCGTTCGTTTACGATATTTTTGTTATTTTTGTCACTTTTGCCGCCGAAAAATGAAACTTCAGACCAATGTCTGAAAGTGGGGTTTTTGTGTTAATCTGTCAAACTGCCTATACATATTCATTGGTTATGGTAGGGTGTGTGTGTTTTATCGTAGTGTGTGTACGTCAACCGTTCGTTTTGCAAGTTTTGCAACCAAAAATTTTGTTAGTAACGTTTTAAAGCTACACGAACGATAGGTGTCGGTGGCAAAACTGGCGTTATTAAAAGTGTAAATTTATTGATGTATATATGTACTGTGATACACATACACAATACTTTTCAGTGTTATAACTAAATTGTACTTAATTGTTTAATTGAAAAGTTGAACCAGAAAAATATATATCTATAATATAACCAGTGGCAATTAATTATCTTAATTTTTATGGTTTTCTGTTTCAGGTGTCGCGCATGGGTTAAAATTTTTAATAAAGATTTGATGTACCGTAAGTACAGTGTTTAAGAATTTTATAATTAAATAATGTACTCCTGTTAAGAAGTTATATGTTAATAAATATTAATAGGTTTTACTTAAAAATACTTTATTGTAAATAAAACAGCTTTACTAAAGTACACTACTTAAGTGTAGCTTTTTTTTAATCTTAATCTTTACTAATATTATAAAGAGAAAAGTTTGTATGTAAGTATGTTTGTATTGAATAGGCTCCGAAACTACTGCACCGATTTGAAAAATTCTTTTACCATTAGAAGCCGACATTATCCCTGATAAACATAGGCTACTTTTTACCGCGGGAAAATGCTATATTCCTACGGGAAAACGGGTAATAGGACAACGGGTAGTAAGAATTGTCCTTCCGTACTTATCTTTTTCACATAGCTTCTAAACGGCTTAACAGATTGGGTTGGGTATTTCGATGGTTTCACAGACACGCAGGTATTATGGCATTAAGGAGGAAATATTTGATAGTTTGTTTTTATTTCTTTAATTGAGGAGTTGCCGTAAGAACCTACGCCGATAACGAAATTTAGCGCGGGCGAAGCCGCTGGCAGAAGCTAGTAAAGTTATAAATTAATAGTTATATTAACTCTAGAAATAGTTATTTTTATTTCATATAACTATTTAAAAAAAATAACTAAGGCTTTGGTCATACATTTTGTTCCTTTACTACACACATTGTAACTAGTACAATCGAAGTTTTATTGGAGTTGCTTGAGTGTGTCATGCTCTCTCAAATTGTCTCTGCGGTGGTGGCGTGTGTGTCGGGTCGTTACGTTCCCTAAAACATTGTTGAGCGAAGCGATGGCTGATTCATGTGTCATACTCGTGAACGGGAGCCGCCTGTGGAGGCTGGTCTGCTCTTGCAAACTTCTTTGTATTCTTAGTATTTAGTCTTACTTTTTTGTTTTGTTTATTAATACTGTAAGACATTGATTATTTCTTAGTGATGAATACATAAACTGTCTTTTGTTTATATTAGATACTTTTTTATGTTGTGCTTGTGCTTTATATTTCATGTTTTTTTATGTTTGTAATGGAAAGTGTCCTTTTATGATAGGGAAGGCATTTTCCAATATTTTAATTGGACGCTGTAAGATAGAGGGAGAAAAGAAATGCCCTTGCTGAGTTTCTTGCCGGTTCTTCTCAGTACAAGGTCTCCCGCCCTGTAGACTTACGAACCGATGGCGTAGTGACATTCATAAGTGCTCATTTATTGTAGCCTAAACTGAATAAATTATATTGAATTTGAATTTGAATTACGTCCCTACATGAATCTACATTTATCAATATCGATATTAAAGGCAATTGATACGCCTACTGTCATCACTAGTGTTGCTGGGTGGTTGGCAGCTTTTTTTTTTAACTAGTACGCTTATGTTGGCACGCTATAGGTATAAATCTTGATAAAAATCTAGTATGGAAGCAAAGACTACGGTATCGAGGGAAGTTTCGTCTCTTCTTACGTATTATTTGTCACAGATACAGAGAACAGCCATTACTGCTTCACCGGGCTTTTTGGGGCGAAACTCTAAAGGATCCTCAGCCCATATAGCGCCCAGCGCTCAAGGGCTCCCCGCGGGGGAAGCCTCGGCTTGGGTTGTCGCTCTCGGGGGCGTACCTTCGACCGGCGTGTGTCTCGAACCCGAAGGTGAGTCACCGCCAGGAGGGGAGTTCCCCGTTACGCGGGTACGGTTGCGATTGAGTGGGGGCGAGAAGCGCCCCGGCACTCTTTGATACCTCGTGATCCTTGTGGGCGCCGACGAACCCGGGAACGTCGGCGTCGTGTTTGGAGGAAGGCCCTATTCGGGGAGGTCGTAGAGACTAATCTCGCTATCCGGACAGCGAGATCG
Organism: Apoda limacodes; assembly: GCA_946406115.1. Lineage (NCBI taxonomy): Eukaryota > Metazoa > Arthropoda > Insecta > Lepidoptera > Limacodidae > Apoda > Apoda limacodes. The sequence goes on from OX291542.1 coordinate 1,123,674, forward strand.
TCATCTGGGGCCGTTAGTACGTGCCGAGGCCGCCTAACTATAGTTTTACGACCGTGCCGAGGTCGATCGGGGGGATGATAAGTTTTGGATTGCACAATTAATCGATTCGGGTGATTTTGCGTACGCTCGAAAAAGCGGACTGCCAAGTCTTTGAAATATTAGGGAATCGTGGGGAGTTCGAAGTCTCTGTGTAGGTCCGCATTGCGGACGTACCAAGAGGCTCCAGAGGCCGCTCTGAGAAAGCGGTTTTGGAGGGTCTGAAGTTTGTGGAGATTGCGCTTGGATAACGCAAAGACTACGCTAGCATAAGCTAGTATGGGGCGGATACAAGTTGTGTAAAGATTCAGCTTATTTCTAAGCGGCATCTTACTGTACTTGCCTATCATGGGATAAAGACAACCGAGGACAAAAGCGGCTCGGTCTCTGACTATTTTGGTGTGAGCGTGGAAGTTCAAACGACTATCCATGGTCACACCGAGATATTTGTTCTTATTTTGCCAGGGAATGGCACGACCGAAGAGAGAGAGGGGAGGTGGCCGCGGAGGGCGGCCTACGGTAAAGAGGACGGCAGAGCTTTTATCGGGATTCACCTCGATTCTCCATTTCCGAAACCATTCGCCTAGGGCGGTGATAGCGGGTTGGAGTCTCTTAGGGATTCGACTCACTTGCCTATCGGTGGTATAGACAGCGGTATCGTCCGTAAAGAGGGGTAGTTGGGTACCTATCGTTTTAGGGATGTCGTTGGTGTACAGTACACAATTATAGGAGTTAGCAGTCTATCGCCTGTAATAGATGAGAGTGCCTCCGAGATTGGATGCAGTTCTATCATTGCGGACGGTGCGATAGTTCGCGATCGAAGGGGTGCGGACAGCGGGCTTTAGGATTGTTTCCTGGATGAGGAAGACGTCCGGTTTTTGGGATATGTCCATTGTTTTCTCTATGCCCAGAATGTGGTATCAGTTCGGGTTGCGTTCAAAAACAAGTAACTTGAGTAAAATATGACGTCACGCTAACGGCTAACCGAGTTCCATCTTCATTTCGCCTTCTTTCAAGGCCAAATGTTGATGTTGTTATGTTTGGAGTATGTAAAAGGCTTGGGGCTATTTTATATTTTTGGGAATTAAGTGGAAATATCTCACTATATTTAGTATTGTACGTTACAGGTAAACAATAAAGGAGTTGCCTATACACAGTTTGTTTTGTGCGAACAAGGTAGGTGCTTGGTGAATAAAGCCCGTCACACACGAAGCTATAATATAGGTATATAAATATGCCAAAATATTCTTATACAAAAATTAAATATATTTATAGCTGCTTTTGTGGCCATTCAAAGATTACTATAGAATATTACTATATACGATATACATATCGTATCGTAATATGCCTTGTTATAATTTAAAAAAAAAATTGGCTGCCAACACTGTCGCTTATGTCAACACTAGGGAAACAACTCTACACGTTTTTGAACGACACCGGGTTGGAACTCAAGGGGCTTAGACTTCTCAAAAGCGTAACGAAAAAAAAAATGGAATCGAACAAAATGTATGAACATCATATATATATAAGGTCACTTGCTATCGATCGAAAAAAAATCATAGACTTGTAGCTATTCTTTGCTATTGGGGCCATCGCGGAGCGTCGAAACGTTAATAAAGTCATCTATACATTAGGTAGCCATATTGCAACTTTACAAACGCGATTCCTTTTTGATATTTGTTAAACTTGCGTTCTAGACCCAGTGCTAGACCCTGCGGATAAGCTTGGCGACTGCAAATAGCGGCTTGAAATCTATTGTGGATATTTATTATATTTTTAAAGGTTCTAACTATTTTGTTAATAAGGTATATTAATGTGATGTTTGTATTTAATATTTGTATTATAGGTATCTATTTGTCTCTGATGTGAAGAAATATACCTACCTAAATAAAGATCCTTATTAGGTATATTGGATCTTTAATTATTGTTATATTTTTACAACATTATAAGTAACTTTTTATAATTAATTATGATGGTGTTATTTAAATACTGCGTTATAAGTTTTAGTCTCTAATTTCTAATTTAACAGAATCATTGTAAATGTATAGCCAAATTTTTGTTACTAGAAAGCTCGAATGTTTTTACGTAAGTACCTAATATTTCACAACATTATATTTAAGATAAACTAGGTATTTATTTAAAACATAAAAACATTTTCTTAATTGATAAAATTCTTAATTTTAAAACCAACAATGAGTAAGTTGAATGAAAATAAAAGTAATAATAGCATTTTAGACTTAAATAAAAAATAAAAACCACATTACACGATGTAGTCAAAAAATAAAACATAATTTCCAGCCGACGCCGAGAATTCTCGATGATTCCTTTCGATTTGATCGAACCTTTTGACGTGGTCCAACCTGGACCATATTTTTTTGTTTCGTACTCCTATGTAGTGAAGGAAGTATTGTGATCGTACAGAAAAAAATCGCGTTTTTTATAAAAATCTATCAATTAAAACCCGGCACTTTAGAATATTGTAATTTCAACGGACTTTTGTATAAGTACCGCCTGTCGATTGGAATGGGTCTAGTCACAACCCCCTCCTTTTTTATATAACCAAGGTGGAAAACAAGCTTACGGTCCACCTGATGTTAAGCGGTTACTGTAGCCTATTGACTAACACTTTAAATCCAGGAGAATTACTCGCGCGGGTCCGATTATTTAAAAATATAATCACTACCTTCTTGAAGAATTCCATACTATAGTCCTTAGAGAAAACCTCAGCAGCCTCTCAATAACAAGTGCCCATGTGTGTGTGGAATACATTATTTAAGCGGATATCTAGGTCTACTAATAGTCCAGTCAATTAAAAATAAAAGTCGCATTAAATGGATATCTAATTTATTTTTTATAGGATAATTTAATATCATATTTTATACCTACCTGCGAAGTTATAATATGATAGCACTTTTTGCTACTTAAAAAAATGATTTTTTTTAAGTTATGTATTTCATAATAATATTTACAAAGTGAGCCACATTTTTTCCTCTGGACACTTTGTCACTTTCACTGTCAGTTATTTCAAGCTCTTTGCAAGAATTTGGGTCTTGAAAAAATTATACAATTATTATGATCTATTAGGTTTACTTATACTTATTAACACTAAAAGCAATATTCCTAACAAACGTAATTTAAATTAACTATTGGGTTTACTTACATTAGTTAATTAGATACAACTCCTAGTGTACTTATAAAGTCCTAATACATCAATCTTATAAACACACGAAATCTTCATACAAGTAAGAATTACAATATAAATATACATACATAGAAATAATCTCTCTTCGTTTATGACTCCCTGAAGGTTAGAGTCTTAGAAGAAAAAATATTATTATAATTGTTATTATTAATTAATTAGAAGTATAATGCCTGGAGTGTTTGATTAGTATAATAGATCTTTTATTACATTTTAATTTATGAAGCAATAAACGTGTCACTTGCTGCTTGACTAATATAATTTAGCCCTATATTGATGAGGTCAAATTTAAAACTAACCTTAAAACAATCCTGTAAATATTGTTGGAACACTGCCCAACTTCAATGTGGTTCTGTTGCAATGTTTAAACATTTAGCATTGAAATGTTTAGAGCAAAGGAAATCTTTTTCCTTTAGAGTCGAGTTCAAGGCTTTAATATTATTTAACTATACTCCTCTTCTGTAAATTTGTTTGAAATCTGCAAAAATAAATAAATATTTAAACCATCCCATCGCTCCCTTAGGGCTTGGGAAATCAGGAACCTGCTTTCTAAGTCGAAGGCATGCCAGTATCAAAAGACTTACAACATTCTAAAAATAACAATTTCCATGTCCATATTGGCCAACTTTCTAAGTATCGATATATAAATTATGACCTCTTTGAATCACTAGCAAATTCTAAACAACACAAATAAATATTAATTTTACCGAAATTCAATCTTGTACTGCTAATATAATATTGCAATAACAATTCTGATTGAATCAGATGGTTTACATATAAATTAACCATCTATATTGAATAAAAACAAACACTAAATGTACGTACCTGTGAAACGACGTGTTACGCCTCTTTTTGTAGCAACGTTTGCATAGACACATTTCCTCATATTTGTAAACTCGTTATTACATAAAAAAATCAAAAACTCACTAAAACACCTAAAAAAAATAATTTAAATTCAGCAAATTTTTATGATGTTTACAATCTACCAAGACAGCCATGTACAATATACGTCAAAATTAGTTCCCTGAGACTTTCAGGGTGGCGTTTTAAATTGACATACAAAACTAGCTGTCAGTTGTATAGAAAAGCCAGTCCAGTGATGAGCGTAGCCAGCTTTTGGGCTAGGGGGGCAGACTAGGTATAAAATTTGGTTTTTATTTTTATTTCATGTACACAATTATAGGACACTTACAACATATACAATACAAAAATAACAATGTACATAGGTCAAGCTTATCTCTTACAGCTGACCCAAGAAAGTGAGAGCTGTACAAAGTGAGCGGGGCGATTACAAAATAGATATATAAATTATGTATACTTAAATATAGTCTCATCCTAATACATAATAATTACTTATATACCTACTTTAAATAATGCTTATAACACAAATAATATTACTTATAAAAACATATAACAATACAATGTTCAACTAAAATAGTAAATATATATATATATATATATATATATATATAAAGTAAAATAACAGTGTTTAAGGAAGTGAATGGTAGTAAGTAGTCTTTCAGTTTCTTTTTAAAAATACCAATAGATTGAGTGTCTTTTATAGTATGAGGCAGTGAGTTCCAAAGCCTAATAGCCTGGACAGTAAAAGAGTTACCGTAAAAAGTGGTGTTGTGAGAATGGGTATTTAATAAGAGTGATGTATGAGATCTGGCTGGTTTATCTTTTGAGAAAATAAAATTAAAATGTTCACGTAAATAACTTGGGGTTAAGGGATTGCAAAGAAGATTATAGAGTAAAGACAGGACATGAGTGTTCCGGCGAAGACGGATTTAGAGCCACTTGAGCCTTTTTCTATACTGAGAAATGTGATCTGTTGTAACGCTCACGTTAAAACTTCGGAGTTAATAAAATATTTAATAAAAATAAAACTATATTAAAACTTAAGCTAATTAGTTCTTAACACTTAAATCTAGTTTATATTTTATATATCTAAACAATATAAAAATTTATACTAAAATACAAAAATAAATTTAATAATACTCACTAACAAATAAATAATACACATTAAACATAGAATAAATATTTCAAAACTTATAAAGGACAAATGAATAAATTCTATTAGTAGATATCTAATCACCTAATCGTCATCGCCCGGCTACCTCTGAACCGGTTTGGCGAGTTTCGTGCTCGCGGCGCTCGATTTAGCTTCCTCGACCACACTCACACCTTACCAGCTATCGGCAAGATATGCGACTTACATTTTGTATCAAAGATAAGATATTCTACCTTATACTAAATTTCTTCTAAAAGTAGTTCTAAATAATTACTAGTGAAAAACCCCAAAACTATAGGGTAAGTTGTTTAATTGTATTATAAGTGTGATTAGCTATATTTTGTTAGTTGTAAATGTGACTAGCCTCGTGTTGTTTTGACATGGCATTGCCATGACCTCTAACCGTGCAAAGTGACACGACATACTTTAGAAAAGTGAGTTTAAACGTAGATTTGATTTTGAAACTATTATGTAATTAAAGTACTTAGTGTAAAAAGTATTTAATTTCATCTTTTATCATCATTTTCATTCATTTTTGCTCATTGCTATCAGCTTAATTAAAATAAATCTATAACTTCTTGAAACTTCTTCTGTAGTCCTTCTGCTTGTTTGCCATAAACCTTGACTGCCTCATCTCGATCACTAATTAGAGCACAAAGTCTAGCTTCTGCAAGTAGACGCTTCATTCCTGCTTTTAGTCGAAAGGATCATCATGTTGCAGTCATGGTGAAAAACTGGACATTGGACTAAATGGCCAAAAAACTGATTCCAGGGTTTTTTTTTCAACTCTTCTAACAAAGCCGCTGAATACAACCACTAGAACTCCCTCTTGACGCCTGCAGTCTACCGGCAGGCGACTTCTATCTTACCCTGCTGCCGCCGCCTTGGTGAACTTCGACCCGCAGGGAAGCCTATCATTCTACACTTAAGTAGACAATCCGCGATGCAATTCGAAGACCATTGGTAGTCAGAGTAAAGAACCCCGACCCTTCTAATTCGATATAGTCATTATTACTTACCTCAACTTACCTTTATTAATATAATTATTTCTTTCTAAACTCATTTTTTTTATTATTTAATATGTCACCTTAGCTCAACGTGACACTGTCTCCCGCTATTTAAAAATGAAACGGATGCCTAAATTTTAGAGTCGCTCAAGTTTGTTTAAAAGCTCCTATGTGGCATCAATGTAACAAATGTCAGCATAATCAAGAAGGGGAAGAAGGAGAGATTGCGTTAAACTGGTTTTAGCATTTATGGGTAAAAATTCTGAAGGCATTTAAGACTGTGAAAAGCAAAATGTGTGCATTTGCTAACTTCATTGACTTGTGCATCCCAGGAAAGATTGTGCTCTATCAGGATTCCTAAATTTTTGGCACAATTTGTGTATTGCAGAGGTGTCCCATTGTATATAATTGGTAGAGGAGATGATGTTACTAAGCTACGCATGTATCTGCTGCATATAATTAACGCTTGTGATTTTTTGGGATTAACAAGAAGCCTAAAAGATTTTGCCCATTCACTGATGTGACATAAATTCTCATTGAAATTATTAATCGCGTTAATTATGCTATTAGGTTCGAAGTGGCAGTACAATTGAAGGTCGTCAGTGTAAAAAACGTCCCCAGGTTTGTCGGGGAACGAAGGGATACACGAGGTATCAAAGAGTGCCGGGGTGCTTCTCGCCCCCACTCTCTTGCAATCGCAATCGCGCAATGGGGCCTGGCGCTGACTCAATTTCGGGGTCAAGGCTCACACTGGTCGAAGGGACTACCCCAAGAGTGACAACCTAAGCCGAGGCTCCCTCCGCGGGGGGCCTTTGAGCGTTGGGCGCTATATGGGCTGAGACTCCTTCAGAGTTTCGCCCCAAAAGCTCGGCGGAGCAGAAATGGCTGCAAATAATACTTCTGCTCTTGATTTTGATACATGACATTTTGAACCTATTTTTCAATACGGGAGATATTCTTTTTATATAATATCCTTATTTGTATCCATCTCTTTTTGTAACGGGTATGGTGGGCCTGAACACTCTAGAGCTCAGAAGGAAAATAAATTTGCTGGTGCACTATTACCGGCTACTTAACGACGAGGTACACTGTCCCGAGAATCTGGCACTATGCTCTTTGGCGACGCCCGATCGCCGCGCCGTACTGCGCTCCCGACGTTGGTTCGCGCCCTCATCATCTGGTACTCACAGTGCGGCTCACGCAGCAACTTACAGAGCCCTCACTTTGATCAATGCCTTGATTTCTCAAAGACCAAATGTCGATATATTTAATAGTAGGTTTAATAAACTAATTCGATGTATTGTGGAATGCTACGCGACATTGAAGTAATTTAATAAATATATTTAATCTAATGAATGACATACCCAAAAGTTTACTATCATTTTTCTTAACTATCATGACATTAAAATGATTTTAATTTAATGTACGGTCGCGGTCAGAAAATGTTTACCAGTTTTGAAATTAGATTCTATATCACACTTTTTTCACTAAGTCTAAAATGCCATATCAAGTTACTTATTACCTTTCAAAAGCTATTATGCAAAATGACGCATCGAGAAAAACAACAAGAATTATTGATCACTCTTTGATAATGGAACTAATATCTTTATTTGTTGAAATGACATTTATTTAAACAATATTGTTTGAACGTCGTTTTGACAAGAGTAAAATTTTACAAACGATTTTTTCATAACGAAATAAAATGGCAAGTTTAACCCTGGAGCAAAGGGCTGAAATAATATTTATCTTCGAAGATGGATATAGTATTAGTGCTATATCACGAGAACTCAATAAATCGCGATTCACTGTGAGGTTTTGGATAAGATGTCACGGCGAAGAAGGGCAAATAACAGATCATAGAAATAATTCAGGACGACGACCGATACTAACCGCCGCGCAAATAACAGAAATCATTCGTCGTTACGAAGAGAATGGTTTCACACCAACTAGTTATTTTGCTGCTTTATATGGTGTGAGTGCTCGGACGATCCGAATGGCTTTGCACAATGTTGGACTAAACTACAGACACCATGCTATTAAAGTGGAGCTGAAACCTCACCACAAAACAGCCCGGCTTAACTTTGCGCGACGACATCTCGATTTTGATTGGTCGAATACTATACTTACCGATGAAAAAACTTTTAAATGAAGCCAAATCGGAAGATTAACTTTATGGCGCTACAATCGAACTCGGTATGATGAAGGTCATATTGTGCCTCAAAACGAGTAAGGTCGCATTACAGTAAACTTATGGGGGTGGATGAGCCTTGATGGCGTCAGAGAACTGGCGTCGTTAGAGAATAGGGCTACGGCCATTAATTATGTGTCGCTTTTGGAAGAAGTGATTCTGCCGACTGTGCGCTTAGTGTATCCTGTAACGGAATTCCCACACATTACTTACGTTCAAGATAATGTACGGATACACACAGCCCGTGCTGCTATGGCGTGGTTCAACCTGCACCGTGACATTCGTCCCATTCAATGGCCCGCTCGGTCTGCTGATTTAAACCCTATTGAAAATTTATGAAGGCTTATGGTTCAACGCTGGGACTGTCAAAATGAAAGAAACCCTCAAGCTCTTAGATCCCACTGAGCTCAAGTATGGGATGATATCAGAGGTACTGATCTATGTAGGCGTCTTGTTGCATCTATGCGAGATAGACTACGTGCCGTCATAGCTGCAGAGGGAGGTTATACTAGATATTAAATAAAGATTTTCGAAGTGTCTATTTTATTATTTCTTCATATTCTTATTTGAAAAACTAAAATATTAGTTTTTTCAAAGAAGGTTTTCTTTATATTAAAACTTGATAGTAGTCAGTCCATCTCCTAGAGTAGAGATGGCGAACCCATGGCAATTCGGGCACGCCAATCATTTATGAAATTTCTATTTTCACCTACGTATGCTTGCAAGTCATTTTTAGAAATGAACTCTAGTTTAGCTTCCATACTGCTTAGTAACAAAGTACGAGCCTGCCCTAATGTGAAATTTTTAGCACCTAATTTGCAACAGCAGAAATCAATTTTTTTTTTTTTTTTATTTGAATATAAATATCAAAAATTTCGATTGCTGTAAACATTTCGAGCTGCAAGTATCTAAATAGCTTAAAGTTAACAGCAATTCGTTTATTTTTTCTCCTTTATTATTAAGTAACCCAGATTTTTTGACGGCACGTCATAGGTACAGTATTGTTTTTTTTCATAGAAAATGGCACATTCATTAATAAAGGTTCGCCATCCCTGTCCTAGCGCGATTGATTGTCATATTAGAAAAAAGATAATCTATGGTCAATCAAATTATTATGAAATAGACATTTAGAACTTGTGACCTAAATGTGTGCATGCAATTGTGATTCTTAAGGTGGTAAACATTTTCTGACCGCGTCCATATCTATTGACATGCCTATTAATTTTTATTTTTTTTCCTCTTCTAATAATTAAATTGTAATTGTAATTGTATTATTATTGTATTTAATAATTCTAACTCATATTGCGTTTTGGTTCACGGTGTAAGCACTTTGAGTAATAAATGTAAATAAATAAAAAAAACACCCAGCTCATAATTATTGCCAGATCTTGCCACGTTTATAAGCTATTTCGAGGGTCATTATCACAAATAGATTGGAAATCTTCTTGCCTTTATTGAACGGTTTTTACCACCTGCATATTGGGGTATGGGGGTTACGGCACTATAGCACATTCAAACAGTGAGGCAGATTATACAAAAGATGTCCTCGGACATCAGACCGTGCGTCAACCCTCTGTGGACCATAAGAATGTTGACTGGCAATGCGTCGAGGTGTTTGAGATGTTTGTGTGATTCGACAACGAAATCAGTTCTACAAAACAATCAAACATGACCTATCCAGCTACAAAAAGGAGTGAACCCGTTTATCATGTCCTCGAAACTGTTTACTGTTTGGGCTACTTGAAAACGTCAAGTGTGAGTCGTTTTTTTTACTATAATTGAGACCTACACCGATAATCGAATTCAGGGCGGGTAGAACCGGAGAAAAATTTGGCATGGAGATAGTTTGACTCCATGGGAAGCACATAGGTTACTTGAAAACGTCAAGCGTGAGTCAGATTTTTTCTGTAATTAAGAAGATGCCGTTGAAATCGGAAATACCGATAACTGAATTACGGGCGAGCGAAACCGCGGGCAAAAGCTAGTAGATAAAAAATAAAATTATCGTGAGTCAACACGGACTTGCATCATCAAGTACTGAGGAACTACTTCGCTACTGGTGAAAGGATTGGCGAACAGTTGACTGTTAAGCTGGGTACAGATTATTTGAAACACAAGATGCAATACAACAAGAATATATGTGGACGGTCCCGCACTGCGCGCCTCAACAACGGCCATTCCTGGCAGGGTTCAGCGCGCACGCCACGGAGCCGTTTTATTTTGAAGTGTACATGACTATATTGGTGTTTCAATTATTTTATTACGTCAGTATATAAAAAAAAGTCCTAGTCGTCATCTTCCATTTTTACAATTGTCAATTAAAATATGGCGGGCAGTAGGCAGGTCCGCCGCGAATTAGACGTCCAGATTACACTGCGCGCACTGAAAGCGTTAGTAGAAAAACGCCGACAATAGGCAGGAACCAACGCGCGCCCTGCGAATGCACGTACCGTGGGTGCAGTTGAATTTTGTGCGTTCGCGAACACATTAAATTATACGGGAAATGTTGCATTGCATGTTGTGTTGCAAATAATCTGTACACACCTTTAGACGATCCTGTAGTGGCAACCGTACAAAATCGCTGCTGAAGGAATGGCGCGCCAACACAACTTAACATCAAAACACTTACGAACTGCCTTTACACGTGGAAGGTGGAACGAACGACTGCTGAAAGACGGTGCAGTGTAGTAGCAGTAAAAAATGCCGGTGAAAAAATTATCCCAAAAATATGCCAACCCATGTCCGGCTAGGGGAGAAGCAGCTGCCCCCCCCCCCCCCCCCCGCCTGGATACGCCCATGCCAGTGGGTAGTGTAGTAGTAGTCAGTGGGTTCGAGTCATAACTCTACTCGCCTCAGTCGGTTTTTGAACGGCCCCCCGTAAGAAGGACTTAATATGGGTATATGTGTTCTGTGGGCATAATCTATATAATTTGTGGTCTTAGAGTTTTCTTTTATTCGGCGATTTGATTTTGCGACGTATTGAAACGTGCAATATTATTGCATCTACACTTTTATCTTGCGAAGCTGAACTTTTCGAAATCAATTATAATTCTATTTAATACAGATGTCTAGTTTATACATTAATACTTTCTAAAAGCGTGCGCTATGACACAGTTTCTACCTCCCAATTTGTTGGCGTTGTTTGCCGCTCGTGATCCTATACCATATTTACCTCCAGCTGCCAAGTTACCACATGAGAAGAAACAGAAAGGATACGATGGCGTTGGGGCATTTCTTAATTATTTTGAGGTTAGTCTTGAGTTTTCATATTAGTGTTATATACTATATATGGTTGAGTTACTACCAAAAATCTGATCTGATTCTTGGAAATAAGTCATTATTTTTACCTTAGTAATTATTTTTATTTTAAAGGCGGTCGTTTGTTTTTGTTAAAAAGTTTTTAATTTTTTACTTTTGAGTGACGAAATTCCTTTTTTTTTCTCGTACAATAAAAACATCTATACTTGTAACAAAATTTTGTACAATCATCAAGATAAAAGGTTCCAAAAAAAGATGACTTATACATCTAGATACCGTGTCCGAAACAATTTCAAATGGAGTGTTGCTAGCCATTTTTCTATTAATGTGTGTGTAAATCAGCTAATACAACTAGTATTTTTACATCTGTGTGCATAATTTTGGTGCTACCAACCTTAAAGTGATTACCTGGAATTGGGAAGTTCTTACTTTTATTCAGTACTACAATTTATTTTCACTTCCGATGACCCCCCATGCTCACACATTATATTGAGATAGAACGTAATCCTTTGCAACGAAGCTAGCAATCTGTTGACCATGGTCATGTAATGCATGTTCAAACCTTAAAGTATGTTTCAAACATTGTATACTGTAGTGCTAAAATATAGATGGATGCACAAAATAAAATCCGTCCTTCTCTGCCATGGCACCTGTGCGCTCCATGTACGTTATTCATAGGTTCCCCCATGTGACAACAGCCATGTTTTGTTGAAAAGATTTTTTTAAACATAGATCGCATCACATATTGTTTTGTTTGCCAAATGTCAACAAACAAAATAGCGGTTCACTGTTTTTAAAGAACATCCACTGTTCTACTTCCTAGGTATGTGCAGCCAATGCGTTAAATGCGGACTGTAAGTGCCGCCAAATGTAACATAGAGCTCAATAATGTTTAGTGAACAGGTAGATGGAATGTGCGCATAGAGAGCATAGAGCACATTCAATGCATAAATATTGAAATTATTAAATTTCTTTTGGGAAAGCGATATTGTTAGAGCAGCCCACAGGAATTGGATCACAATGCTATATCATCTGAACTATGTGGCCTATTCTAAACTTGCTTTTATATTTTTATTATTAGTTAGGAAAATATTCTGAGAAAATTTCAGGCTTTTGCTTACTTCAAGCTCTTTAAAGGTTAAGACCCTTCAGGTAAGAAAACAATTAGGGAGTTTAAACAATAAACTATAGAGTATTTGAATCTTAATAGGGAATGTATAATATGTTATTTAAAAATTAATAAATTAAATTAAGAGATTTTAGTATAACATTTTATTCTTTTTCTAAAAGAAAATCAAACAAAAATCATTTTAAGTACATAGTTGGATTTATGTTTTCAGCACTTATTATAGGGCCATTATATGAGGTGACTGGTTCATTTCATTGGTTAGTCATACCATCCCAGCTCTGTCAAGGATGCATCTAATGTTATTCAGCACCTCTCTCCTGGTTTGTGGATTCTTAAACAGCCTTGTCGGTTGGTTGCTCACGCTTTTGCAAATGTAGAACCACATGAGAAGGAGTTTCCTCGGCTTTCATGCAGCATGATAACGCCAATATTGAAAAAGTGATTGTTTAGTGGGCAGTGACCTGTTTTTATGCCAACTATGTAGCGTAGGTTTTTTCTACTAAGTTGTAACAGCTTGCGTGATTTGCGCCCAAGGATGTAAGAACATTCTTGGTTTGCCTGCAGTCCGTTTGTTCTGCCTACTGTTTGTTGTGTAGTTGTAAGGTTCTGTCACAAAACCATGTTTTGAGTTGTGTAAACGGTATCGGTACGATTTGTTCGGGTCCCAAAATTTTAGTGCCTGATCCTCTCTTTGCCAACTGTTTAAATTATAAGTACATTACATTTGTTTTTCTTAAGACCTAAACTTTATATTTCATGATAGGGTAATTAATGAATTTCATAGTTCATAAAATACATGATAAATAGGATTGGTGTACCAGTCACAAACCAGGTACCAGTGGTTGACACTCCTATGTTCAATGGAATAAATTAAGAAATGGCGAGCATTATAGTTAAAAGTGCACGTAAACACGGTAAATTAAATCTTTTAAAATCATATATTCTTTCTTAATTACTATCATCAAGTTGTATTATTTCGAAAATTTTGTATTTATTTAAAAGTTCGGAGGTATTATTTTTAGTAAATAATGAAATTATTAAGTACTTTTAAAAGTGTTTAACTACTGGAACGTAGCTTGTACTTGGTTCCTATTGTTGACCAACTGGTTTGCAATTGGTGTCTGTGGTTTTGTCTATTTTTTACTTTATTTTTTAAAGGTTATGTTGTTTGACAATCTCAAGATTTTAGCCAATCATTAAAATCGTTGTATGCAGTGTGCCCTAGTAGTTGACCACTGGTTTTCTATGGGAACATATTAGTAAAAAATTGTTCCTATGGATGACCAGATTAGAGTTTTAACTTTGGTTCTCGTCATTTTAGATTAAAGATGCCCCAAAAAGACATTTTTCAAATATACATAGGAAGATCCTCTGAAGTGTCTCAACAAAATAAGTAAAGACGCTAAAATAAGGCCAACATTTCGAAAATATCATATCCCTCACCCAACTGTTATAAGCAAACTGAAAATGATCCTGTACAGCGGAAAATTGAACCACCAACTATTTTGACCCCACAAGAAGAGTTGCTGTTGACTAAGTGGATTAATACTAATGCCAAAAAGGGAATCCCCTTAACAAAGGAAAATTTATTGGAAACTGTTAGCCTAATAATACAAGAGGATGGCTGGATAAATCCTTTTAACAGTGGGATTCCTGGACGTAAATGGATTAATAGCTTTCTGAAAAGACATCCAGATGTAACACAGCAACATGCTGAATCTATAAACTCAGTGCTAAGCTGAGTAACGGAAGAAAGCCTGAGAAAATGAAACTCTGATTGACGAAAATTCTTAATAACTGAACATTTGAAAGACATACTTGATGATCCTAATAGAATTAGAAATGCAGATGACTCTGGTTTCAGTAATTGTCCTACGTTACGTTTAGTGCTGGTTCCTAAGGGAATAGCCAATTTATACGAAATTCAAGATAAGGAAAAAGATACATCACTGTATTGGGATCTTCAGCATCCGGAAAAGTCATGCCGGTCCTTATAATTTACTCCTAAAAAAGGATTCCTTTGGAAATAGCGCGAAATTTACTAGAAGACTGGACCAGCGGAAAGTCACCAAAAGTATACATGGCATCCAAAATTCTCCTCATCTCGTGCAAACAAAAAAAGGTTATAATAGGATACAGAAAAAGATGAGCAACCTACAAGGAAACGGATCAAGATGAAAGTTTTTGTAGACTCTGATTCAAAAGATGATATGCCATCGAATTTGTATTGTAGCATTAAAAACTGTTTATAAACCAACACATATTTTTAGTCAATACTTGAAAGTCAATTTGTGTAACAAAATAATAATAATAATAATAGCCATTTATTCCGAAGTTCGGGTAACACATTGTTTGATAAATACATATAAATATGCTAGTGTTCGGTTCGATATAATTTATAGGATGTCCCTCAGTTCGGCGTGCCTTTTGGCATAGGCCTCCTCCAACTCTCTCCATTGTAGTCTGTCCTTTGCAACTCCAGTCCAGTGACGCCCCATGGTAAGGCGGATGTCATCTTCCCACCTGGTTTTAGGGTGTCCCTGTTTTCTAATCCCTTCTCTTGGGTACCATAGAGTCACTTGTTTACTCCGTTTGTTTACTTTACTTCGAAGCATGCATCCTGTCCAGCCCCATTTCAAATGATCTAAATGACCCAATATATTTTCACTTAGGTTTTCTTCTTATTTCTGTGTTTCTGATTTTGTTCTTAAGCTTAACTCCCAACATGCTTCTTTCCATTGCTCTTTGACATTTCGCAAGTTTCTCTCTATGGTTGTCAGCAAGTGACCAGGTTTCGCATCCATATGTTATGCAAGGCAGGATACAAGTGTTGAAAGTCTTCCTTTTGATATGCATAAATATATCTTTGTTCTTCATAACTTCCTTCAGAGACCAGATTTTTTTCCGTCCACAAGCTATTCTTTTGTTAATTTCCTTGGACATTGAGTCATGGGAGGATATAATTTGACCTAAGTAAACATATTCGCTCACGCAATCTAAACTGTTTCCATACATTTCCATGTTGATCACTGCGAAGTTGGTCATCGGCTTTATTTTGCTTGCGTTCATTTCTAGTCCCACTTCTCTACTTTTATCTGCTCAAATTTTTACCATATGTTCTAATTTCATGGGATCTTCTTCTAGCAGAATAATATCGTCCGCGAATCTCAAATGGTTTAGGAGGCTACCATTAATGTTAAGACCATATTCATCCCAGTCTATTGGTCTAAATATGTGTTCCAGCACAGCATTGAACAGTTTGGGGGATAACGGGTCTCCCTGTCTGACGCCTTTGTTTATAGGAAATGGTTCCCCTTTAGTTTCTAATTTGATGCGGCTTTTACTCTTGCTAGATATGGATTTTATTAATTCAATATAAACATTTTCCAGTTCTTGTTCTCTGGGACTAGACCAGATATATTTGTGGTTCAGACTGTCGAAAGCTTTGGAATAGTCAATGAAAGCAATATACAAGGGCTTTTGATATTTGTTGTATTTTTCCAGAACTTGTTTGATTGTGTGGATATGATCTATGATGCTGTAGTTTTCCTGAATCCTGCTTGCTCATTAAAGTCCTTATGTTGAGTGTTGCAATTTTAAATGTTTCACATCTTTTTGTTGGAGGGTTTCGGTCTAGTACTTCCGCAGGGACCAGCCGTCCTCGGAGACGTTTGGGTTGTAACAAAATAGTGTTTTATTATCAATACCATCAATGCTACCTTTTGTTCAATTATTGGCGCAAAAGTGGTTATTCATTGGGGCACACTGGTCAATCTTTTTTTTTTGTCATCTAATCTACAAAAAACTTGAATATGTGGATTCAAATGACTCATCAATATTGCAGCGTTACTAAACACTTAACAACTTTATACATACTTTTCTACCTAAAAACTACATATTACCAGTTCAGAGCATTACAAAGTCAAAATTCGTCCGGGTAAACCCATATTACTACTTTTTCTATTGATATTTACATCTAGCTGTTATTTTTTTTTTATATTACTACTTTTTCTATTAATATTTACATCTAGCTGTTATGTTTTTTTTTAAACATTGCAGAAGTCAAAAGTTTATGATCTATAGATAGAATGTGTAATAGCGGTCATCAATACATAAATACTTTATCAACTTGAAATAGTGTAATGTACGTAAGTAACAAATATGTATTGTCGTTTCAGTATTCGCCTTACTAATCTGGGATGGGAAATTAAGATTGGCAGACTTAGCAACACAGACAGAAAAACATTTATTGTTTGTTTTGCGAATAATTATTTTGAAAACTTAGTTTGTAATTCAAATATAGAAAGCAGATTAGTGTAATAACTTGTCAAATCTGATTTTTTAACATCAAACTTTTTTTATGTCAATAATTTAGCACGATTTTATTGCACAAATCAACATTTTTATTACTTTACGCGGGAGCACAGTTCGCATTGATGGTGCCAAATTAACACCGAAATTTTTTTTGACCAAAAGTTAAAGTTTAAAATTTACGTCATTAACATGGGGAACACCTCTGAAGTATAATAATAATAATATTAATAAAAAGACTTTTATTCAGACAATTGCATGCACGTAACTAATTTAATCTTATAAAATTTGGTATATAATTAAACATTAGGGGCCATCCATTTAATATGTCACGCGCTTAAGGGGGGAGGGGGGTCATGCAAAGTGTGACAAAGGCAAATCTTTCATACTAAAAAAAAAAAGTGTGACAAGGGTGGAGGGGATGTCTAAAATTACGGAAATTTGCGTGATGTAGTAAATGGATGGCCCCTTATTACAATGAATCCTTGGTTGTTGGTATGTGTGCCTTTTGGCATAGGCCTCCTCCAACTCTTTCCATAATAATCTATCATTTGCAGTCCTTGTCCATAACTTTCCTGCTGACTTATCAATGTAGTCTCTCCATCTTTTATTTTGCGGTCCTGTTTAATTGGCATCCGTAAGTCAGCACAGACAAGATACATGCATTTAACAGTTTTCTTTTCAGCATTATGCTGATATTTTTACCTTTCATGACCTCTCTGAGTGACCAGTATCACTTTTTATGCATTGGCTACATGTCAATCTACTTCCTTTGTATTGAAACTTTTCAGGCTATTAATCTGACCCAAGTATATGTACTCATGCTGATATTCAATTAGGTTGTTATTTTTAATTATTCCAACTTTATCACTGTTGGTTATGAGTTTTGTCTTTTAAAACTTTTTTAAAACTGTTATTAAGAATCACAAGATATTTTTTCCTTTCCCATAAGTGTGTGGACTCATCACTATGTCTTCGAAGTCTTGTCGAGTACAAATCTGGGCATTAAAGTCTCCCAATATAATTAGATTTTTGTGAGCATAGATTTTAAGTGTTTCATTTAATTTGTTGTAAAAGTTTTCAATTTCCTTTATCTTTTTTTGTGGGTTCTGTAGGTGAGTAGGCTTGCATAATACTTTTCTTTGTGTTCCTTAAAACGTCATGTTTAGGACTGCAATTTGTTCTGATACACCAACAAATTCAATAATGTTTCCTTTGTATATATCACTGATGATATCCAGGGGTTTCTCCTATGGGGTAGAGTAAGAATTTCCTATAGCCTTCAATTTTCTCACCTTCTCTTCTGACTTTACTCAGACCCAGCATATCCTATTTTATGTTGCAAGTGCTAACTCTATCTCAAGCAAGCTTTCTCTTGATTTTAGTGTCCTAGTGTTTAATGTGGCTATTGTTTAAAAATTCAGGTTTCTTTATTTTTGAAGTTGGAGGGTTTTGGTCAATCACTGCACGGTGACCAGCCGGCTTAGGGTTACGAGTTTCTGTTGTCTGCTGTTTTGATGTTAATGTTTGTCTCTCAATCTTTTTTCTTTATTTTTTCCCTTGTTTGGTTTTTGTGCGCTTTTGTAAGGTAGTTATGATCATTCTTCCTCAATATTGCTATGGTTTGATTTATGATAAAGCGGGATTTCTGGCGGTTGCATTTCTGGTGGTTGCATTTTCAAGGTTTGGGTCCAAATTAACACCAATTTTTTTTTTTAAACCAAAAGATATAGATTTAAATTCACTACATCAATATGGGGACCACCTCGGAAGTATACTCTTTTACATAAAAAAAGAATTTTGCAAATCTGTCTATACGACAGAGTTTTGCCCGAACATTCATAAAAAAAATACATAAACATCCAAATTGAGAACCTCTAAGGAGCGCTGCCTAGGCGCTCTGGTGGTGGAGACAAGTTGATGGTCGAATTAAGTAAAATACATGTTGTTCAGTTGACAATCGTATATTGATTGAATTTATATTATTACAAAAGATACTAATTATATCTTACTGACTAAGCATAACGTGATTTACGTTACTCGTGCTACCTAATTAGACGGTCCACGTAAGGAAGTGCATTTCGCAATGCCTACATGTTGCACCTCCTTCTTTTATTAAGTCTGTTATTTTAAGGTAATATAATTAATAAAATAATATTTTGGATATATTTTAAATATATTTTATTTATTTCCTTGCAAAAAACGTTCCATGTGTGTTCAAAACAATTATTAGACACAGTAAAAAAAAAATGGAACTTTGGCAAGTTTATAAAATGCAGAAGACTGTATAAACTAGGCTATAGCTCAAAAAAATTGGAAAAAAAACCCCTGTTAAAAATAGGTAAAAAAAATCAGTAGTAAAAATAAAGTTAATTGGTTACATACAAAAGAAATAAAAATTAAAAAGCATAAAATGTAATCCATTTTTATGAGTTCATCATTAGAAGAAGATTTTGAAGAGTTAATTATTGAAAAAAAATCAAAGGAGAAATAAGTCCAATAAATAAATCTGATTTCTGTTTGTTGAGCAAACCAATATGCTCCAGCAAAATTAACTGATTAGGAAAACCTAAAATGTTTAAATGTTTGGGGGATGATCAGTTACATCATGTTGACCGGTTCAGCAGAGAACCAAACTTTGACACCGACACACAAGATGATTTTAAATATATGATTGTTGACATTTTTTCATAAAAAACTTATTTCTCAATATTTTATTTTGTTTTAACTTTTGTCCTGCTCGTTTATAAAAGTCAAAAGTTACTGACTTTAATTGAAATATTTGATGGAATTTTTCCGCAAAAAAAGTTAGAATTAATGGAAAATTACAAAAAAATTTTTTTTTGTAAATGTTCCAAAACGATTATTTCTGACACTTGGGTTGTGGAATGAGCGGCTAAAGTTTTCTCTAAGGACTACAGTGTGGGGTTCTTCAAGATAGAAGTTATTAGATTTTTAAAGGGTCGGCAACACGCGAGTGATGCCCCAGGTGTTGCAAGCGTCCATAGGCTACGCTAACCACTTAACATCAGGCAGACCGCAAGCTTGTTTGCCACAAATTTACTTAGTGCTATACAAAAAAACTAACCATTCGAGGTAAATATCCAAAACAAAGGTACATGATATTATAACATAACATATTTCTACGATCAAACCAATAGTATTTCCCTATACTAGTTAGACCTCCGCCCTGTCCTCCTTCGATTAGGTTCCCCATCGGACACTCCTCCCGACACTAAAACCGTGACGGACTGAAATTCGAGCAATTACTCGAAAATCTGAGCTCGACACATCTATATCGCGTTCCCGACAATATCTCATCCGCGAACGATATAAAACGCCTGACCGCCACCGTTGGCCAGTGCTCAAGGCAAATGACGGTTGGTGACTACCACCACCTAATCCAGCCTCAGCACATCAGTTCGCTAATGACTGAGCGTAACGCAGCCCGCCGAAGATGCGATCGCGCTCCCTTCGCCGAAAACAAAGCTCGCTTCAACGACTTACACCGCAGTGTAAGATCCGCTGTAGCTGAGCTTCGCGCCCAACATTTCTGTGATCTGCTTTTCATCAAGCTTATTGGCGCTTAGCTAGAGCGATGATATCAGACACATTCAACTCCCTCCCTCCGCTAACCCGTCCCAACAACTGTCCCGCGTTCGATGACGACGGAAACGCGGACTGCCTTGCGTTTGTCCTCCAAGCCCAATGTGCCATAAGCATACAAACAATCAATTCCGATCACGCGCGAAAGGTAGACGGTGAAGTGGAGCGCAGAGCATCTCTGCCCCCACGGGACCCTCTGCCCCTCGTTACGGTCGACGAGGTCAAACAGGTCATCAAAGACGTACGCCCCCGCAAAGCCCCCGGCGCGGACAGATCTTTAACGATATCCTAAAGCGCCTTACTTTTCCCCTTTTCTGTCTTCTAGCAGCCATCTTCAACGCTGCTATCGACAATTGCATTTTTCCTTCTCAATGGAAAGATGCAATTGTTATAGGTATCCACAAGCCAGGGAAAGCTCGTACCGAGCCTTCCTCCTACCGCCCTATAAGTTTACTATAGTCCATTGGTAATCTTTACGAACGCCTCCTCCTTGCTCGCCTACGGAACGCTATAGTTTCCAAAGGCATCCTAATCGATTCGGCTTCCGCGCCCAACACTCGTGCGTCCACCAAGTCCTCCGTATCACGGAACATATTGTCACTGGCTTCCAACCAGTAAGTATTAGGTAAGCCTCGTCACACACAGTGAAAGCATTTAACAAAGTCTGGCACAACGGTTTAAAGTTATAAACTTACAACTATCAGTTGCCAGACCGCCTCGTACTCATCATACGAGACTATTTGTCCGAACGCAGCTTTCTCTAAAGAGTCGAGAGCACCCTCTGTTCCCCTCGTCCTATACAAGCAGGAGCCCCGCAAGGGCCCGTGCTCATCCATATCTTGTACATTCTGTACACCAACGACATCCTTAAAACTAATGTTACTAAATTCAAATAGTGAAGTTGTTACACCCAAAATTACAGAAACATTTTTTTGAAAATACATGTTCAACAATATCTTAATAATTTAGTTACATTTATCTCAAGAGTGTCTGTGGGAAAACTTGAACTATGTTATTTTTGTTTTCTAATATTAAGATAAGATGACATAAAAAAATTGAGCACAAACCAGGCGGAAGTGACATAGTTTTTTTGAAATTTGCAGCACCCTTCGGAGACTCCTCCACCAACACGGGTGGAAACTCGGGAGGAGCGAGTGGAGCGCAGGCGGCGGGAGCGAGCGGAGCAGACTGCGTACAAACTGGAGCAGGAGATAGCTGTGTGGGACCCCACGGCCAACCCGAGGTGTACCGCTGACCCCTTCAAGACTTTGTTTGTCGCTAGAGTTGTAAGTCCTGACCAGTGTAACCCTCCTCATTTTAATTCAAATAGTAACCGTCGACATACTTACCCTTCTTAAGTGCGTCTGTGCCCACTAGAGAAATAAACAAACTGAAGTAGCCTTCACAATAATTGTATGGATGCTCATATTCTTTTTAAAAAGATTACAGACAACAAGATTGGTAACAAGATTTTAGACGGTCACCGTAGCCTATGGTACCTATCACTAAGGTAACAAGATGATAGGCGGTCACCGTTGCCTATGGTACCTATCACTTAGGTAACAAGATGATAGGCGGTCACCGTTGCCTATGGTACCTATCAGTAAGGTAACAAGATGATAGGCGGTCACCGTAGCCTATGGTACCTATCACTTAGGTAACAAGATGATAGGCGGTCACCGTAGCCTATTGTACCTATCACTAAGGTAACAAGATGATAGGCGGTCACCGTAGCCTATTGTACCTATCACTAAGGTAACAAGATGATAGACGGTCACCGTAGCCTATTGTACCTATCACTAAGGTAACAAGATGATAGACGGTCACCGTAGCCTATTGTACCTATCACTAAGGTAACAAGATGATAGACGGTCACCGTAGCCTATGGTACCTATCACTAAGGTAACAAGATGATAGACGGTCACCGTAGCCTATTGTACCTATCACTAAGGTAACAAGATGATAGACGGTCACCGTAGCCTATTGTACCTATCACTAAGGTAACAAGATGATAGACGGTCACCGTAGCCTATTGTACCTATCACTAAGGTAACAAGATGATAGACGGTCACCGTAGCCTATTGTACCTATCACTAAGGTAACAAGATGATAGACGGTCACCGTAGCCTATTGTACCTATCACTAAGGTAACAAGATGATAGACGGTCACCGTAGCCTATTGTACCTATCACTAAGGTAACAAGATGATAGACGGTCACCGTAGCCTATTGTACCTATCACTAAGGTAACAAGATGATAGGCGGTCACCGTAGCCTATGGACCTATCAATAAGGTTCTTTTTTTATACTTTACTAAGTTGGCAAACAAGCTTGCGGTCCGCCTGATTTATTTAGTTATTTAAACTTAATATACAAAGTGCTAACAGCGTAAACTAAAACGCAGTGTGTGTTAGAATTGTTAAATACAACAGTAATACAGATTACTGTTAAAATTATAAATAAATGTTACGCATACAATTTTTAGTAAAGAATAAAAAATAAATAATAGGCATGTCATCTAAGTGAATAGCAACTGTACAAATAAATAGAAAATAATAATTAGATTCTAAAATTTTTGGATATGTCATTAAATATATTTATTAAATTACTTCAATATCGCGAACCATTCCGCAATACATCGAACTAATTCATTAAACCTGCTATTAAATATCGACATTTGGTCTTTGAGAAATGAAAGCGTTGATCAAGGTGTAGGCTCTGTGAGTGGGGAGTGAGCGGCACTGTGAGTACGACTCAAACTTACGTCGGGAGCGCAGTACGGCTCGGCGGCGGTCGGGCGTCGTCAACGAGCATAGAGCAAGGGTTGCGGGACAGTGTACCTCGCCGTTGAGTATCCGGTAATAGTGCATCAGCAGATTTATCTTCCTTCTGAGCTCTAGAGTGTTCAAGCACACCTTACATGTAACATAAAGAGATAGGTATGTTACATACCCATACATTTTTTTATATAAAAAGCGTGCGACAAAAAATACGAATACGACACCAAACAATAGAGTTATATTCGAGAATGCCTCAAAACAAATCTCAGTGATTTCGATGCTCGGAGGCAAATATCTGTAATGTGGTCATTAAATGTCAGCTCAGCATCCACTAATACATCTAGCTTATAGGTCTGCGAAAGTCGAAGTGGCGTAAAGATGAAAGCAAACGGGCAAATAAGCTTTACACTTGGAGAGGTTAAATTCCAAATGATTTAATTCACGCCATTGAGTTATAGCATCAATGTATCGCTGGAGCGATTCGCAGTCAGAAGTATTCTGAAGACAAGTTTGAGGTCGTCAGCAAACTACAGGCACTCCGCCGATTTGACAACTTCGGGGAGGTCATTAATTAATTATTTGCATTTTTTGATCCATTGGTGCCTCGACGTAGTGGACAAAATGGATAAGGTAAGCGGTTACCGCAGCCTATGGACGCTTACAGCACCTGGGGCATCACTTACGCGTTGCCAACCCTTAAAAAATCTCATAACTTCTTTCTTGAGGAACCCCATACTGTAGTCCTTAACCTAAGCGTTTGCTGGAGGAAGTTTCTCTATAACCGCACTATACGTGACCATTCTAATGTTTGAGGATGAATTCCCTGCCGACGGAGAGCGCTGCGATGATAGAAAGTAGCCGTGGGCATCATTTCGGACAATTCCTCAGAACACATCCCATTATACAAGCGCTAGAACACGCACTGGGAGGCAAAGTCTCTTCTCAGTCTTGAGGATTCGAAACGGCTTATGAGTTTGGGATTGTCGACGATTTTCGCAGCCCGTCGTTGCACTGAGTCAAAATGGCCAAGCTGGCCAATAACTTCAGGCTAAGATGTGCAAATTTTATAGCAAAATTTGAAGGTATAAAAAAATATATGTTCTAAAACTTGATTTTATCTAATGCATTACCTTACTGAATGATTTTTATTTTTTGTATTTATTGCTGAAAATAAAATCTAGAAGTGACTATTGTTTCAACACTTGTGCAAATTTGTAAAGCGTGTTGCGCATTTGATTGTTATGAAAGCTGATTAAATAATTAGAATTGGTTGCTATCTAGTGCATTAGATTAAGAATAACAAGTTGTAGCAAAAAGTCAAACAATGTGACTACAAAACAATAAATATGTTAAATTCCTTAAAAAAATTTAAAAGATTTCATTGTCATTTTGGTATCAATTGCTTAATAAGCATATAATAAATACATCTCATATTAATGTATATGACATTGTGTAAAGAATTTAGGTATATTTGTATGGCCATCGGTAGTAATACAAAAATTAGCTTTCTGGCCTATATCGCCCTCTTAGCTAGGTTTCCCACTGAGAAAGAGCGCTGAGGCAGGTAACCGCCACATCATAATGCTGAGTAGAACATCCCTTTTTGAAGTATTTTATTGTTATCATCTATAACAAATAAAACTTAGAAATCAGAAATCAGAATCAATTTATTGTCAGCTGTTGTTACATAAATATAGCAGGTGTACAGGCTCATTGGTGTTTATACAGCTTACCCACATCGGGCATACAATTTTTTACCTAAATTAACACTTTTAATATAAATTAGATACTTAAACAACATTATTAATATTATTCTAAAATGTCAATTTAATAATAACGTTTAACATATTCTAATTCGTTAATGGAAAAATCAAATAATGTCCAATTAAAAATATTACTTACATGTTATAATGAATAAAAATAAATAAGTGTCACCTATGTTTTAATGTCAAAAATATTCTTGTATGTTATAAAAAGAGTGTGATATCAACCATTTTTTTAAAACATGTTTGAATTTATCATTAGGTACATTTTTTAAGTCACTTGGCAAATTATTGTAAATGCGTATCGATGTGAAGTTAGTACTTTTATAAAATATATTGCATTTACATGGTGGAACATACAAATTTTCCCTACGTTTTACATTTCTTATGAATCTAGAAATAACATCTACATTTTTTGTAGATGGTAATGTGTTCTGACAAATTATATTTCAAGTATATAAATACCAGTTAATGTGAGGAAACCTTTATTATTGAACAAATTCCAAACTGATTCATCACACGGACGACTATAGATAGTTCTTAGAATCCTTTTTTGTATTAAGAATGTATAATTAACGTTTACTGAGTTTCCCCAATATAGTATACCGTACGTGAGAAGCGGATACACATGTCCATAATATGCGCTTTTTGCAATATCTATTGACCCTATATCAATTAAAGTCGATATTAAATAACAGTATCTATTGATCATTTTGTTAATTGTGTCTATGTGAGATTTCTAATTTAAATGTTTATGAATAGAGATACGTAGGAAGCTTATGTCATCTGCTTGTTCAACCTTATTGTTATTGTTATTGTTATTGTTATAAATAGATATGTCAATATTTAGAGGTTCTTTTTTATAGTTTCTAAATTGAATTGTTTTATTTTTCAATATATTAACTTTTAGATTTATTTTGTTTAACCGAGATACAAGTACATCTAAAGTGTCATTTATGGTCTTTTCGCATTCCTTCTTGGTTTGCTCATCATTC
Source organism: Apoda limacodes (assembly GCA_946406115.1). Classification (NCBI taxonomy): domain Eukaryota; kingdom Metazoa; phylum Arthropoda; class Insecta; order Lepidoptera; family Limacodidae; genus Apoda; species Apoda limacodes. The sequence continues at coordinate 1,149,959 of OX291542.1, forward strand.
ACAAATAAAACTGTTGCGCCATCCGCAAACATTACGCACAGGTGATCTGTTAAATTTGGCAATTCATTTACATAAATCAAGAATATAAGTGGCCCCAATATACTACCTTGCGGCACACCTAATATACATTTCATACTCTCTGATTTCACTTGTTCTACTGTTTTTGTGTTTCGTCATAATTGTTTAGGATAACTGTCTGAGATCAATTTTCTAGATAGGATTTTAGTAAATTATACGCATTTCCTCTTATGCCTATACGTTCAAGTTGTAACGTTCAAAACTATAGAATGTACAGTCATTTGCTAAAGTCCATGCATAGTGTAAAGGCTAAAATTACGTGGAGCCATTCTGTGAATCTCGCACTAACACATTAACATTATCAGAACTGTCAATAATATTAACTTTAAATCGACGAAATTAGGTTTAGTTTTCTTTATACTAAATACTGGAACCAGTTTCTTTAAACCGTTCTTATTTCTTTTGGTTTCTTAACCTAACAAATTAATTAGGTGTAAACTGCATCGTTCTACATAGGTATTGTTTATTTCGCATAAAATGTAACCTGCCCGGTGGTTGATTCATAACCGCTGCGACAATGATTGGCAAGCCTATGGTTCAAATCCCGCCACTTTCGTTTTGAGTATTTTTGTCAGGAAAGTTCCCTCTGAAAAGGACCGATTGGTATGTGAACTTTTTGTTTTGTTTGCAAGAATTAAAACACATGCAATCTAATAAAAATGGTTTTTATTAAAATTTTATGAATAATGTTTTTGATAAATGTCTCTTTTTTTCTATCTATATATATAAAAATTACGTGTCACGTTGTTTGACCGCGATGGACTCCTAAACTACTGAACCGATTTTCATAAAAATTCGTAACTATCTGTTATTTGATCCAACTTAAAAGATAGGATAGCTTACATCTCAATTTATAGTCGCAATATTATTTTATTGCAAATTATTTGTCTTTTATCTGTTAGCTCCAAACGATTTTTCAATAGATGGCGCTATGTTAAAAATACAAACGTTTCATATAAGCTTCAATTTAATAGTATAACAACCACGTGTCACAATTATCTGTTAGCTCCAAACGATTCTTCAATAGATGGCGCTATGTTAAAAATACAAACGTTTCATATAAGCTTCAATTTAATAGTATAACCACCACGTGTCACAATTATCTGTTAGCTCCAAACGATCCTAATAGATGGCGATATCTGTTGACTGTTTTGATAGTTAGAAGGTGCTATGTTAAAAATATATATATATATATATATATATATATATATATATATATATATATATATATATATATATATATATATATATACGACTGCACCGAATTGGATAATTTAAGTTGTGTTTATTATTGTCAAGGCAAGGTTTATATGAAATAAAAAAGTGTCAAGTGGGAGTCGGACCCGCGCACTACTGGTAAATACTGGTTTTTCAGATATAAAAAATTGGACAAGCATACGCAAAACCCTTTCAAAATGGGTGGCGCGCCAGCTCTCTGGTATTTGATTCAACTAAAGAGATAGAATAGTTTTTATCTCGATCTGTCAAGTGCGAGCCGGACTCGGGCACTTTTGGTAAAAACCAACGTACGCCAAGCTACAGAGGGACGGCAGCGGAACAACGTTTGCCGGGACCGCTAATATATATATATATATATATATATTTATATATTTCCTATAGTTATAGCTTAAGTATTCGTTTTCGTAATGAAAAGAAATTCGTGTTGTGGATTTTATAAAAACGTTCACGACGCGTTGTGGCAATCACAGAAAAGCCACGTAGCGACCACAACGACGACCACAATGCACTGTGGTATTGATGAAAACCCATGACGTGTTTAGAACCGCATTAGAATACGACGCACAGTGATTTGCGCTATAGGTCCAACTAGTCTCGAAACTTTGTAGATATCCTTAATATTATAATCAATCCAAAGGACGAACAAAGGGTCGTAGGAATTATGACGCTGTAATATACGGAAAGGACATGACGAAACTGTTAGGGTACAATTTTTGTTTATTTAGGTACGGTACCCAAGTAAATGAGCTTGAAAATTCAATTACATTTTTGACGAGGAAATGTAGTTTCAATGTTAAAGTTACATAAATCTCAATTTTTTAAGAAGCTAAGATTGTTTTGTTTTGTGAAGAGAGGGCATAAAGCCAAATGAAATCTGCATACAACGCGGAATGTGAACGTTGTATGGATAACTCGAGTACTTATTAGTTCGTGATTTGGTTTCAACAACTACATTTACGCGGGTAACGTGAGTGTGAAAGAAAACATGCTACCCACGACACGAATTTCGATATGTGGTCTTTCTGTGATTGCCATAACGCGTCGTGAGCGTTTTCATAAGAGCTACAACACGAATTTCGCTATGTGGATGTTTAACAATGACCACAACGCATTGTGAGCAGGTTTTTCGCTCAATGAGCGTTTACGGTCTTTGAGCGTAACATATATATTTTCTATGGTTAAAGCTTAAGTATTTGTTTTCGTAATGAAAAGAAAAATGAAACTTTACCATAACAATAAAAAAAATACAAGTTACCATTCATTCGGTAACGCTGCTAAATTTTGAAAAACAATGAAGAAAAAAAATTGTTATGCCTTAAATATATTGAAATATAAAATAATATTTGTAAGAAAAGTAGTACTTTATATTTAGGGTACCGTGGGTAATAAGCGGAACCCTATTACTAAGACTCCGCTGTCCGTCCGTCTCTCCGTCTGACCGGGCTGTATCTCATCAACCGTGATAGTAAGACAGTTGAAATTTTCACAGAAGCAAGCCAAAGAATAACACTAATGTCCGGGTGTTGAGTATTCCAATCCTGCACTATATGCGCTCAACAACATTTGAGTAATCCAATCCTGCACTATATGCGCTCGACAACATTTGAGTAATCCAATCCTGCACTATATGCGCTCAACAACATTTGAGTAATCCAATCCTGCACTATATGCGCTCGACAACATTTGAGTAATCCAATCCTGCACTATATGCGCTCGACAACATTTTGTTCTGCATTACGGGTTCCATTTCTGCGCCAAAAATAAAGCCGCCCGTTTTCAGATGAAACAAACGACTTCTCATCAGTTAATAAGGTGTGCTCCCAGTCAAAATCCAAATACTCCCTTGCAAACAACAATATTATTAGTAACAATGGCATTATAGTGGCAGGTGTGCAACGGCAATTTTGCTCGAAAACCACAAATCGATGTAGAGTTTAGCCGTTTGAGCATACAGGTACTGTAGGGCAAAACAATAATTTTGAGCCGCAGTTCCTCAAAATATTTCCCTTAGGGGGGGGGGGGGGTTTATGATGTCATCAATTATTCAATTTTTTGTATGGGATTTAATTTTTTTTTTTCAGAAACCCATCGTGTGGGGTATCAAATTGATGAGCCGGTTTTAAAAATATACCACACTATTACCTTTGGGCTACTTTTTTTCTTAAAATCCAAAAAGTATTTTCAAAACATACCAAGTTTGGGCCCTTCAAGTAGAAGACGGCTCAGTATTTTTCTCTTATATATACCTTAAATGATAGTTTATATCCACTTTTTAAACCCACTGAAAGCAATTTAGAAAATATTAAAATTTAGTATTTTTTTTTGAATTTTTGAATATTGCAATGTGAGACGGTTCCTTAAGTTTCAGATCTTTATGAGACTTATGTGAACTGTAGGTACTGTACCCTGCTGCTTCTGTTTACTGGTGTTATTTAAGTGTATTTATGCTTAACTTGTAAACATTCAAAAAATTTTAATAGAATGGCATTTCGGTGGTATTTAACAAATCAGCCCGTCATTATTTTTGTTCCAAATCAGTTAAGTAATAATCGCCTGGTACCTACAGTCGACTTTCCAGTTGAGTTTCCAGCGTCCTTGTTGAGTGGACTTTGGAACGTAATATTATTTTTGCGGTTCCAAATTTAAAGTTTATTTTAACTCAAGCCTAATAAAAATTTTTTACTCATTGATCGGTAAAGAAAATTTACTTTTACAAGTAGCAGTGGTAAAAACTACGTAACCACTCATTTTTTGTAGTAAGTATTTCCGATTTTCACATCGGTTTAATCATAACGTAGGTACCTATACAAAAAACTGTTTCTGGTGTAGTAAGCAGTCGTTTCCTTTTTGTTTCAGAATTATGACACATCAGAATCTAAACTGAGACGAGAATTTGAAGGTTATGGAGCCATCAAAAAGGTAAATAAATTAAGAAAAATAGTGTATAAATTGTGTTTGCGGGCCATATTTAAATTTCGGAAGTATAGTGGTTTCATTATCCAGTGCTTATGCTGATCTTTGTCAAAACTTTCCTCATTATAAAAATAATGTATTATTAATAAAAAATACAGTTTCAATAATTTAAATTAAGTAGATACTGATTTGTGAAAAAAATCACAGAGTTTACAAAACTAACTTGCTCTTAATATAGTAAGAAGGTGCAGGCACAAGCATAAGTAAGTAGGTGCAGGCACAAGCATAAGTACAAACATAAGTAAGTAGGTGCAGGCACAAGCATAAGTACAAACATAAGTAAGTAGGTGCAGGCACAAGCATAAGTACAAACATAAGTAAGTAGGTGCAGGCACAAGCATAAGTACAAACATAAGTAAGTAGGTGCAGGCACAAGCATAAGTACAAACATAAGTTAGTAGGTGCAGGCACAAGCATAGATAAGTAGGTGCAAGCACAAGCATAAGTAAGTAGGTGCAGGCACAAACAAAAGTAAGTAGGTGCAGGCACAAGCATAGATAAGTAGGTGCAAGCACAAGCATAAGTAAGTAGGTGCAGGCACAAGCATAAGTAAGTAGGTGCAGGCACAAACATAAGTAAGTAGGTGCAGGCACAAACATAAGTAGGTGCAGGCACAAACATAAGTAAGTAGGTGCAAGCACAAACATAAGTAAGTAGGTGCAGGCACAATCATAAGTAAGTAGGTGCAGGCACAAACATAAGTAAGTAGGTGCAGGCACAAACATAAGTAAGTAGGTGCAGGCACAATCATAAGTCCAGTCCTGCCAAGAAGAATATTCCGTGGTTAAACTCATTTGCGAGTTACACACTCGTATCTCTTTCGTAAAGTCCGTGGTGGCCGAGCGGTTTCGATTTCACTATAGTCGGTGGTGGCCGAGGGGCTTAGATTACATTTTGCGACCTGAGTGGCGGAGGTTTGGGACCCGGCGTGTACCAATGAGTCTTTCACAACACTGGCTTTTCGGTGAAGAAAAACATGTTGAGGAAACCTGCATACGTCGAAAAAAAAAAAAGACGTATGTGAAGTCCACAATCCGCACTGGGCCTGCGTGTGGACTATGGCCCAAATCACCCTCGTTGAGGGTAACCCGTGCCCCAGCAGTGGGGACGTATGAGGCTGATAAGAATCTCTTTTGTATCGTATCGGATCCTGAACAGGTTAATTAAACAGTTCTTATGTCTAAGAGCTGTGTAATAGAGCTACGTCTGAGAATTGTCAACGATCCCTACCTCACTTGCCGTATCGAGCCCTTAAGTCTGAGGAGAGACTTTGCGTCCCTGTGTGTGTTCTACCGCTTGTACAATGGGAGGAATTGAATTGTTCGAAATGATTTCTACCATCGCACCGCTCACCATCGGCAGGGAATTCATTCTCACAATTTAGAACCTAAATGGTTCGGTTTCAGAGAAGCTTCCTCCCGCGAATGCTTGGGTTGTGGAATGAGCTCGGATGCCAAGGTTTTCTCCAAGGACAACACTATGGGGTTCTTCAAGAAAGAAGTTATTAGATTTCTGAAGGTTCGGCAACGCGCGAGTGACTCCTCTGGTGTCGGCCATAGGCAACGGTGACCGCTTACCATCAGGCGGCCTTGTTTGCCAACTTAGTAGTATAAAAAAAACTGTAGTTTGTTTTCAATAGCTAATTAAGGACACTATTTTTCAATATGCTGCTTATTTCGCTAGAGTTACTAAACATCCTCATGGCACAGGGGTTCTTAACGTGGACACATGAGCCACGAAAGTATCTGGATCACGGTTAGAACATCCCACGAAAGGGTATTTAGCACAAAAGCCTGGCCAAAAACTAAATATATTAGAAAGAAGCATTAATAAGGAGTCATAGATAAGGGTCCTGGCTACAAAGGGCAACCAGTAAATTTTTAAGTAGCTTGCAGAGAACTGCTTAGCACCAGTCGGATTTACCGTGTGCTTGTAGAGTTTGTGTGACTTATCGATCTTTTAATTTGAACACTTAGTAAGTGATATTACTCCTACTAATCATCTACAGTTGCTGTCGATATGGATGCAGTATGCAGTATGCAGTACGCAGTATGCAGTATGCAGTAGGGACAGGGATTATTATGAGCTTTATAATAGTCATTAACATAATTTTGACAAATTATGGCCTTTTCAATTGTGATTCTGATTTTTAGTTTATTTCTGAGCATTTCCGAGATCGGATTTATTCGCATCGTAGTAAGCAAACCACTGAGATCAATAATTTTAAACACTTTTTGCGGAAAAGTGCGGTTTAACATTTTATTAACCTTCTTGGCTCATGAAGAAATCCTATTAATAAATTCGTAAAATAGTTATAGTACAGTCATATATACATTAAAATGTGTAATTAAAAATAATTAAAATAAATAAATAACTAAACTATTATCAAAAGTCCCTTGAAAGACTTGATCAAGAAAGGCTGGTTTAGGAGCTGACGCTGCGCCCATCGTTTTTATAAGGAAATAACCAAGCGATTGATCTCCACTTCCAAAAATCAGAAGGCTAGTTTATATTTTGGTCAACAAATAAGCGTTGCCATACAACGTGTCACCGCTGTCAGTCTTCTGGCCACTTTATCTCCTGGCATCAACATCCAGGGCCTTTGTTAATAGTACCGTCAAATTAGATACATTTTTAGACTAAAAAAAATTAGTTGGTAGAGTTTTGAATTTTGGTGTACATGTTCATTAAGACCTCCGTATGAACATACTAAAATTCCCCATCGATAGCTGTTGCGATCGCGCTACCATCAGGGGAAAAAGGTACCCTTTTTTAGTTTTTTGCTTATATCTCGGCAATTATTGCTGACACGGAAAACTAAAGCTTATTAAATATCCTACAACAAAGCTCATACATATTATTATTGTATCTCTAGTATTTTAGCTGTAATCCGGCGTTAAAGAGGAAAAATATTTTTTGTTTTGCTGCCTATATACCGTTTGTATTCTGTTTTCTCCCAAATTATTCAAATATTTTTTAGACTTATTCCGTGAAACTACAAAGAAAAAGAAAGAGAGAGAGATACGAGAGGGTGAGAAAGAGAGAAAAGGGAAAGGGAAGGGAAGACGCAAATCCATTATGTGACATGATGTGTATGGCTGGGTCGAAACGTGTTTTGGGGTAATAGCCACGACTGGCTATCAATACCAGAAAGCCATGACCAGCCATCAGCTGATTATCGTCTCGTATTGTTTTTACTTCCCATAAAGACTTAGGCAACTTTTTCCGATTTGACTTTGTACGTTAATGTATATAGTTAGCTAGCACCGTTTATAGTACTGTAATACTACCCATGGCAAAGTTCTCTGCAGGCTGATTGAGATACTCAAATATCTAAACATTATAGCTATAAAAACAGCTTCTTGGAAATACTTAACATAGCGCTTTTACAGAATGTAAGTCTAAGTTTCTGTATCTTGCTAGATGGATTGCTTTGACCTTCTTTCCGTTATTATGTCCCTCTGACTCCTATCTGACAAAGACCCTGTGAGAAGTCTGGTAACTCGGACAAATTCAAGAAAGTCCTTAAAAGCTTTATTTAAGCTTACAGCAACTAGATCTCATCCATCGAATCTTTTACCAGTCACACACACAAGTGTTCACCGGTGCCCGAGGACACAGAGTTACTTATAAGACAGCCTAACGCCGCACGACGACAACGTAACAATTATCCCTCCGCCGAGGACAAGTCTCCTTCTACAAAAGTGTCAAGGTGTACATAGGTGTACTTTGTCAAAGCAGTCACGAAAACCTTATGAAAGGAATCAAGCCCGGCCTCTAGGCTTACTGGAACACTAAAGCTATTAAGGTCGACACCCTGAGCGCCATGCCTGCGTTCTACGACTACTAAAAGGCAGATAGCATAGAAAAAACTTAACAGTCGTAATGCTTGCTTAGCACTAAACCAGCAGACACCAATCATGTCCAAAAGACAGTGAGCCGTGAGACGGTATACCAGCAGTGGTGCTTAAGAAGTGTGCTCCTGAGTTATGTCCTGTACTCACGTGCCTCTTCGCGCTTTCCTACCACACTAGGCAATTTCCGTCTTCATGGAAGACTGCAAATGTGCACCCGGTGCCCAAAAAGTGTGATAGATCAGATCAATCGAATTACAGGCCTATCGCTATTACCTCTCTCCTCTCCAAGGTGATGGAGCGTGTGATCAACACACAGATTCTAAGATACCTAGAAGTACACGACTTGGTCAGTGGCCGTCAATATGGCTTTCGCCACGGTCGCTCGACTGGTAACCTTCTAGTCTATCTCACACACCGATGTGCACTAGCCATTGAGAGTCAGCATTGGCATGTAGCCTGCAGATAGCGAAGGCGTTCGATCGGGTCTGGCACCGGGGTCTTCTATCGAAGTTGCCATCTTACGGAGTGCCCCAGGGTTTGTGCAAATGGGTGGCTAGTTTTCTGTCCATCAGACACATACGAACCGTAGTTGACGGTAGTTGCTCTGATAGCATGGACATTAATGCTGGTGTCTGGACATTAAGGCTCTGTGCTGTCTCCTTCGCTGTTTCTACTGCATATCAATGACATGTTGGACATCAACAACATACATTGCTACGCAGATGACAGTACTGGAGACGCTTATTACACGGGTCGTGCAAACATCCCTCGTTCCGTTGTTAAGGAAAACCGCGGAGAACTTGTGTCTCAAGTCGAGACCACACTGTCCAAGGTCTTTGACTGGGACGGGTAAACTTGGTCCGATTCAACCCAACAAAGACACAAGTGTGCGCGTTCACCGTTAAGAAAACCCCATTCACTGTGATCCCACAATTCCAGAACACTCCCCTCTCCATATCTAAGAGCATTGGGATCATTGGTGTTGACATCTCCAGCGATGTTCAGTTCCGAGATCATTTACAAGATAAGGTGAAGCTGGCGTCCAAAAAACTGGGTGTACTCAACAGAGCGAAGCAGTACTTCACGTCGGGGCAAAAGTTGTTACTTTACAAGTCGCAAGTTCGGCCCCATATGAAGAACTGCTGCCATCTCTGTGCGCGTGCACCCGGATACCAGCTTGGCCCTTTTGACTCGGTTCAACGACGGGCTGTGAGAATTGTCGACGATTCCAAACTCACTTGCGGTATCGAGCGTTAAGTCTGAGAGAGACTTTGCCTTTCTGTGTGTCTTCTACCGCTTGTACAATGGGTTGTGTTCTGAGGAATTGTTCGAAATGATGCCCACGGCTACTTTCTACCATCGCACCGCTCGCCATCGGCAGGGAATTCATTCTCACACTTTAGAACCTAACTGGTCGCGTTCAGTGCGGTTTCAGAGAAAGTTCTTCCCGCGAACGCTTAAGTTGTGGAATGAGCTCCCTGCCAAGGTTTTCTGCAAGGACTACAGTATGGAGTTCTTCAAGAAAGAAGTTATTAGATTTCTGAAGGGTGGGCAACGCGCGAGTGATACCCCTGGTGTTGCAAGCGTTCATAGGCTACGGTGACCGCTTACCATCAGGCGGACCGTAAGCTTGTTTGCCACCTTAGTGGTATAAAAAAAAAATGAATAAAAAAAAAGTCTTTTCAAATTATCAAGGAAGAAAGAAAGACATTTATTTAATAAAAATGGACATGAATTGGAATTATTAGTTGACGTGCCTTATGAGTAGGTTTTTGGGCCAAATGCCCATTTTGCAATCTAGTTTTTTGAATCAGACTTCTTTAAGAACTTTTTGTTTTGTTTGACAAATACAAGAAATAATAACTCGACACTTATTCCCGAATAGATGTTAGAGATATTACTGATCCTATTATTTTCGTTGAATATTTAATAATTTTAATGGTCGTATTTGTACACTAAAATATGTATTACTAAAATCAAATTGTCACATTCGTATTCGCGAAAAAAAAGCCATTTTTAGGCAAGGGACTTATGTTTAAATTATATTAAAACATATATCAAATTCAGTTTCATTTCATTCATTTATTGCCTTAGATGACAAAACAAAAGTCTTTATCGCGGTCTTGTTTAGAAAATCAGATAGCCAAATAACAAAAAGTCATACGGCGCGGTGTTTTGATTGTGGCTTCAACTCTGCCCTGGTTCAGAAAACCTGATATCCAAGTAACAAAAGGCCATACGGCGCGGCATTTTGATAAATGTGTTGTTCTGTTTGTAATCTAACTATCTATGTTTTCAGATATACATGGTATACAACAAGGAGAACGACAAACCTCGAGGCTACGCGTTCATTGAGTACGAACACGAGAGGGACATGCACTGTGAGTCGTACATTTTATATCTACATACCTACAAATACACTATCTGTGTGCGGATAAAAAAAATACGAGAAAAGAATTTGTTAACACTTTTTAGTAAACGTATTCTTTTCTCACCGTACGCGTACATACAGTTTGTCATTGTTGTACTAGTGTACTTTTTGGTGAAGATAAAATGATATTGTATCTGGAAATAACCACTGCTGAATAAACAAATTAAACTAACTCACACCAATATACCTTCTACTTCCAACTTGTTGTAGAAAGTAGAATAAAAATGCACTGCTATCAAATAATTCTAAGATGTCTTAGTAAAATTTGTTATTTTAGTGTGGTATAAATATAGTCTGATAAAGACTCGTTTGTACCGATGTCACTGGGATCCACACTATCGACAGCTTCTATCCATCTGCATTATTGTTCGACTATTCTTTTCTTGTTTATATAACTGTTGTCTGACATATACTCGTTTTTACCGATCTGTCACCGGGATCCACACTATCGATAGCTTCTATCCATATGCACTATTGTTCGACTATTCTTTTCTTGTTCATATAACAGTTGTCTGACATAGACTCGTTTGTACCGATCTGTCACTGGGATCCACACTATCGATAGCTTCTATCCATCTGCATTATTATTCGACTATTCTTTTCTTGTTCATATAACAGTTGTCTGACATAGACTCGTTTGTACCGATCTGTCACTGGGATACACACTATCGATAGCTTCTATCCATCTGCATTATTGTTCGACTATTCTTTTCTTGTTCATATAACTGTTGTCTGACATAGACTCGTTTGTACCGATCTGTCACCGGGATCCACACTATCGATAGCTTCTATCCATCTGCATTATTGTTCGACTATTCTTTTCTTGTTCATATAACAGTTGTCTGACATAGACTCGTTTGTACCGATCTGTCACCGGGATCCACACTATCGATAGCTTCTATCCATCTGCAAAAAAGCTACGATCGTTGCATCTGCTGCCGAAACTCAGTGGGCAAGGATCCTAGTATGGCGGAATTATTAAAAGAAATTAAAGACTTCAGAGCAGATTTTATCAGTTTGAAAGACGACTTACGTTCTTAGAAGCATTAAAGATATTAACCTTAAAATGGCACGCGGTTGCATTGAGCCTTAACCATTTTGATGAAAAGATTATCATTGGTCGAAAATAAAACTTCACGGATTTCATTCCTGCAAAATGATCTTGTGTATGCGCGCAATAAAATAGTTGTTCTTGAGTCGGAAAATAACATTCTTGAACAACATTCCAGAAAATAATTTGGAAAAAGATATGACATTCAGAAAAAGTATCTGGAGTACCGCTTGAAAATAGTGAAAACCTATTCAATTTACTTAATAATATATGTACAAAAGTGGGTGGGTATTACTGTGTTAGAAACCGATGTTGATTATATCGGTGCATCGCGTACGTCGTTCTCCCAAACCGTCGATAGCAACTAACAATGATATACTCTTCTGCTTTTTTTTATTTCCAACTCGATATATTATACATGAAAACTATTTTAATTGTGCTCGTTAATTGTGTATCGCGGAATCAAACTTCTAATGGGTTGGTCTCAATATATTTAAGGTTTTTTATACTTTTTGAATATCTTTGTCCTTAGTGCTTCTAATAATAAAGTATCGTACTTATTTTTAACTTTGATTAAAATAGCATCTGGGCTATATCGAAAAATAGCATCTGGGCTATATCGAAAAATAGTATCCGGGCTATAGCGAAAAATAGCATCTGGGCTATATCGAAAAATAGCATCTGGGCTATATCGAAAAATAGCATCTGGGCTATATCGAAAAATAGCATCTGGGCTATATCGAAAAATAGCATCTGGGCTATATCGAAAAATAGCATCTGGGCTATATTGAAAAATAGCATCTGGGCTATAGCGAAAAATAGTATCTGGGCTATATCGAAAAATAGCATCTGGGCTATATCGAAAAATAGCATCTGGGCTTTATCGAAAAATAGCATCTGGGCTATATCGAAAAATAGCATCTGGGCTATATCGAAAAATAGCATCTGGGCTATATCGAAAAATAGCATCTGGGCTATATCGAAAAATAGCATCTGGGCTATAGCGAAAAATAGCATCTGGGCTATATCGAAAAATAGCATCTGGGCTATATCGAAAAATAGCATCTGGGCTATATCGAAAAACTATAGATTCCTTAAGTCTAAATGTGTGGAAATATTAATTTTCATCATGTTTTAAATACAAAATTAAACTTCTATTTTATACATTTTAATCGAATAAACATAAAAACTTTTCTGTTTGTGTTATTTAACAAAAAACTATAGTTTGGTTTATACTCATGAAATACTTATACTTATTTATACTATTTGAATACTTTTATTATCGGTGTTTTCAATATAACAAAATTAATGCTGTCTCTACCTGTTATTAAGTACCACCACTATCAGTCTAGTAATATAAATATTGTTGTGTAATCCGTATACTTATTAATTACTCACCTTGTAACGCAGTGGAACTGGTTGTAGGAGCCTAGGCGTCAGTCTGCGCTTATGTTATCTACGAAGAGGCCCACTCTAAGGGAAGGAAACTTACTTTAAAACATTAGGAATCTGCTACAAAATAGACGAGTAGGGTTCAATCAAAACTTTGAGAGTCACCGTGGCGTGGCTAATGATACTTCGCGCAGCTGCAAACTCCAGATCTGAGAGCAAATCAAATCAAATCACGGTTCTAGCACGCTATATGAGTACTGACTTTTTAAAAGTTCTTCACAAATTCCAAAGCGAAAAACAAACACTAACAACGCAATACGCTAGTATCGCTTCCAACCTGCCGCAAACACTTTTTGGTCAAGTCCGAACGCGAGCAACACACCGGATACATCCTACGCCGGCCGCGCATCCGTGGAACTGTAGAGCCAATCCGGCCAAGTGCGAGTCAGACTCGCGCACGAAGGGTTCCGTATCATTATCTATAAAAACGGCAAAAAAAAAATTACGTTTGTTGTATTGGAGCCCCCTTAAATATTTGTTTTATTTTTATTTAATTATTTATTTTTAAAGTGAATTTATAACTAAATATTTAGTTATATATTAACTTTAAAAATAAATAATTAAATTTTTAATATATCAATATATTTTAAGTGTCAACCTCTTGACGTTATCAATATCGAGCAAAACCAGCAAAAAATCACGTTCGTTGTATGGGAGCCCCCTTAAATATTTATTTTATTCTGTTTTTTAGTATTAGTTGTTATAGCGGCAACAAAAAAGCAATAGGGTGCCGTTTTGTACCCATTGTGTACGGGACCCTAAAAATTAAATTTTCTTAAATATAAATAAATGTCATACTATTACTTTTAATCGTAAGAAACACCCAATTTGCTTTGACTATAATTTTTCTAGATCTAAAATCAACTCTGTTTATGAAATACACGAGGAAGGTGTAACTCTGGACTGTAAATTAAACTTTTATCCCATATCGATAACTAGTGTTATTAATAAAGTAAATATCGCGCATTGAAACAACTTGAGTTTATCTTAAGACTTTACTTTTCTTTCGTTCACAGTATTCTTGAATTTAGAATTGTAGTATGTAACCCTCAGTATAAAGTTCACACAACTCGAATTGAGCGATTACAAAGAAAATTTATAAAAAACCTAGAATATCGCACTGGTAACAGTTATACTGATAATGAAACATCTTGTAAAAAAAAAATATTCTCTCACTTCAAGACCGGCGATCTTATCTAGATCCTCTAGAGATCTAGAAGCCTCCTGCTTCTCCATTCTCCACCTCACCTCCTCCATGACTTGACCAGCAGAGAAATCGCCGGCCGACTCACCATCGTCGGTTGTACGTCCCGTCATCGTCGGCGTCGCGGTCGTGCGCCAGAGCTCCTGTATGGAGGTTGAGAGCTTTTCCTCCGCCTTTAGCCTCAACTCCTCTCGCTTTGCTGCTTTGAGGTTCTCTTTTGTTTTGGCGAAGCCGACAAACTCGCTAGTAGTCGTAAGCCTACTCCGCACACGTGTACTTTTGGCACAACTCTCATTTCTGCCCTCTTCAGAGCTCGTGTCGCACGAGAGCTCTAAGGGGCGCTTTTCCGCCACCGTGCAGAACGTGCTCCTCGATGCCACCTCTGTGGTTTTAATTTTTATTTCGTCCATGCTGTGCTGTGTGAACTAAGCTGGCCCCGCAGTCTAAAAGCGGGCACAGACAGGACATAAGACTATGTTGGGAGTCGCCCAAGCGTTCATCCACAATACAGTTATATATAAAACACACACAAGTCAAAACAACAAAGCACAAATACAAGGTGCTACTTACAATCTGACTGCCGCATCACAAGTAGAATCACAAGATTGCAAATTAAAACAATATTATATGTTGGGAATCGCCTCGCGGTCCCTCCCGAACTAACCACACCCAGTAACTGTCTCCGAGGAGGCCGCTACAGCCCGCAGACAGGCACTAAACACTTACACACACACACAGCATTTTGAAATAATTCTATAACTGAAACCGGCGAAGCGGCCACACAGCTCGAGGTGAGCGGGGCCAGCTTCAGTGGGGAGCGAGAATGATTCACGACACTAACAATTTGTAAACTACGCAACGTGCGTAGGGAGTCGCCTCCCGCTCCATCCCGAACTTAATTCTACTGAAAACCACTCGACAACACATTCGATCGCAACTGCGTTCACGCGTTCGCAGACAGACGTTCACACCCACTTGTTCTTTTGAAGCCCTACTTCAACATTTTAACTGTTGTTCGTATCATTAACACGAATCGTTTAAATTCTTCACCAAAATACATTTTTACTTCAATGATTTAATTTCAAGTATCATTTTTATACATTGTTTAAAATGGTATTGGAACATTGTTGAGACCTACTTGGAATGGATCAATGTTGTTTTTTTGTTTATCTATAAACGCGACCTGTCTAAATGTTAATGTGACACTTTCCTATCTATAAACGCGACCTGTCTAAATGTTAATGTGACACTTTCCTATCTATAAACGCGACCTGTCTAAATGTTAATGTGACACTTTCCACTCCAAAATGGTTTTAATAAGGTGTTTTTTTGAATTCGGTTTGAACTTGTAACTTGTAACTTGTAACTTGTAACTTGTAACTTGTAACTTGTAACTTGTAACGATGTACGATTTATGATGTATGATTAATAAGTGGTTTTTTCTATTTCACACCACAGACTCAGCCGTACCCACAGACGCACACTGTCTAACCAGTTAACCGGCCTCCCTAACGTATAGGTTTGTATGTGATGGTAAGATACCAGCATACATACAAGTTTAACTAAATAAAAGTAAAAAAGGTTATTTAGTCCAAAATAGTATTTTTTTTAAAGAACATACTTTTTTATATATTTTTTTATTTAAAATGATTGCGCAATTGGATACGTAAGTAAAATGCGCCCAGGTAAAGTTTTGGTTTTCGCCTCGTCGTAGCATTTTGCGTCGGGATTTGTCGGTACCTTATCGAAAAATAATAATTGAGCGTAAGTAAAAAGGAAGTTGGATTTTTGGTAAAAATGTGTAAGTAATTAAAGAGGCGAAGGTAGGTATTTGCAACCGGTGGGTATTAATGTGTAAGTACGTAAAGAGGCGAAGGTAGGTATTTGCAACCGGTGGGTATTTTTATTTTTTGTTATAATACTCTGATAGGGGTCTTTCGGCTTGGTCGGTCGTCGGTGGGTATCAGAAAGTAGGTATATTTTTATGTATGTAACTTCACAGGTAAATATAACAAAAAAACTACAAATAAAGCCGCTTGTCTTAGCTGTGCATCTCGCTTTATCGCGACCTCTATCATATAGTTACAACGAAACAAAGTTATTATTTCACACTTTTGATTATTTTTTTTAATTGTCTGGTCAATAGTCAATAGTCGGTTAGCGCCGACACTGCGAGTACGAAACAGTGACGCGATGTGTACAATTAATTCAATCGAACTTTAATATATATAGTGATTTATTCTGCTATGCAGAAAATATTATTGTTTGTTATTAAGTAGAAACGCACAATAACTAACACACGTGGCCTACATGTGTTTCACATAAAGCTAGGAGCTCATGATATGTGCATTTTGAATTACATAATTATGAAAAATGTTAATATGTTGACCATGTTTGTTTCTGATATTTGTTAAATCTCTCGTGTGTGTCTGTCTGTCGAGATATTTGTGTTAAATATTTTTTGTTCGAAACAAACCGATTGTGATTAAACTCTATAATTTTTTTCTATAAACGTTACTAAATTAAAATCCGTCAAAACTCAAAATATTTTATTGCTAATAGGTTTTCAAAAACACTTTGTTATAGTCAACATTTCTATTATTGACATGACTGTACCGTAATGTAACCGTACTGTAACGCTATTTCACTGTGGTATTTTTTTACAAAAAAAAAAAACAGCCAGAAGTCCGTATAGATATTGTTTTATTCCTTATAACACTACACACATTACGTGTACACTAGACTGACCACGACGGGTATAAGAACATGTTATGAAACCTTTTGTTGATTGATACACCGAGTGTATGTATGTAGGTAGGTAGGTCCTGTACTTGTACCTACAATAGTTTAGTTAGACATTTATTTTTTATATTATCGTATGTGCAGATAGTTTAGACTTTTATTTGTATTACTGTTGATATATATTATTTATGTCTTTAAAAATAAAACACTTTAAAAAACAAATTAAAAGGCCAAATCAAACAGAAAAAATAAATGGTGGTTTATACTAATTAATCTTTTTATTTTCTTTGGAACACTTAGGACCCTTATTTGGAACCTTTTTTTTAACTTGATATCATCTTCCAGGACATCAGCCTTCATGAAGTCTTTTACTTCTGATGATCCTGGCCCGATGCTGGTACGCGTCTTCCCTTAGTTGCTTTATGATCGAAAATAAAAAAGACAGTTAAATAACTATATATAATAGGCATATACGTATCGAAAAACATATTAAAAGTTTATTACTTGCGGTACAAGTTATTTCTCCAGTAAGAGTACAATGGCTGCAGAAACACCGGGTTTCGAGTGCAGGTACCTTCAAACCTGCGGTCGCACGATACCTTGCTCCCATAATATTTAAAAATTGCTATCGACTTTGAATACACAGAACCTCAAAGCGCTGCGATGAAAACAGAAAATGTTTCGGTACAAAATCAAGTGACCTGGGTGTAACAAAGAACAACGCTTTTAAATATGCCCTACATGATGAAATTGGACAACCCTGGATATCGGTACTTATATAAAAAGTGCTATATTGAATTTTAATTGTCACTAGCGCTTGAAAACGCTAACGTAAATCTTTTTAAACCCATGTATATTGGATGGCATTACCTTTAACCGGTTCTGCTTGATAGACTAATTATAAATGAGAATGTGATTGTTCTGATCGAAACCGGATCAGCAACAGCCAGCCACAGTTAAAATTTAATTCATCGGCAAAATAGGTGGGGGACTTGCGAGCCATAACTATTGGGGTCGTTTGTTCTGACCGTTTGCTAAAGCTGTCGGAGGAAACTTTTGCCTGTCGTTGTTACCACTACTGCGAAAGACCGATGACTTGGCACATTGTTCTAAAGAGAAAGCTGATCTACTGGGCAGTCTCTGTACCTCATACTTAAATTGGAACGACGAAAGCCATGTACCACCTACTAAGGTAAGACCATGCCGGAAATCTCCATATAACGGCGGCAGGTCCGGCGGGCGTTGCTTTCTCTAGACGTCCACAAGCCGAGTGAGCCAGACATAACACGACCCTCCACACTAGTTTCCGTCTCTATCAGAATGTGCACCCGATGCCTCGAATTACCCGCCAATCTCTACTACCTCTCTCCCCTCCTAAATGATATATTGAACACATATCTTCAAAGATACCTAGAAAAACACGAGCTGGTCAGCAAAGCAAAGTGTATCTCACACACTGATGGGCACTAGCTATTGAGAGGCATTGGCATGTAGCCTAGACGTAGGAAGGCTTTCTATCGGGGCTATCAAAGTTGCCATCTATTTGACTGCCCTATGCTGGTGTCCCGCAAGGCTCTATGTTGTCTACTGCATATCAATGACATGTTGCCAATCGACAACACACATTGCTATGCAAATTACAGTACTGGAGACGCTTATTACACGGGCCGTGCAATCATACCTCGTTCCGTTACGTAGGAAAAACGCGGAGATTAAGAAAACCCCATTCACTTAGGTCCCACAAATATAGAACATGTTGACATCCTATGTGATGTTCAGTTCCTAAATCATTTGAAAGACTAGGTTAAGCTGGTGTTTAAGCAAACTTGGAGCACTCAACAGAGCGAAGCAGTAGGTACTTTACCTCGGGGCGAAGGGCAATTGGCGCTTTGAATACCAGCTTAGTCTTTTGAATCGGTTCAACGACGGACTGAGAGAATTGCAGTTATAAACTAACTAGTATTTTGGAACTGGGTTGCTTCGATATTCTTTACACGTTCGGTAATGCACATTATGACTTCATAATATTAATTACGAATTTTACAATTTTTTAAATACTAATAAATGCAATTATTTTAAAATCCATCATTTTCAGTTTGTTCTCAATCATCAACTAACTAAAAGAGTCAATACAACTGGTCAGTTATGATGAAGAAAGAATGGGGCAGTTTCTAGCAAGAACATATCTATAAAATCATTTAATCTCCATTTGCAAATTTTGTCTAAGATTACCATTATTTTAATGAAATAAATACGACAAAAGAAGATGGTGCTCACATTACATAAAACTTCAATCACATTGCGTGACGCTCGGACACAAACCTCACATTACATAAAACTTCAATCACATTGCGTGACGCTCGGACACAAACCTCACATTACATAAAACTTCAATCACATTGCGTGACGCTCGGACACAAACCTATCCGAAATTAACCACAGTAATAAAAGCCGTATGAAAAAATACCGGTGATGGGGTTTGTCGTTTGACCTCACAAACGTCGTATTGACATCTACTTATGTAACGCGAGACGCGTAACACCCGTCATTGTTCAGATATTCTCGGTTTTAAAAGCGGTACTCAAGTGTCTGAATACTAAGTTTTCGAACGTTAACGTCACAAACTACTTTTTAAATAAATGTTATAATATATGCCAAAGTACTATCTGCCAGTAATCTGAGTATCCACCTTAAAGACGACTTTGGCTTGCAGTGACCGACGTCCTTTTCAGCTGGGTGCCGTTTTTTTATTTTTTTGGTCAACCAATCAATTAATTTTATATTTTATATATATTATTAAGTTCACTTGAGGGAAGTTATTATAATAGGTCCGAAAATCGAAATCGCTAAATTTGCGTTTTCTTTACGTTTTGAGACATGGAGAATCGTTTGCCAGTTTAGAGTGATTTCTGTGTTTGTGTGTGTGTGTGTGTATGTAAGTTAGACTTTTTTTACTCCTCGATATCTCAAGAACCAATTGGTCTCGTGATCATATAAATCGATACGCCACGTCACGACTTAGATCTAAAAAGAGTTTGAGCAAAATCGGTCCAGCAGTTTATTTCTTATCCCTAAAACTTTTTTTTTAAAATGTATTTAAGCTCAGGACTCCGTCATTTATAAACCAATTTGGAAATTTTCGTATAGGGAAGTAATAACCCACAGATTGGTACCATTTTTAATTTAGTAGAGATTGGTACAAAAAAACCAGAGTTATGTGAGAAAATGTCTACAAGTTGTATCATTTTGACGACGAAGCTCGTCTAAATAATCCAAATGATACAACTGAGGAGGCACCACTGTAAATGAGATTAACAAAACAATATACAATATAATTATCGCTCCACATCTTAATACGTGCAAACTTATATGACGGGCATTCTAGTTGTTAACTCGATATTCTAAGGCTGGGTGCAGATCGGCCCAACGGTTTGTTTTTTATCGCTAAAAAACTATATTTTTTAAAGACGCAATAATAATCTCTATAATAAATTCTCAAATATAAAAAAATATTCACAAGAGAAGTTGCTCGTGCTGCATTTGCTACCAATTTTTAATACTAATTTCATTTCATTTCGGGACACACACAAAAAACGAAACTTATGTCTTAAAGTGGATACCCAAGTTCTGGCTGCTAGTACATAAATTTACTGTTTTTGAAAATTTTGAAACTAAGCTCTTATTTTCCTTGTATATTTGGAAAGTTAATTAAGGTAAGCTATCTTTGTATATAGCAACTGTGTCCTCCGGTAAGGTAGGGTAGGGTAGAATGGGTCAGACACTATCGGGAGCGCATGTGGTGGTGCTTGAGTGAGAGTGACGCGTATGTGTGTATGTGCAGCGGCGTACAAGCACGCGGACGGAAAGAAGATCGACGGGAAGCGCGTGCTCGTGGACGTGGAGCGCGCGCGCACCGTCAAGGGCTGGCTGCCGAGGAGGCTCGGTGAGTATCTCAATGCGCACTGTACATCCTTTGTTATTATTTGTCAATTCATTCAATATTTTGCAGTGCGCAGCAGGCGCGTGACTTGTGTGAGCGAGACAGAAACAAATTGAACTTTTAGTAACATAGGCATAAGGTAGATTTTAAAATTTAAGTGTTGCTACAAGTACTATTGGGGATCTTGTTTGTGTCTGCGCCACCACCACCACCACCACCACCACCACCACCATCACCACCACCCAGTACAGTAACAGTAAATAAATAACAAACAGACCAACGCACGAACCTTTCCTCTCTCGACGTAATACGCCCTTTCATGTGATATTGTTGCCTCACTTTATAATATAATTTTGATGTATAATGATCTCTTATACATATTGACAGCTCCGTGGCTTTGTTGCTATCAGTGACTACTTGCGCATCGGAGGTGCGTGGGTTAGATTCCCGCACAGGTCAAACAACTATGTGATAAATATTTGTGTTTGTCTTGAGTCTGGGTGTCTGTATTTACAAAAAAAAGTATTTAAGAATTTGTATCCGTTATCTGGTATCCATGTTAGCTCTGCTTAGTTTGGAACCAGATGGCGTTGTGTGTAATTTTTATTTATTTACATAAATACTAGTAATAATTTTAAATCAGCTTTTGTCAATATTGTTAAGTACGTATTAGCGCAATGACAATGCCGTTTGGTAATACAGATTATCTATTTGTCTACCGTACGCAATAAGACTAAATGAAATTGCAATTAGGTGATGAAGATTATCTATTGGTCCACTGTACGCAATAAGACTAAATGAAATTGCAATTAGGTGATGAAGATTATCTATTGGTCCACTGTACGCAATAAGACTAAATGAAATTGCAATTTGGTGATGAAGATTATCTATTGGTCCACTGTACGCAATAAGACTAAATGAAATTGCAATTAGGTGATGAAGATTATCTATTGGTCCACTGTACGCAATAAGACTAAATGAAATTGCAATTAGGTGATGAAGATTATCTATTGGTCCACTGTACGCAATAAGACTAAATGAAATTGCAATTAGGTGATGAAGATTATCTATTGGTCCACTGTACGCAATAAGACTGAATGAAATTGCAATTAGGTGATGAAGATTATCTATTGGTCCACTGTACGCAATAAGACTAAATGAAATTGCAATTAGGTGATGAAGATTATCTATTGGTCCACTGTACGCAATAAGACTAAATGAAATTGCAATTTGGTGATGAAGATTATCTATTGGTCCACTGTACGCAATAAGACTAAATGAAATTGCAATTTGGTGATGAAGATTATCTATTGGTCCACTGTACGCAATAAGACTAAATGAAATTGCAATTTGGTGATGAAGATTATCTATTGGTCCACTGTACGCAATAAGACTAAATGAAATTGCAATTAGGTGATGAAGATTATCTATTGGTCTACTGTACGCAATAAGACTAAATGAAATTGCAATTAGGTGATGAAGATTATCTATTGGTCCACTGTACGCAATAAGACTAAATGAAATTGCAATTAGGTGATGAAGATTATCTATTGGTCCACTGTACGCAATAAGACTAAATGAAATTGCAATTAGGTGATGAAGATTATCTATTGGTCTACTTTACGCAAAAAGACTGAATGAAATTGCAATTAGGTGATGAAGATTATCTATTGGTCCACTGTACGCAATAAGACTAAATGAAAATGCAATTAGGTGATGAAGATTATCTATTGGTCCACTGTTCGCAATAAGACTAAATGAAATTGCAATTAGGTGATAAAGATTATCTATTGGTCCACTGTACGCAATAAGACTAAATGAAAATGCAATTAGGTGGTGAAGATTATCTATTGGTCCACTGTTCGCAATAAGACTAAATGAAATTGCAATCAGGTGATGAAGATTATCTATTGGTCCACTGTTCGCAATAAGACTAAATAAAATTGCAATTAGGTGATGAAGATTATCTATTGGTCCACTGTACGCAATAAGACTAAATGAAATTGCAATTAGGTGATGAAGATTATCTATTGGTCCACTGTACGCAATAAGACTAAATGAAATTGCAATTAGGTGATGAAGATTATCTATTGGTCCACTGTACGCAATAAGACTAAATGAAATTGCAATTAGGTGATGAAGATTATCTATTGGTCCACTGTACGCAATAAGACTAAATGAAATTGCAATTAGGTGATGAAGATTATCTATTGGTCCACTGTACGCAATAAGACTAAATGAAATTGCAATTAGGTGATGAAGATTATCTATTGGTCCACTGTTCGCAATAAGACTAAATGAAATTGCAATTAGGTGATGAAGATTATCTATTGGTCCACTGTTCGCAATAAGACTAAATAAAATTGCAATTAGGTGATGAAGATTATCTATTGGTCCACTGTACGCAATAAGACTAAATGAAATTGCAATTAGGTGATGAAGATTATCTATTGGTCCACTGTACGCAATAAGACTAAATGAAATTGCAATTAGGTGATGAAGATTATCTATTGGTCCACTGTACGCAATAAGACTAAATGAAATTGCAATTAGGTGATGAAGATTATCTATTGGTCCACTGTACGCAATAAGACTAAATGAAATTGCAATTAGGTGATGAAGATTATCTATTGGTCCACTGTACGCAATAAGACTAAATGAAATTGCAATTAGGTGATGAAGATTATCTATTGGTCCGCTGTACGCATACTGAATGCATATAAACAACGGATCAACACTATTGTGTACTAGTGTTAATGTTTATCCATAATGTACACAGGTGGGGGGCTGGGTGGGACGCGACGCGGGGGGGCGGACGTCAATATCAAGCACTCGGGCCGCGAGGACAACGAGAGGGAGAGGGAGCGATACCGACAGGAGCAGCGCGACAGAGACGAGCGCGCGCGCCACGACCGAGGAGAACGTAAGTCACATTTTTTTATAGACGCATTGGCCGTTTAATCTTCAGCTAAATAGCAACATTTTACACTTTTAAATATAATATTGACAATACTGGCTGTTTGGCGCCTTTGCTAGCCAGTGTCTTTACGTCAATGGTGGTGTTTCTTTATTTCCACAAATTGTATATTTACTACGAAACATAATTTGTTGCTGTATTACATTTATTCCGTACAAGCGTGTTGAAAAATGACGTATGACATTAGTGAGTGTCGTCAGTGACCTTACCTGACGGCTTGTGCTGAAATCCTCGTGCATAATGACCAAATTCAGCTCACTTGTATCATAATGTACTATTGTTAATATTATATTTAAAAGTGTAAAATGTAAACAAAAAGCTTACTCGATATACTCTTACTTGATCTGACCTTTTTTTTTACTGTAACGATATGCGCTGGTGTTAACATAAAAGTGGTATGTAAAATAAAGGCCCAGTGTATTGAAATATCTAATAATAATAATATACATTATTTCATCAACATAATAATTTCAATGTTCAAAAAATACTAAATGTTGTAAAAGTGCAAAACTGACCCACATAGGTTGGGCTAATATTAAACATGCTTCGTGGAACAACATTGAGCGCGGGCCTGTGCAACATGACGTAGACGGTGTAAGTTCATTTGTACATTCTTCAAAATAAACCAAAAAAAAATTCTCCGAGTTGAGGTTTTTAAGGTTGTTGCTGGATTCTCTCAAATTATAAAAAACTTTGTAGCACTCACCGTTATATTCCGAGGTATGTACATATAATTCCATGTCACTATCTGACTTGGACTTTTTTAATAATTAAACAAAAAAACTCTCCGTAAATATGTAGTTCACAAGGAAGTGACATATTAGTGCCTACCGCGCTTTTTCTCTAATCGTTATTCCTAATGCTAAATATTTTCGCTGTCCGGTAGTAAATATCTTCGTCTAGTTTTATTGATCAGTAATATTTTATGTGACTACTATGTCGGCGTCTTCAATATGTATACCCATTCCAAATTACGGCTTTCTACTACTAAGAGTCTCTCAGCTAAGACTAAATGAGGAGGGAGGCCACCTACGAATATTCAATGAGAATGCGTCCTAACGTTACTTAATATTGCTTTCAATTCCTTGGCTCTTCTTTGTAAAATCTTATATCTTCTACAAATCTACTCCTAGAGATTCCTTCACATTCCTCTCAATTTTAGAACAATTCCTTTACAGTTAAATCTACATAACTATTTATATGATTTACTCTCACTCTCACTCCCACTCTCACTCTCACTGTCACTCTAGCTCTCACTCTCGCTATCAGACAAGCCCAAAGCTTACACTGCTTCAAAACGCAGGTTAAAAATTACTATCGGTCACATTAATATATTTTTTTTTACGAATAAGAAATCTTATTTTGTGTACGTCTATATATATTTTTGCCTTTCTGTATTTAATATGTAGTAACGTGTATGTATTCATATCTATTAATAAAGTTATACACATGCTTGTATTTATATATTATAATAATATACTTTATTGCGCATATTACGAGAACCAATTATCAAAATCAACAAAGAAATAAATTTGCGGTCTTAATCGCTAATAAGCAATCTCTTCCAGACAACCTTTGGGTAGAGGAAACTATAAACATTTTAAGTAGTGTGTGCTAACTGAATAAAAAATTGTTACGAATCAAAACTTAACAATATAAAATACCGCAGTAAAATAATATATACATTTATAGAAACAGCTAAATTATATTACACAAAGATTAAATTAAATAAAACTAATACACATATTACAAACATATAAACTAAATAAAAATGTATTACATACATAAAACAAAATAAACTAATACTAATACACAAACTACAGACTTATTACCAAAATAAAATATAATACAAAATAAACCAATAAGTTATTCACAAACTACATACATTTCAAATAATATAGATAAATAATCAGACAGCTTAACCCTTTAAGTAACGTATAATTACTAGATTCTTAAATATTTCTAAATTTTGTGCTTGTACGATGACGAAGGTAAAGCGTTCCATAGCCTAATCTAATGGCTGTGACAGTAAAAGAGTCATTTTTAGTTTTCCGCATCAAGTTTGTCGTAGCGCGATTAGTAGACCCTAAAAAATTGAAATGCTCATTTAAGTATAACGGGGCAGACGTATTTAACAGTACGTTGTTGTAGAAGAAATAGAACATAAGTATACCGGCGAAGGCTTATTAGGAGTTACTTGTGTTTCAGTTGGAATTTGGATATGTGATCATATTTACGTAGACTAAATAGGTCATAGGTTGTGAAGACGCTCAAGCTTATTTAATTGCTCCTCAGTAAAGTCAAAATACTGACTATTTTACATCCACTAGCTTATATGACATCCACATAAACGAGAAAAGGAAGCAGAAGAAAAGGAAGAAGATCTAGCGAGTGCAAATTTAGTGGCAATGGGTAGGAAGTTACGCAATCTGCTAATAGATTGTATATTACTTTGTTTTTCCCAGTACCTACTCTAAAATCTTATTGTACCAGATTTCCTCTACCGATAAGACCGCATAAATTGTATTACCAATCAATTGTTTTGTACAATTAATAATGAATTACATGCCACTTCCACGGGTGCGCCACATATTCAACCTTTAATATTGTTTAGTAAATGTTTGTCGTTCAACAAGACTAGTGTAAAGAGTTTTGATATTGTTGTATATAGAGTATAGATCTGTTAGTGTTTGTGTGAATTATGCTGTAATACGTACGTCGGATGTCAGGGGGCGGCGGCGCGGCGGTGCGGCGCAGGTCCCGCTCAAGGTCGCGTCGCAGGTCCGGATCGCGCACGCGGCGCCGCGAGAGGGAAAGGGAGCGTCCCAGAGAGGAGGAGGGAGAAAGGTAACATAGATTTAAACATAAATACATATGTAGAGAATAGGGAGAAAGAGTGAGAGAAAAACATTACATATGTAGAGATAAATGAAAAAGTGATGGTTACTTGAAAAGAGGCACAACACACTAATCAACAAATTGACGTTATTTGTACAGACTTTAGCAAGGCGTTTCCGACAAAGTAATAATAATGATAAACCATTTATTTCTCATATAACATATGTACGTCTCGCGCGCTTTACGTCCGTTGTATATTCTATGAAGTATGTATAAAAGCGCCATCTGTGGTTCAAGATATGAACTACGCGCACACTACAAGTGAGTAATCACAAGATTAACTTCAGCCAAACTTAAATTTATAAATTCTCTAGATATCTAGACTTATATTCCCGCCATTTTATTTGTTTTTTGTTGAGTATATATATTTTTTCACTTCATTTTTTTATTTATTTACTCGTAAACGAATGTAAAACAAGTTAACGAACCGTCGCTTCGGTAAAGTTTATAAATAAATAAATTTATTAAATTGACCATTCAAATTCAAAAGTCTACTTGAATAAAAAAGTTTGAGTTGAGTTTTGTAAGTCGGGCTGCAAACCATTTATTTTTTAGTTGGTCTAGGTATAGTCTAACTTAGGAAACAATGCAAGTTTCATCAAAATAGGTTTAGTATTTTTTGAGATAGAGAGTTAACATAATTTACTAAGTAAACTTTATTAAGTAAATTATGTATCAGTCACTAGAAAAACGTGTCTGTAATTTTAAAACATGTCATTCAAATAGGATGTCATATCACTTTTTTTGAAGTCAATAAACTATAAGTTTCAAAGCCGTTTCAAAATGGCGTTCTTGTTCTTTCTCCTTTGTCCCTTCATAAGTTCTCTTCGGCCCCCGACTACTCTGTCTTATATAAGTTCTCTTCGGCCCTCGACTACTCTGTCTTATATAAGTTCTCTTCGGCCCCCGACTACTCTGTCTTATATAAGTTCTCTTCGGCCCCCGACTACTCTGTCTTATATAAGTTCTCTTCGGCCCCCGACTACTCTGTCTTATATAAGTTCTCTTCGGCCCCCGACTACTCTGTCTTATATAAGTTCTCTTCGGCCCCCGACTACTCTGTCTTATATAAGTTCTCTTCGGCCCCCGACTACTCTGTCTTATATAAGTTCTCTTCGGCCCCCGACTACTCTGTCTTATATAAGTTCTCTTCGGCCCCCGACTACTCTGTCTTATATAAGTTCTCTTCGGCCCCCGACTACTCTGTCTTATATAGACCAGTTTTGGTGAGAATAAACGTCGAAAGAAACTCAACAGCAGCCGCTGTTTTATTTTGATATTATCAATTATGTTAACAAAAAAATTAAGGTTGTCTTGAATTGTGTAATTAGCTTTATCGACAAGTTTCTGATTTACAAAATTGTGTAATTGACTTGAATTGATTGTTACACAAGTGTAATTGACATAATTCTGCAGCATTCTGCATTGTACTTTAAATGATTAGATCCTTAAATATGAAATTAATGTTTTATATGGAAAAAGCAAAACTAATTTTTTTTTTATTTAATCAAAGTAGGTACACCGTTGTGATTTATGCACTTCTACCATTTTATAAGGAGTTAATTGATTCGTTTGCTGAAAAAATTGCGGGAGCGAGAATCAACAAAATCTTTGAAGGTGTTTTGGACTGCCTCATCTGAATTGATTAAGAAATTATGATGAATAATTTTTTCCAATTAAGAAATTATCCGAATTCCGAATAAAGTGATAATCAGAGTATTAGCTCCTCTAGTTTCGCCACCGTCTGTTGTGCAGT
Organism: Apoda limacodes; assembly: GCA_946406115.1. Lineage (NCBI taxonomy): Eukaryota > Metazoa > Arthropoda > Insecta > Lepidoptera > Limacodidae > Apoda > Apoda limacodes. The sequence continues at coordinate 1,178,557 of OX291542.1, forward strand.
GTGGGGTCAAGCGTTGTCCTGAAGCAGCAGAAGGCTAGAGCGGTTGACCAAGCGGGCAGGATTTAGCCGATTCTCCTGATTTTACCACTGTGATGAGCGTTTCCGATCATCGTATAGGATCCATTTTTCATCACAAGTAATGATACGATTCAAAATCCCCTCGTTATTGTGACAGTTGAGTGACGTGACGCAGCAGTCGACGCGTGTTTGTTGATTTGCTTCACTTAGTTCATGCGGTACCCATTTTTCAATTTGATTGATTGATATGAATGATTCAAAATGGTTTTATCACTCACACCGAAGCCTGCTGGTAACTCAGGTTTGAGATGGATTCGATTCCACGATTACTTTCAATTCCTCCTTGACAACTAGGCTCTCCGGCCGTCCATAAGGTTTGTTCTGGAGGTCAAAATTTCCAGAATGAAAGCGTTGGAACTAAAAACGTACTGTGTTTTCTTTTACAGTGGATTCGCCGTACACATCATTAATCCTTCCACCTATTTCTACAGCGTTAGTGCCACGATGGAATTCGTATTCGAAAATAATGCGATATTTTATGTTTACCAAATTGAACACAGAACGATGTCAAAGCAAAATTATGAAGACAAATGAATTATTATTACATAGGAAACACAAATAGACAAGCTTAAAATTTAAATAAATTTGAATTTGGAATTCTTAACCCATCGCCGTCTTTTTAAGATCAAAAAATCAAACTATTTGAGATAGGGGTTTTTATAACCTTTTCGTGTGTGATGTTATACCTTATTTACTTATATGTTTTAGAACCCTTGCATTCTATAACCTTTTCGTGTTACATCACATGTTATACCTTATGTACTTAGATGTTTTAGAACCCTTGCATTCTATAACCTTTTCGTGTGTGATGTTATACCTTATTTACTTATATGTTTTAGAACCCTTGCATTCTATAACCTTTTCGTGTGTGATGTTATACCTTATTTACTTATATGTTGTAGAACCCTTGCATTCTATAACCTTTTCGTGTGTGATGTTATACCTTATTTACTTATATGTTTTAGAACCCTTGCATTCTATATCCTTTTCGTGTAACATCACATGTTATACCTTATTTACTACCTTATTTACTTATATGTTTTAGAATCCTTGCATTCTATAGCCTTTTCGTATTACATCACATGTTATACCTTATTTACTTAGATGTTTTAGAACTATTGCATTTTAAAGCCTTTTCGTGTTACATCTCATGTTATACCTTATTTACTTAGATGTTTTAGGCCTCTTGCATTTTATAGCCTTTTTTTGTTACATCACATGTTATACCTTATTTACTTAGATGTTTTAGAACTCTTGCATTTTATTGCCTTTTCGTGTTACATCACATGTTATACCTTATTAACTAAGATGTTTTAGAACTCTTGCATTTTATAGCCTTTTTGAGTTACATCCCATGTTATACCTTACTAACTTAGATGTTTTAAAACCCTTGCATTTTATAAGCCTTTTCGTGTTACATCACATGTTATACCTTATGTACTTAGATGTTTTAGAACCCTTGCATTCTATAACCTTTTCGTGTGTGATGTTATACCTTATTTACTTATATGTTGTAGAACCCTTGCATTCTATATTCTATATCCTTTTCGTGTTAAATCACATGTTATACCTTATTTACTACCTTATTTACTTATATGTTTTAGAATCCTTGCATTCTATAGCCTTTTCGTATTACATCACATGTTATACCTTATTTACTTAGATGTTTTAGGCCTCTTGCATTTTATAGCCTTTTCGTGTTACATCACATGTTATACCTTATTTACTTAGATGTTTTAGAACCCTTGCATTCAATAACCTTTTCGTGTTACATCACATGTTATACCTTATGTACTTAGATGTTTTAGAACCCTTGCATTCTATAACCTTTTCGTGTGTGATGTTATACCTTATTTACTTATATGTTTCAGAACCCTTGCATTCTATATTCTATATCCTTTTCGTGTAACATCACATGTTATACCTTATTTACTACCTTATTTACTTATATGTTTTAGAATCCTTGCATTCTATAGCCTTTTCGTATTACATCACATGTTATACCTTATTTACTTAGATGTTTTAGAACTCTTGCATTTTAAAGCCTTTTCGTGTTAAATCTCATGTTATACCTTATTTACTTAGATGTTTTAGGCCTCTTGCATTTTATAGCCTTTTCGTGTTACATCACATGTTATACCTCATTTACTTAGATGTTTTAGAACTCTTGCATTTTATTGCCTTTTCGTGTTACATCACATGTTATACCTTATTAACTAAGATGTTTTAGAACTCTTGCATTTTATAGCCTTTTTGAGTTACATCCCATGTTATACCTTACTAACTTAGATGTTTTAAAACCCTTGCATTTTATAGCCTTTTCGTGTTACATCACATGTTATACCTTATGTACTTAGATGTTTTAGAACCCTTGCATTCTATAACCTTTTCGTGTGTGATGTTATACCTTATTTACTTATATGTTGTAGAACCCTTGCATTCTATATTCTATATCCTTTTCGTGTTACATCACATGTTATACCTTATTTACTTATATGTTTTAGAATCCTTGCATTCTATAGCCTTTTCGTATTACATCACATGTTATACCTTATTTACTTAGATGTTTTAGGCGTCTTGCATTTTATAGCCTTTCCGTGTTACATCACATGTTATACCTTATTTACTTAGATGTTTTAGAACTCTTGCATTTTAAAGCCTTTTCGTGTTACATCTCATGTTATACCTTATTTACTTAGATGTTTTAGGCCTCTTGCATTTTATAGCCTTTTCGTGTTACATCACATGTTATACCTTATTTACTTAGATGTTTTAGAACTCTTGCATTTTATTGCCTTTTCGTGTTACATCACATGTTATACCTTATTAACTAAGATGTTTTAGAACTCTTGCATTTTATAGCCTTTTTGAGTTACATCCCATGTTATACCTTACTAACTTAGATGTTTTAAAACCCTTGCATTTTATAGCCTTTTCGTGTTACATCACATGTTATACCTTATGTACTTAGATGTTTTAGAACCCTTGCATTCTATAACCTTTTCGTGTGTGATGTTAAACCTTATTTACTTATATGTTGTAGAACCCTTGCATTCTATATTCTATATCCTTTTCGTGTAACATCACATGTTATACCTTATTTACTACCTTATTTACTTATATGTTTTAGAATCCTTGCATTCTATAGCCTTTTCGTATTACATCACATGTTATATCTTATTTACTTAGATGTTTTAGGCCTCTTGCATTTTATTTACTTAGATGTTTTAGAACCCTTGCATTCTATAACCTTTTCGTGTTACATCACATGTTATACCTTATGTACTTAGATGTTTTAGGCCTCTTGCATTTTATTTACTTAGATGTTTTAGAACCCTTGCATTCTATAACCTTTTCGTGTCACATCACATGTTATACCTTATGTACTTAGATGTTTTAGAACCCTTGCATTCTATAACCTTTTCGTGTGTGATGTTATACCTTATTTACTTATATGTTTTAGAACCCTTGCATTCTATATTCTATATCCTTTTCGTGTAACATCACATGTTATACCTTATTTACTACCTTATTTACTTATATGTTTTAGAATCCTTGCATTCTATAGCCTTTTCGTATTACATCACATGTTATACCTTATTTACTTAGATGTTTTAGAACTCTTGCATTTTAAACCTTTTCGTGTTACATCACATGTTATACCTTATTTACTTAGATGTTTTAGGCCTCTTGCATTTTATAGCCTTTTCGTGTTACATCACATGTTATACCTTATTTACTTAGATGTTTTAGAACTCTTGCATTTTATTGCCTTTTCGTGTTACATCACATGTTATACCTTATTAACTAAGATGTTTTAGAACTCTTGCATTTTATAGCCTTTTCGTGTGTGATGTTATACCTTATTTACTTATATGTTTTAGAACCCTTGCATTCTATAACCTTTTCGTGTGTGATGTTATACCTTATTTACTTATATGTTGTAGAACCCTTGCATTCTATAACCTTTTCGTGTGTGATGTTATACCTTATTTACTTATATGTTTTAGAACCCTTGCATTCTATATCCTTTTCGTGTAACATCACATGTTATACCTTATTTACTACCTTATTTACTTATATGTTTTAGAATCCTTGCATTCTATAGCCTTTTCGTATTACATCACATGTTATACCTTATTTACTTAGATGTTTTAGAACTATTGCATTTTAAAGCCTTTTCGTGTTACATCTCATGTTATACCTTATTTACTTAGATGTTTTAGGCCTCTTGCATTTTATAGCCTTTTTTTGTTACATCACATGTTATACCTTATTTACTTAGATGTTTTAGAACTCTTGCATTTTATTGCCTTTTCGTGTTACATCACATGTTATACCTTATTAACTAAGATGTTTTAGAACTCTTGCATTTTATAGCCTTTTTGAGTTACATCCCATGTTATACCTTACTAACTTAGATGTTTTAAAACCCTTGCATTTTATAAGCCTTTTCGTGTTACATCACATGTTATACCTTATGTACTTAGATGTTTTAGAACCCTTGCATTCTATAACCTTTTCGTGTGTGATGTTATACCTTATTTACTTATATGTTGTAGAACCCTTGCATTCTATATTCTATATCCTTTTCGTGTTAAATCACATGTTATACCTTATTTACTACCTTATTTACTTATATGTTTTAGAATCCTTGCATTCTATAGCCTTTTCGTATTACATCACATGTTATACCTTATTTACTTAGATGTTTTAGGCCTCTTGCATTTTATAGCCTTTTCGTGTTACATCACATGTTATACCTTATTTACTTAGATGTTTTAGAACCCTTGCATTCAATAACCTTTTCGTGTTACATCACATGTTATACCTTATGTACTTAGATGTTTTAGAACCCTTGCATTCTATAACCTTTTCGTGTGTGATGTTATACCTTATTTACTTATATGTTTTAGAACCCTTGCATTCTATATTCTATATCCTTTTCGTGTAACATCACATGTTATACCTTATTTACTACCTTATTTACTTATATGTTTTAGAATCCTTGCATTCTATAGCCTTTTCGTATTACATCACATGTTATACCTTATTTACTTAGATGTTTTAGAACTCTTGCATTTTAAAGCCTTTTCGTGTTAAATCTCATGTTATACCTTATTTACTTAGATGTTTTAGGCCTCTTGCATTTTATAGCCTTTTCGTGTTACATCACATGTTATACCTCATTTACTTAGATGTTTTAGAACTCTTGCATTTTATTGCCTTTTCGTGTTACATCACATGTTATACCTTATTAACTAAGATGTTTTAGAACTCTTGCATTTTATAGCCTTTTTGAGTTACATCCCATGTTATACCTTACTAACTTAGATGTTTTAAAACCCTTGCATTTTATAGCCTTTTCGTGTTACATCACATGTTATACCTTATGTACTTAGATGTTTTAGAACCCTTGCATTCTATAACCTTTTCGTGTGTGATGTTATACCTTATTTACTTATATGTTGTAGAACCCTTGCATTCTATATTCTATATCCTTTTCGTGTTACATCACATGTTATACCTTATTTACTTATATGTTTTAGAATCCTTGCATTCTATAGCCTTTTCGTATTACATCACATGTTATACCTTATTTACTTAGATGTTTTAGGCGTCTTGCATTTTATAGCCTTTCCGTGTTACATCACATGTTATACCTTATTTACTTAGATGTTTTAGAACTCTTGCATTTTAAAGCCTTTTCGTGTTACATCTCATGTTATACCTTATTTACTTAGATGTTTTAGGCCTCTTGCATTTTATAGCCTTTTCGTGTTACATCACATGTTATACCTTATTTACTTAGATGTTTTAGAACTCTTGCATTTTATTGCCTTTTCGTGTTACATCACATGTTATACCTTATTAACTAAGATGTTTTAGAACTCTTGCATTTTATAGCCTTTTTGAGTTACATCCCATGTTATACCTTACTAACTTAGATGTTTTAAAACCCTTGCATTTTATAGCCTTTTCGTGTTACATCACATGTTATACCTTATGTACTTAGATGTTTTAGAACCCTTGCATTCTATAACCTTTTCGTGTGTGATGTTAAACCTTATTTACTTATATGTTGTAGAACCCTTGCATTCTATATTCTATATCCTTTTCGTGTAACATCACATGTTATACCTTATTTACTACCTTATTTACTTATATGTTTTAGAATCCTTGCATTCTATAGCCTTTTCGTATTACATCACATGTTATATCTTATTTACTTAGATGTTTTAGGCCTCTTGCATTTTATTTACTTAGATGTTTTAGAACCCTTGCATTCTATAACCTTTTCGTGTTACATCACATGTTATACCTTATGTACTTAGATGTTTTAGGCCTCTTGCATTTTATTTACTTAGATGTTTTAGAACCCTTGCATTCTATAACCTTTTCGTGTCACATCACATGTTATACCTTATGTACTTAGATGTTTTAGAACCCTTGCATTCTATAACCTTTTCGTGTGTGATGTTATACCTTATTTACTTATATGTTTTAGAACCCTTGCATTCTATATTCTATATCCTTTTCGTGTAACATCACATGTTATACCTTATTTACTACCTTATTTACTTATATGTTTTAGAATCCTTGCATTCTATAGCCTTTTCGTATTACATCACATGTTATACCTTATTTACTTAGATGTTTTAGAACTCTTGCATTTTAAACCTTTTCGTGTTACATCACATGTTATACCTTATTTACTTAGATGTTTTAGGCCTCTTGCATTTTATAGCCTTTTCGTGTTACATCACATGTTATACCTTATTTACTTAGATGTTTTAGAACTCTTGCATTTTATTGCCTTTTCGTGTTACATCACATGTTATACCTTATTAACTAAGATGTTTTAGAACTCTTGCATTTTATAGCCTTTTTGAGTTACATCACATGTTATACCTTACTAACTTAGATATTTTAAAACCCTTGCATTTTATAGCCTTTTCGTGTTACATCACATGTGATACCTTATGTACTTAGATGTTTTAGAACCCTTGCATTCTATAAACTTTTCGTGTGTGATGTTATACCTTATTTACTTATATGTTTTAGAATCCTTGCATTCTATAGCCTTTTCGTATTACATCACATGTTATACCTTATTTACTTATATGTTTTAGAATCCTTGCATTCTATAGCCATTTCGTATTACATCACATGTTATACCTTATTGACTTAGATGCTTTAGAACTCTTGCATTTTAAAGCCTTTTCGTGTTACATCTCATGTTATACCTTATTTACTTAGATGTTTTAGGCCTCTTGCATTTTATAGCCTTTTCGTGTTACAACACATGTTATACCTTATTTACTTAGATGTTTTAGAACTCTTGCATTTTATTGCCTTTTCGTGTTACATCACATGTTATACCTTATTAACTTAGATGTTTTAGAACTCTTGCATTTTATAGCCTTTTTGAGTTACATCACATGTTATACCTTACTAACTTAGATGTTTTAAAACCCTTGCAGTTTATAGCCTTTTCGTGTTACATCACATGTTATACCTTATTTACTTATATGTTTTAGAACCCTTGCATTCTATAGCCATTTCGTGTTACATCACATGTTATACCTTACTAACTTAGATGTTTTAAAACCCTTGCATTTTATAGCCTTTTCGTGTTACATCACATGTTATACCTTATGTACTTAGATGTTTTAGAACCCTTGCATTCTATAACCTTTTCGTGTGTGATGTTATGCCTTATTTACTTATATGTTTTAGAACCCTTGCATTCTATATTCTATATCCTTTTCGTGTTACATCACATGTTATACCTTATTTACTACCTTATTTACTTATATGTTTTAGAATCCTTGCATTCTATAGCCTTTTCGTATTACATCACATGTTATACCTTATTTACTTAGATGTTTTAGAACTCTTGCATTTTAAAGCCTTTTCGTGTTACATCTCATGTTATACCTTATTTACTTAGAGGCCTCTTGCGTTTTTTAGCCTTTTCGTGTTACATCACATGTTATACCTTATTTACTTAGATGTTTTAGAACTCTTGCATTTTATTGCCTTTTCGTGTTACATCACATGTTATACCTTATTAACTTAGATGTTTTAGAACTCTTGCATTTTATAGCCTTTTCGTGTTACATCACATGTTATACCTTATTTACTTAGATGTTTTAGAACTCTTGCATTATATAGCCTTTTCGTGTTACATCTCATGTTATACCTTATTTACTTAGATGTTTAAGAATTCTTGCATTTTATAGCCTTTTTGAGTTACATCACATGTTATACCTTACTAACTTAGATGTTTTAAAACCCTTGCAGTTTATAGCCTTTTCGTGTTACATCACATGTTATACCTTATTTACTTAAATGTTTTAGAACTCTTGCATTTTAAAGCCTTTTCGTGTTACATCTCATGTGATACCTTATTTACTTAGAGGCCTCTTGCGTTTTTTAGCCTTTTCGTGTTACATCACATGTTATACCTTATTTACTTAGATGTTTTAGAACTCTTGCATTTTATTGCCTTTTCGTGTTACATCACATGTTATACCTTATTAACTTAGATGTTTTAGAACTCTTGCATTTTAAAGCCTTTTCGTGTTACATCTCATGTTATACCTTATTTACTTAGAGGCCTCTTGCGTTTTTTAGCCTTTTCGTGTTACATCACATGTTATACCTTATTTACTTAGATGTTTTAGAACTCTTGCATTTTATTGCCTTTTCGTGTTACATCACATGTTATACCTTATTAACTTAGATGTTTTAGAACTCTTGCATTTTATAGCCTTTTCGTGTTACATCACATGTTATACCTTATTTACTTAGATGTTTTAGAACTCTTGCATTATATAGCCTTTTCGTGTTACATCTCATGTTATACCTTATTTACTTAGATGTTTTAGAATTCTTGCATTTTATAGCCTTTTTGAGTTACATCACATGTTATACCTTACTAACTTAGATGTTTTAAAACCCTTGCAGTTTATAGCCTTTTCGTGTTACATCACATGTTATACCTTATTTACTTAAATGTTTTAGAACTCTTGCATTATATAGCCTTTTCGTGTTACATCTCATGTTATACCTTATTTACTTAGATGTTTTAGAATTCTTGCATTTTATAGCCTTTTTGAGTTACATCACATGTTATACCTTACTAACTTAGATGTTTTAGAACCCTTGCATACTATAACCTTTTCGTGTGTGATGTTATACCTTATTTACTTATATATTTTAGAACCCTTGCATTCTATAGCCTTTTCGTGTTACATCACATGTTATACCTTATTTACTTAGATGTTTTAGAATCCTTGCATTCTATTACCTTTTCGTGTGCGATGTTATTTATACCTTTTAGCCTTTTCGTGTTACATCACATGTTATACCTTATTAACTTAGATGTTTTAGAATCCTTGCATTCTATTACCTTTTCGTGTGCGATGTTATTTATACCTTATTTACTTATATGTTTTAGAACCCTTGCATTCTATAGCCTTTACTTGTTACATTACATGTTATACCTTATTTACTACCTTATTTACTTATATGTTTTAGAACCCTTGCATTCTATTACCTTTTCGTGTGTGATGTTATACCTTATTAACTTAGATGTTTTAGAACTCTTGCAATTTAAAGCCTTTTCGTGTTACATCACATGTTATACCTTATTTACAAATAAAAAAAAATCTTGTTTGCGATTTACTTTTTCGGCACAGAACCAACATTATAACAATTATTTCGTAACTCGTGTATAGCCAATTTTAAGGTAATTGGTGACAAAATTATTGACCAGGGTCTTATAATGACAGAATAATGTTTTTGCCAGTTTTTATCAAGCAACTATATCAAGTAAGCAACACATCGATACATTAAATGCTGGATTAATCTTATCCGCGCTCTCTGCCTAAAAAATCCTATAGGTGTATTTCAATTCCAGACGTGAAAACTGCGAATACGAACCGAAAACGAGTCAGTGAACAAGCAGTCATACATTTACTATGGAGGCTGTGATGGAATGTTTTTTTCAAATCGTTTTTTTCCCGGAAATGAATATGTTCCTCTTTGGATACACAAGTTAATGTATGTAGTGTTAGCCTATAAGTGCTTGTTTATTTGACATATGAAGAGTCGGCAACGCGCGAGTGCAGTCCCAGGTATTGCAAGCGTCCAAAGGCTGTGGTGACCGCTTACCATCAGGCGGACCGCAAGCATGTTTGCAACAACACACACACACACACACACAGACACACACACACACACACACACACACACACACACACACACACACATACATACATACATACATACACATACACACAGATAATGATAGCGAGAGGTATTTGCCATTGTTTCAGACGTCGGCGACGGTCACGGTCGCGGTCGGAACGTCGCCGCGAACGTCGCGAGCGCGATAAGGAGCGCGACAAGGATCGCGACCGCGACAAGAAGCGGTCGCGACGAGACAAGGAGCGGAAAGAGCCCAAGATCAAACCCGAGGACATTAAGATCAAGGAAGAGCCTATGGACGGTCAGTACATCACCTTTATCTTTACTGAACTTTAAAAAACAATCAAAGAAGCTCACACTATCTTTAACCGAACTTTAAAAAACAAACAAATAATATCACAATGTCTCTTACCGAACTTTAAAAAACAAACAAATAAGCTCACACTGTCTCTTACCGAACTTAAAAAAACAAACAAATAAGCTCACACTGTCTCTTACCGAACTTTAAAAAACAAACAAATAAGCTCATACTGTCTCTTACCGAACTTTAAAAAACAAACAAATAAGCTCACACTGTCTCTTACCGACCTTTAAAAAACAAACAAATAAGCTCACACTGTCTCTTACCGAACTTTAAAAAACAAACAAATAAGCTCACACGGTCTCTTACCGACCTTTAAAAAACAAACAAATAAGCTCACACTGTCTCTTACCGAACTTTAAAAAACAAACAAATAAGCTCACACTGAGCCTATGGACGGTCAGTACATCACCTTTATCTTTACTGAACTTTAAAAAACAATCAAAGAAGCTCACACTATCTTTAACCGAACTTTAAAAAACAAACAAATAAGCTCACAATGTCTCTTATCGAACTTTAAAAAACAAACAAATAAGCTCACACTGTCTCTTACCGAACTTTAAAAAACAAACAAATAAGCTCACACTGTCTCTTACCGAACTTTAAAAAACAAACAAATAAGCTCACACTGTCTCTTACCGAACTTTAAAAAACAAACAAATAAGCTCATACTGTCTCTTACCGAACTTTAAAAAAAATCAAATAAGATCACACTGTCTTACCGAACTTTAAAAAACAAACAAATAAGCTCACACTGTCTCTTACCTAACTTTAAAAAACAAACAAATAAGCTCATACTGTCTTCTACCGAACTTTAAAAAACAAACAAATAAGCTCACACTGTCTCTTACCGAACTTTAAAAAACAAACAAATAAGCTCACACTGTCTCTTACCGACCTTTAAAAAACAAACAAATAAGCTCACACTGTCTCTTACCGACCTTTAAAAAACAAACAAATAAGCTCACACTGTCTCTTACCGACCTTTAAAAAACAAACAAATAAGCTCACACTGTCTCTTACCGAACTTTAAAAAACAAACAAATAAGCTCACACTGTCTCTTACCGACCTTTTAAAAACAAACAAATAAGCTCACACTGTCTCTTACCGAACTTTAAAAACAAACAAATAAGCTCACACTGTCTCTTACTGAAGTTTAAAAAACAATCAAATAAGCTCACACTGTCTCTTACCGAACTTTAAAAACAAACAAATAAGCTCACACTCTCTCTTACCGAAGTTTAAAAAACAATCAAATAAGCTCTAAACTTTAAAATATTAATTATAAGTTTAAAACTTTGTAATTTTGGTAAGAACGAAATCAATAAAAGACAATTAGAATTTCCTGCGCTGCGTCGAGATAAATATCCTCGCGCCTCGGCGGGGTCAATACTCTCTCGGTCTTCTCTGTTTTTCGTTTCTTGGCCTATCTTTATTTTGGTTTTTACGCGAGGTTCGTGTTATATAACCGTCGCATCAGATGTTTTCTCGTCTACACTTACGCGTTAGACTGGTTGCGCTACACATACGCGTTTGGTCGTGCTACACTTACGCGTTGGACTGGTCGCGCTACACTTACGCGTTAGACTGGTTGCGCTACACATACGCGTTTGGTCGTGCTACACTTAAGCTTTAGACTGGTCGCGCTACACTTACGCGTTAGACTGGTCGCGCTACACTTACGCGTTAGACTGGTCGCGCTACACTTACGCCTATAAATGCTGTTTAGCTTATGCTCGCAATTTGAGTGGTTTGAAAGCAAAGAAAACCTAAGTTCCTAACTAAAAAAATATTTTTTGTTTCCCACAGATTACCCAGAATTTAATCTTCCGCCATTGGACGTCCAAATTAAACAGGAACCGGAAGACGATAATAAATACAATCCGGAAGAAGCGAACGGAGACGAGTATAACTACTAGCGCGGGACGGACGTGTCCGAGAGACACGTTTCATTTAATTATTTTACTTTTTAGTGTAATTTTTAACAGAAACAGTAGTTAATCAAATTATTTGAGTCTGATAGATAGTATGTGATTTTTTTGAGAGCGATAATTACTTTTCGATTTCTTTTTATCTCACAAAATTATCTGCAAATATATATTAATCTCTATTTTATTTAGATTGTTGCCTACAGGCTTCTCCGACACCGACAAACCGACACACCGACAACAGTAGCATATTATAGGTCTACTGTTTTATATTTACATGGCATCTTTCAATAATAACTTTACAAATTATAAAATATCTACTATTACAACTTTGAAATGGTATTAATTAATTAATTATATATTATGCTAACTATCATGAACCGCAAAAAAGTCAAAATTGGGCTATATTTAGTACACCATATAGATGGCATATGAACACCATGCAATATTCTATCTGCTTTAATCTTTATAGAAAAATATAACATACCCTGTAAAATTAGTTGTCTACTGACTGTACTTAAAATTGTTCTTGTATCGTAGTGTTTGTTTGTCTACGGACCGGTATCTTATATCGGTCTGACAATATCGGACGCGTTTATGATAGTTTGTTCAAGCAACTTTCGAAATCAGATATTTACGAGACCGATAATATTGGAAGTCGTAACGGCATCGGACCGAAGTGTCAGCGCGTCGGCTCGTGGACAAACGCGAACTGTCGCTCTTCCACCGATCGTGTCGAACCGTGGACGACCTCCCTTGCACCTTCACACTCTCTCACTCTCTCACCTTCGCACACCACACACGCCGCACTGGATCACTGCAGATTCAGTTTTGCCAAACACTACACACACCACAACACATTAAAAAATACTCTTTATAATTAGCTTTTTGCTATTTTAAACTGTAGGTACGTGGATAATAATATTTGGTAAAAAAACATAAAAAATGTTAACATCTAAGCGTTAGTTAGAACTTTGCAGTTTTTGGAATCTTCGATCTATTCGAACTACCTAATCTTCAATCTATTCGAACTACCTAAATAATATCTATTCTCGCAATAATAATCAGAATATAAATTCGTTTAGTCGTTTAGTTCCAGCATCTTGAACAATCATGATAACTGGGTAAATAGTTTCCTCTGACTCATAGAAGTCATACAAGTTGTAAGTGACAGTGACTTGTTGAATATTCGTACGTAGACCCGGTTTGATCCTATTGTCTATTGTCTATTGTAGGTTGTAACATTACTTTCTGCAAGTAAACTTATCGAATTTATAGTTATTAATAATTAAAAACCATGAATGGAAAATTTGTTCATACTTGTTTTCGATAATTCAGACATTTTTGTACACCAAGCTCACCAAACACATAAATAAAAAAACAAACACGCAAATATTAGATCAACGTCGTTTCACGAGTAACGAATATGGCAGCGGCGCCCACGTCGACACAAATGAAACAATATGTCTTTTGTCACAAAACACGACCGAAAACGAAATAAGAAATCAAAATTATTTTATGTCACTTAATAACTAATACTAGATTCACATGTGTGTATGTGTGTGTGTGTGATAATGACGCGACCTTGAAGCATTGTGATTAATTGCTAATCGCGCCTACAATGCTAAAGACATAAATCCAGGAATCGATACTGAATGATAAACACCTCTTAGGCACAAACTATATAAGTTCAAAGGTATTAAAAAAATTAACATAATATACACTAATAATCCTGGTCAGGTGGCATGGATGGATCGGAGCGATTCTTTTTCTATAGTGGTATTTGGATAGTCATATTACTAGAATCTGTAAATTAAATTCTGAGTTTTTATCAAATGTTTGCAATGAACTGGCTAGCAACTTTTTACTTAATATAACAAAATAATTTAATTTATTAAAATTCTTTATTGGCTTATGTATAAACGAAACTTACTTAAAGACAATTATCGCTGTAATAAGTAGAATACGCTACCAACAAATTAGTAGAATACGCTACCAACAAATAAGTATAATATGAGTTCACTGAAATATAACTTCATCTCACTGTGCAAGCAAGCAACAACTGGCAAGGGTAAAAAAATGTGGATCAAAAATTATATTATCTATATCTGGAAATAATTCATTTACGGGATAACTTTATTAAATAAATATTATTTTTTAACCTTTAAATTTTAAAAATGAATTTTTCAAAACTGCTTCAGAATGTTTTTATATTTGTAAAATTTTGTTTTTCTGAAAAATATAAAATAGGAATATATAGGTAGGTATATAACTTTCGAAAATAAGAATGCATTGAAAACAATCTGAAAGTTAATGAAAGAAGAGAGCAATACGTGCGTCTCTTTTTAACGCTAAGTTTGAATTGTGTTGGTATGATTAGGATAAGATTGCAATAAATAATTTAAATGGCATTTTGTTTTATTTAATGCATATATTGTGTGAATGTTATGTTAAGGAGCCGGATGCGGAAGTTATTGTATGATATTGTAAGTGTTACACATACACCGAGGTCCGCGTCCGCATGGCGTGGCAGCCGGAACTGCCCTGCGTTGCCAATTGAGTGCTTCGATAATGTAAACAAAGGTTGCTTAATTATTTGTACATGTCTGCCGCTTGGGTGATCAGTCATCTTCAAACGTTTTAATAGTAGTAGTAGTAGTAGTAGATAGTAGGTAATTAAAACTACTCTCACAGCTCATTTTTGAACCGAGTCAAAAAGGGCCAAGCTGGTATGCTGGTATCCGGGTGCGACGATGGCAGAAACAACATCATTGAAGCGCGCCCCCAGTAGTCCTTAGATGATGACTTATAGAACTCTGATGGTAGACCCAATCAAATGCCTCCGTTATGACTAGTCGTGGCAGTCAGTGGCCCAGCTGGCACGGTGGAGGTTCCGGAGGGAGTTCTTATGTCTAGTCGTGGCAGCCAGTGGCCCAGCTAGCACGGTGAAGGTTCCCAGGGGAGTTGTTATGCCCAAATGTTGATAAGCTGCTTGCCGTGCAGTAAGACTTACTGAACCACGAGATGGTAGGGTTCGTCGGTTCGGGGCCTTTGTCATTCAAAGGCAAAGATACTGCAGATAGCGGTATTTTAAAGTAGTGGTAAACTTTAACTTTATTAAATTTAAACTATTATCATAAAAAAATAGTTTCAGTATAAGAAAATAAAAGATTGGAATAGAAAATTGTTAATGGCCATCATTATCATCGTCAGTATTTTCCAGTTCTTTATCACTGCTGCTCCATTCCAATACTTCATCCATTTCAGCTAAAAACTAATACAATTACTTTCTCAATGTTTAATTTTTCTTGTTTTTGCCAGCCTTCATACGTCCCCACAGGGTTGTTCCCCTGTGTCCAACTATTCTGTCCAACTAGTTGTACAAACAAGGAATTTTTTTCCCCGTAGTCCAACTAAATAGTTGAACATTGGAAAACCGAAATTTACAGTGCCCGTTGTACAACTGCATGGCCAGTTGGACCACTGCCCCAAAATGATAAAATTAAAGCTTTTAACCGACTTTAAAAACGGAGTTTCTCAAATGAGGTTTTCGTGAAGGTTTTATAATGAATTAAACATTATTCCTTTTTAACCGACTTTTAAAAGAATGGAAGTTGTTCTAGTTAAAAAACATCAAGTGTGAGTCTGGTTTGCGCACTGAGGGTTTAATACGGAATATAAATACTTACCAAAACTTTTTAACCAAGTTCAATTGAAAACAAGGTTTTGCACTCAACATCTTAAAGCCTTATTCCAAGTGATAGTTTTAAAATGACTACCTATATCTCCTAAACTATTGATCGAAGACTAGAAGTTTCTTTACAGAAGAAATATACCTCATTAAGAACTTTGTTTCGAATGACAGCTGTCAAACTAGAAAGAGCTATATCTCCAAAACTATTGATCGAAGACTAGAAGTTTCTTTACAGAAGAAATATACCTCATTAAGAACTTTGTTTCGAATGACAGCTGCCAAACTAGAAAGAGCTATATCTCCAAAACTATTGATCGAAGACTAGAAGTTTCTTTACAGAAGAAATATACCTCATTAAGAACTTTGTTTCGAATGACAGCTGTCAAACTAGAAAGAGCTATATCTCCAAAACTATTGATCGAAGACTAGAAGTTTCTTTACAGAAGAAATATACCTCATTAAGAACTTTGTTTCGAATGACAGCTGCCAAACTAGAAAGAGCTATATCTCCAAAACTATTGATCGAAGACTAGAAGTTTCTTTACAGAAGAAATATACCTCATTAAGAACTTTGTTTCGAATGACAGCTGCCAAACTAGAAAGAGCTATATCTCCAAAACTATTGATCGAAGACTAGAAGTTTCTTTACAGAAGAAATATACCTCATTAACAAACTTTGTTTCGAATGACAGCTGTCAAACTAGAAAGAGCTATATCTCCAAAACTATTGATCGAAGACTAGAAGTTTCTTTACAGAAGAAATATACCTCATTAAGAACTTTGTTTCGAATGACAGCTGTCAAACTAGAAAGAGCTATATCTCCAAAACTATTGATCGAAGACTAGAAGTTTCTTTACAGAAGAAATATACCTCATTAAGAACTTTGTTTCGAATGACAGCTGCCAAACTAGAAAGAGCTATATCTCCAAAACTATTGATCGAAGACTAGAAGTTTCTTTACAGAAGAAATATACCTCATTAAGAACTTTGTTTCGAATGACAGCTGCCAAACTAGAAAGAGCTATATCTCCAAAACTATTGATCGAAGACTAGAAGTTTCTTTACAGAAGAAATATACTTCATTAACAAACTTTGTTTCGAATGACAGCTGCCAAACTAGAAAGAGCTATATCTCCAAAACTATTGATCGAAGACTAGAAGTTTCTTTACAGAAGAAATATACCTCATTAACAAACTTGGTTTCGAATGACAGCTGTCAAACTAGAAAGAGCTATATCTCCAAAACTATTGATCGAAGACTAGAAGTTTCTTTACAGAAGAAATATACTTCATTAACAAACTTTGTTTCGAATGACAGCTGTCAAACTAGAAAGAGCTATATCTCCAAAACTATTGATCGAAGACTAGAAGTTTCTTTACAGAAGAAATATACCTCATTAAGAACTTTGTTTCGAATGACAGCTGTCAAACTAGAAAGAGCTATATCTCCAAAACTATTGATCGAAGACTAGAAGTTTCTTTACAGAAGAAATATACCTCATTAAGAACTTTGTTTCGAATGACAGCTGTCAAACTAGAAAGAGCTATATCTCCAAAACTATTGATCGAAGACTAGAAGTTTCTTTACAGAAGAAATATACCTCATTAAGAACTTTGTTTCGAATGACAGCTGCCAAACTAGAAAGAGCTATATCTCCAAAACTATTGATCGAAGACTAGAAGTTTCTTTACAGAAGAAATATACCTCATTAAGAACTTTGTTTCGAATGACAGCTGCCAAACTAGAAAGAGCTATATCTCCAAAACTATTGATCGAAGACTAGAAGTTTCTTTACAGAAGAAATATACCTCATTAACAAACTTTGTTTCGAATGACAGCTGTCAAACTAGAAAGAGCTATATCTCCAAAACTATTGATCGAAGACTAGAAGTTTCTTTACAGAAGAAATATACCTCATTAAGAACTTTGTTTCGAATGACAGCTGTCAAACTAGAAAGAGCTATATCTCCAAAACTATTGATCGAAGACTAGAAGTTTCTTTACAGAAGAAATATACCTCATTAAGAACTTTGTTTCGAATGACAGCTGCCAAACTAGAAAGAGCTATATCTCCAAAACTATTGATCGAAGACTAGAAGTTTCTTTACAGAAGAAATATACCTCATTAAGAACTTTGTTTCGAATGACAGCTGCCAAACTAGAAAGAGCTATATCTCCAAAACTATTGATCGAAGACTAGAAGTTTCTTTACAGAAGAAATATACCTCATTAACAAACTTGGTTTCGAATGACAGCTGTCAAACTAGAAAGAGCTATATCTCCAAAACTATTGATCGAAGACTAGAAGTTTCTTTACAGAAGAAATATACTTCATTAACAAACTTTGTTTCGAATGACAGCTGTCAAACTAGAAAGAGCTATATCTCCAAAACTATTGATCGAAGACTAGAAGTTTCTTTACAGAAGAAATATACCTCATTAAGAACTTTGTTTCGAATGACAGCTGTCAAACTAGAAAGAGCTATATCTCCAAAACTATTGATCGAAGACTAGAAGTTTCTTTACAGAAGAAATATACCTCATTAAGAACTTTGTTTCGAATGACAGCTGCCAAACTAGAAAGAGCTATATCTCCAAAACTATTGATCGAAGACTAGAAGTTTCTTTACAGAAGAAATATACCTCATTAAGAACTTTGTTTCGAATGACAGCTGCCAAACTAGAAAGAGCTATATCTCCAAAACTATTGATCGAAGACTAGAAGTTTCTTTACAGAAGAAATATACCTCATTAACAAACTTTGTTTCGAATGACAGCTGTCAAACTAGAAAGAGCTATATCTCCAAAACTATTGATCGAAGACTAGAAGTTTCTTTACAGAAGAAATATACCTCATTAAGAACTTTGTTTCGAATGACAGCTGTCAAACTAGAAAGAGCTATATCTCCAAAACTATTGATCGAAGACTAGAAGTTTCTTTACAGAAGAAATATACCTCATTAAGAACTTTGTTTCGAATGACAGCTGCCAAACTAGAAAGAGCTATATCTCCAAAACTATTGATCGAAGACTAGAAGTTTCTTTACAGAAGAAATATACCTCATTAAGAACTTTGTTTCGAATGACAGCTGCCAAACTAGAAAGAGCTATATCTCCAAAACTATTGATCGAAGACTAGAAGTTTCTTTACAGAAGAAATATACCTCATTAACAAACTTTGTTTCGAATGACAGCTGTCAAACTAGAAAGAGCTATATCTCCAAAACTATTGATCGAAGACTAGAAGTTTCTTTACAGAAGAAATATACTTCATTAACAAACTTTGTTTCGAATGACAGCTGTCAAACTAGAAAGAGCTATATCTCCAAAACTATTGATCGAAGACTAGAAGTTTCTTTACAGAAGAAATATACCTCATTAAGAACTTTGTTTCGAATGACAGCTGTCAAACTAGAAAGAGCTATATCTCCAAAACTATTGATCGAAGACTAGAAGTTTCTTTACAGAAGAAATATACCTCATTAAGAACTTTGTTTCGAATGACAGCTGCCAAACTAGAAAGAGCTATATCTCCAAAACTATTGATCGAAGACTAGAAGTTTCTTTACAGAAGAAATATACCTCATTAAGAACTTTGTTTCGAATGACAGCTGTCAAACTAGAAAGAGCTATATCTCCAAAACTATTGATCGAAGACTAGAAGTTTCTTTACAGAAGAAATATACCTCATTAAGAACTTTGTTTCGAATGACAGCTGCCAAACTAGAAAGAGCTATATCTCCAAAACTATTGATCGAAGACTAGAAGTTTCTTTACAGAAGAAATATACCTCATTAAGAACTTTGTTTCGAATGACAGCTGTCAAACTAGAAAGAGCTATATCTCCAAAACTATTGATCGAAGACTAGAAGTTTCTTAACAGAAGAAATATACCTCATTAAGAACTTTGTTTCGAATGACAGCTGCCAAACTAGAAAGAGCTATATCTCCAAAACTATTGATCGAAGACTAGAAGTTTCTTTACAGAAGAAATATACCTCATTAACAAACTTTGTTTCGAATGACAGCTGTCAAACTAGAAAGAGCTATATCTCCAAAACTATTGATCGAAGACTAGAAGTTTCTTTACAGAAGAAATATACTTCATTAAGAACTTTGTTTCGAATGACAGCTGTCAAACTAGAAAGAGCTATATCTCCAAAACTATTGATCGAAGACTAGAAGTTTCTTTACAGAAGAAATATACCTCATTAAGAACTTTGTTTCGAATGACAGCTGCCAAACTAGAAAGAGCTATATCTCCAAAATTATTGATCGAAGACTAGAAGTTTCTTTACAGAAGAAATATACCTCATTAACAAACTTTGTTTCGAATGACAGCTGTCAAACTAGAAAGAGCTATATCTCCAAAACTATTGATCGAAGACTAGAAGTTTCTTTACAGAAGAAATATACTTCATTAACAAACTTTGTTTCGAATGACAGCTGTCAAACTAGAAAGAGCTATATCTCCAAAACTATTGATCGAAGACTAGAAGTTTCTTTACAGAAGAAATATACCTCATTAAGAACTTTGTTTCGAATGACAGCTGCCAAACTAGAAAGAGCTATATCTCCAAAACTATTGATCGAAGACTAGAAGTTTCTTTACAGAAGAAATATACCTCATTAACAAACTTTGTTTCGAATGACAGCTGCCAAACTAGAAAGAGCTATATCTCCAAAACTATTGATCGAAGACTAGAAGTTTCTTTACAGAAGAAATATACCTCATTAACAAACTTTGTTTCGAATGACAGCTGTCAAACTAGAAAGAGCTATATCTCCAAAACTATTGATCGAAGACTAGAAGTTTCTTTACAGAAGAAATATACTTCATTAACAAACTTTGTTTCGAAATGACAGCTGTCAAACTAGAAAGAGCTATATCTCCAAAAACTATTGATCGAAGACTAGAGTTCTTTACAGAAGAAATATACCTCATTAAGAACTTTGTTTCGAATGACAGCTGTCAAACTAGAAAGAGCTATATCTCCAAAACTATTGATCGAAGACTAGAAGTTTCTTTACAGAAGAAATATACCTCATTAAGAACTTTGTTTCGAATGACAGCTGCCAAACTAGAAAGAGCTATATCTCCAAAACTATTGATCGAAGACTAGAAGTTTCTTTACAGAAGAAATATACCTCATTAAGAACTTTGTTTCGAATGACAGCTGCCAAACTAGAAAGAGCTAATCTCCAAAACTATTGATCGAAGACTAGAAGTTTCTTTACAGAAGAAATATACCTCATTAACAAACTTTGTTTCGAATGACAGCTGTCAAACTAGAAAGAGCTATATCTCCAAAACTATTGATCGAAGACTAGAAGTTTCTTTACAGAAGAAATATACCTCATTAAGAACTTTGTTTCGAATGACAGCTGTCAAACTAGAAAGAGCTATATCTCCAAAACTATTGATCGAAGACTAGAAGTTTCTTTACAGAAGAAATATACCTCATTAAGAACTTTGTTTCGAATGACAGCTGCCAAACTAGAAAGAGCTATATCTCCAAAACTATTGATCGAAGACTAGAAGTTTCTTTACAGAAGAAATATACCTCATTAAGAACTTTGTTTCGAATGACAGCTGCCAAACTAGAAAGAGCTATATCTCCAAAACTATTGATCGAAGACTAGAAGTTTCTTTACAGAAGAAATATACCTCATTAACAAACTTTGTTTCGAATGACAGCTGTCAAACTAGAAAGAGCTATATCTCCAAAACTATTGATCGAAGACTAGAAGTTTCTTTACAGAAGAAATATACTCATTAACAAACTTTGTTTCGAATGACAGCTGTCAAACTAGAAAGAGCTATATCTCCAAAACTATTGATCGAAGACTAGAAGTTTCTTTACAGAAGAAATATACCTCATTAAGAACTTTGTTTCGAATGACAGCTGTCAAACTAGAAAGAGCTATATCTCCAAAACTATTGATCGAAGACTAGAAGTTTCTTTACAGAAGAAATATACCTCATTAAGAACTTTGTTTCGAATGACAGCTGCCAAACTAGAAAGAGCTATATCTCCAAAACTATTGATCGAAGACTAGAAGTTTCTTTACAGAAGAAATATACCTCATTAAGAACTTTGTTTCGAATGACAGCTGCCAAACTAGAAAGAGCTATATCTCCAAAACTATTGATCGAAGACTAGAAGTTTCTTTACAGAAGAAATATACCTCATTAACAAACTTTGTTTCGAATGACAGCTGTCAAACTAGAAAGAGCTATATCTCCAAAACTATTGATCGAAGACTAGAAGTTTCTTTACAGAAGAAATATACCTCATTAAGAACTTTGTTTCGAATGACAGCTGTCAAACTAGAAAGAGCTATATCTCCAAAACTATTGATCGAAGACTAGAAGTTTCTTTACAGAAGAAATATACCTCATTAAGAACTTTGTTTCGAATGACAGCTGCCAAACTAGAAAGAGCTATATCTCCAAACTATTGATCGAAGACTAGAAGTTTCTTTACAGAAGAAATATACCTCATAAGAACTTTGTTTCGAATGACAGCTGCCAAACTAGAAAGAGCTATATCTCCAAAACTATTGATCGAAGACTAGAAGTTTCTTTACAGAAGAAATATACCTCATTAACAAACTTTGTTTCGAATGACAGCTGTCAAACTAGAAAGAGCTATATCTCCAAAACTATTGATCGAAGACTAGAAGTTTCTTTACAGAAGAAATATACCTCATTAACAAACTTTGTTTCGAATGACAGCTGTCAAACTAGAAAGAGCTATATCTCCAAAACTATTGATCGAAGACTAGAAGTTTCTTTACAGAAGAAATATACCTCATTAAGAACTTTGTTTCGAATGACAGCTGTCAAACTAGAAAGAGCTATATCTCCAAAACTATTGATCGAAGACTAGAAGTTTCTTTACAGAAGAAATATACCTCATTAAGAACTTTGTTTCGAATGACAGCTGCCAAACTAGAAAGAGCTATATCTCCAAAACTATTGATCGAAGACTAGAAGTTTCTTTACAGAAGAAATATACCTCATTAAGAACTTTGTTTCGAATGACAGCTGCCAAACTAGAAAGAGCTATATCTCCAAAACTATTGATCGAAGACTAGAAGTTTCTTTACAGAAGAAATATACCTCATTAACAAACTTGGTTTCGAATGACAGCTGTCAAACTAGAAAGAGCTATATCTCCAAAACTATTGATCGAAGACTAGAAGTTTCTTTACAGAAGAAATATACCTCATTAAGAACTTTGTTTCGAATGACAGCTGTCAAACTAGAAAGAGCTATATCTCCAAAACTATTGATCGAAGACTAGAAGTTTCTTTACAGAAGAAATATACCTCATTAAGAACTTTGTTTCGAATGACAGCTGCCAAACTAGAAAGAGCTATATCTCCAAAACTATTGATCGAAGACTAGAAGTTTCTTTACAGAAGAAATATACCTCATTAAGAACTGTGTTTCGAATGACAGCTGCCAAACTAGAAGAGCTATATCTCACAAAACTATTGATCGAAGACTAGAAGTTTCTTTACAGAAGAAATATACTCTCATTAAGAACTTTGTTTCGAATGACAGCTGTCAAACTAGAAAGAGCTATATCTCCAAAACTATTGATCGAAGACTAGAAGTTTCTTTACAGAAGAAAATATACCTCATTAAGAACTTTGTTTCGAATGACAGCTGTCAACTAGAAAGAGCTATATCTCCAAAACTATTGATCGAAGACTAGAAGTTTCTTTTACAGAAGAAATATACCTCATTAAGAACTTTGTTTCGAATGACAGCTGCCCAAACTAGAAAGAGCTATATCTCCAAAACTATTGATCGAAGACTAGAAGTTTCTTTACAGAAGAAATATACCTCATTAAGAACTTTGTTTCGAATGACAGCTGCCAAACTAGAAAGAGCTATATCTCCAAACC